>CM071716.1:49265596-49278094 GCA_036630335.1 Physaria fendleri | reverse complement strand
CAACTTCAAATATTTTTATATTTTGCACAATAGTCCTTGATGTTATTTATATTATATCAAAACCATTGAAAGTTTAAAATGTTTATGTTGTAATCAATATTAAATTTATAAAATATTTAATATAACATAAACATATTAAAATTTATGTTTTGTATACAAAGAAGATTATATATAAAATTTTTATAATTGATCTTGAAAACTAAATTGATCTTGAGAAAATAAAAATTTTATTTTGAAAAATTTATAGAAAATATAAAAATATTGAAAAAATAGATCACATTTGAAACGAATATTTGTTTAATAATGCTAATTTTATAAATCTAATTTAGAAAAAATATACTTTGACGTGTATATAATAATGTTTTATAGAATAATATTAATGTTTGCAGGTTCACACATATTTTAATTTGGTTAAACCATGACCATCCTAAATTTCCTAGACATATATTTTAATTTGGTTAAACTATAATATACTTATTTTTGAAAAATAACTCGTATTAGGCATGTAGATGTAAGTGAGGTCACAAAAATTGATATAATGTATATTTTCAAATACATGGTAAATGGAAAATGTAAGATAATGTTCATTTTTAATATTTTCAACTATTTCTAAAACAATTAAGTATATTTTAAGTTAAAAAATGTTGAATTAGAAAAATATATCATTATTTTTAATAAATAGAAAATTCTAAGGACTAAAAAATAAAGACTTCAAATTTTGAAGCCAACTTCAAATATGGAGAACTTCAAAATTTGAAGTTTTGAAGTTGTTGTTGGAAAGAAAAAAACTTCAAATTTGAAGTTTTAAAGTTACCATTGGAGATGCTCTTAGAAAGAAGTTTTTCAAAACTGAAGTTGATAAAGTTTTTAACATACGATCAACGATGTCAGAGGATAGCTTGAACGGCTTAGACATGTTATCAATTGAAAGATACATAGTTAAACATCTTAATTATGAAACTTTAATGAATAACTTTGCCGAGAAAAAAACAAAACAAACATGAGTTATATTAAAAAACTATATTAAACTATTAGTTGTTTTTGATTTTTTTCTTATGTTTTATACAATCCTATAGTATTTATATATATAGCAAAAGATCCCAATTTTTTTAGTATTAGGCCTCGAATGATGACCGGACCGACCCAGTTAGTGCAGTAACAAGCCATTTGTTTAATATGTGGTCCTTTCTCCTTTGCCATACAAATAGCATCACCCTTTGGTGTTTTCTAATAGAATTGCTGACGAAAAAAACGTTAGGGACGATTCTTTTGTCATAAAGATTTATCTACAAATTTTTTAAAAAGTTATCAAACTCAAAATAATTTGCATATTAGCTTACATGCAGTACAAAAAGTTGTCAGAATGTAGACTTACTCAAGTTTACACCTTGTGCTCGTTCATTCAAATAGTAACGAGAAAAGGTTCCAGTTTCAGCTCGTTTAAAACAATTTGCTACGCCACTCTAGTTTTTATGTAATGCATCACCTATAATAATATAGACTGTTTTGTTTTGGCTTAGATAAAAAGTAATTGAAAAAAATCTCTGTTTAACATGATGATAAGAGAGAGATACAGAGACACTGAAACCAAGTCAATTTCATAGAAAGAAAGATAAAAAAAAAGGTAAGAAAAGTTTTAAAGTAGAAGATAAATGTTAAGTATTGTATTTAAGACCTTAAGCTTACTCAGATAAGCTCAAGGAACAATGCTTCTTGTTTGCTTGTCAATCCAAGATCGTTTAAGGTTGACTCACTTTCCCCATCTCCAAACGCATGCCTGGGATATGGCCTCACCTGTTTCACCACACTTATACTTAGTCCGGCTTTTTCTCAGACCTTAGAAACATCTTTACCATCCGGTATAGGACCAAACTAGTCAACCATCCTATAAGGAATGTTCTATATTATGCCAGAAGAGAGGTATTTCATAGAGGCAGGAGATTTACCAGTCTGTAAGTATTGGGTTTCACCACTCTCGCAATGTCTATAAAGTCGAAAAGGGACTGCAAAACAGCGTAAACAACGTTTATTTACCGATTTAATTTGAGTAATGCAAAACCAAATGAAATGCACTTTTGGTAAAGCTTACTTGGAGCTTGTCAGATTTAAGGAACCGACGGCCACGACGTGTGCCATCTGGCATCCGGATTAGAAGGGTAATGGCATTCTCTTCATCTGCTTGTGGCTCCTTAGGTAAAGACGCTTCTTTTGCATCTAGTTGCCTCTTTAGCTCCTGCAACAACATTCAGACCAAAAGAGACTTAAATCAGTAACAAATGAACAAGATTGGCTAAAACTTCTGATAACCAGGCCTACATAGCAGCAGTGAACCAGATCATTTTTCATATTATATGGTGTTTAGAGATCCATTTTTCTGAAGTAAGAAAGGAGTTCAAAAATTGCAGGTGCTCTTAGCTGATACTTCCTCTATTCTCTACTCCAGCATTTAGAAATTGGTTAATCGGTAAAGATACATGTACTTTCGGTAAAGATACATGTACTTGATGTCCTGCCCAAGAAAGGGACCCAAGTCTACTAGCAGGAGTCTCAGTTACGTTCCCCAGTGAAGGATTTTATGAGAATTTGTCTGAAGGCAGGTTTAGAGTGACAGTTATATATGAAAACAGAAGCGGCACCTGTTCTTCCTCGAGTTTTCTTTGAGCTTCTTCCTCCTTCTCCTTTTCTTCTTCCAGAAGAGTCTTTCTAGCAGTTTCTTCCTCCAGCTGACGTGCCTCTGCTTTATCTCGGTCAGCTTGCAGGGATGCAAGATACTCATCATCCTGCATGATAAGCAGCTCACGAATAATTATCACCTATAACCCTCAATAAAATAAAAGGGTTTGGTCAAGTAGCTAGTAAGTGTTGCCTAACCTGCTGTTCACGGATTAACCTCTGAGCTGTCAGTGAAGGTGAGGGTGGGTGTTGTTGTGCCCTTGGCTGAGGAGGTAAGAATGTAGGATGATTATATCCAGTTTCAGGAATGCCACCAAACATGGCTGCCTCAAGCATGACAGCTTCATCATGTTCCTCAGAAGAAATGCCTCCCCACTTGAGCATACATACATTAGAGTATTAGCAAATGGCAAGGACTAGCTACTCTAAAATTCTTACTTATAAGTAATACTGGAGTTCTACACTAGTTAATTTATGGGTACCTCAGAAGGAAACCCACTGCCACGCTCTGCTGGATCAATACTCGCACGTTCTTCTTCAGGACTCCCACTCCTGGAACGATCAGCATTAGGTGGAGCCAGAGAACCAGATGCTGCACGTCTTGGCCTGTGTCTAATAAGAGGTTGCTCGTCAACATCATCAAACTCATCCTCATAAGGTGAGCTGGGTGCTGCCAATCTAGACAAAATAAAAGACATTTTGTTAGTCTTTGATCTTTTGACAAAAACCAGTAGACAAACCGCTTGACAGAAACTTTTGCAACTGCAAATAATAATATTAAGCTCAGACATAACACATAAGTAAAGTGTTATTGAAAATAACCAACAAACCTTCCATTCAAGGCTTGGGTATCTGGAGGTCCTTCAGTAGCAGTCACTTCAGAAGCTCCTATTTCTGAGGTTGAGGCCCTATACCCTTGCCTGCGCAAAACTTCTTCCTCCGCTGACTGCACTAGCTTATGTTAATAGAGATCAAGGGGAGCTGGCAACATAAAAAAGAGAGGAGAGAACCACAGACCTTCAATGACATGGTAACAGCTTTTGCTATCTCATCATCATCTCCCCTGCGAGGAGACCTCTCTTCAAGCAGAGGGTTATTTGACCCCTATAAAACAATTGAAGAGCTCATACAGTTTGCTAGTACTATAAGCCAAAATAAGGAAGAAGACAAACGGAAATACGGCCCATTCTCTTTGAGAACCTTACCTCAGCCTCCTTCTTTGAGGCCTCAATGGCAGCTCTGATCATTTCTTCTTCAATATCATTGTAATCCCGATTATTATTGGGTTCGGAACCTGCAGATCTATCTTGCCTACTCCTTGGTACAAAAGGAATCTCATCATCACTCTCTTCATCTATAATAACAGTTCCTTGGGTAGCTGGGCCATGAACATGTGCTGTTTCTGTCACATCCTCAATAGTAGGAGCATCACTAGATCGTCCTGATGGCCCACTACTATCTTTAACTTCTATTGGTATCTGCCTAACCTCTCTGGGATGACTAACAAACGGAGGGCGAGGCATAAGAGGATCGCTATCAAATATACTTCTGGTGAAGCCTGAATCCAAGAGTGAAAAGGGGTTGCCAATTGTTCTAGCTGCATTGAACATAGACAGAGGAGATTGTGGAGCCGGAATCACATCGTCTATATCCATATCATTGCCATGAGGGGCATTAATTTGCGCTTCAGGTACTCTGAACAAAGAGAATAACAACGTACCACACAGAAAACATAAATTTACAAGCGAGAAGCATAACAAATAGGTGAAAAAATCATCAGTCATATAAATTCATACACATTTCGATCTCCCTCTCCGAAATATGCATTCACAGCTTGATTAAGATCACCACGATGTTCCTGCAGTAATCAAAAGCAGATAAGATTGGAATCATTAGACAATACCACGAACTTCGCTTATATTGATATTAAGATATAAGGCAACCAAAACTTCTTATATCGGAATAAGCATAAACCACTCTACTATCACTAACAGCTCTAAAGTTAGAAAAAAAAAAACGTCAACATTGGTGAATATATATATAATCATCAATGAATCGGTACTAAATATGATAAACACAAGAATTCAGAAAAAACGTCGAGCTGAAGAGCAATGCGAGAACAAAAACCCTTCTAGAGACTCAAATCAGACCATCCAATGACCTAAAAATTCTGAAAATCAACTTCGATTTCAACCGTAAACATAAGAGAACAAAACAACTGTGAGAAAGATGAAAAGCCACAAAACGAGTAAGAGATAGGCATCCGAATAACCGCCGTCAAATCGAATTTTTCGCTTCACTGACTCAAGAACTACCAATAACATCGAAACAAGACTAAATAGCATATCGCGAACATGAAGAATCACCAAGAAGGTAAAAAAAAATATAAATCGAGATGAGTAAATTCGAATCACCTCGAGTCTCTGAACGGCAACGGCTTCTGAAGCACCTGTGATGCTGATGAAAGTTTCGATTGCTTCTTGGTTCGGTGTCGCCATAAGAGAAGAAGATGAAGATTGCAGAATTTAGTTTGGTTTGCAATAGATTTTTTTTTTTTGGTTTGCAATAGATTAGTTTTCCAACTTTTATCTTTTTTAGTTTTAGATTTTTTTTCTTCTTTTTGGTTAATGTAATGATGATTTTTGCGAAAAAGCCTAGAAGCTTCTCTATTGTCCCAGGTGATTTAATAAAAGTGGACTCTAATGAATTTATTTGTTTGACCAAAAAAAAAATGAATTTATTAAAAAGTTTATTGTAATTTACTAACATTAGACGAGAAGGTGCATATCAGTTAGTACCGCGCCGCACCGTCCGACCAAAAGGTTATGGTCAAATCATCAAAGTGGAAATAATTAAAATGCGTTAAAAAAGATAAATTACTAACGATTAAAAAAATTAAATTTTTAATATTTAGATGAACAAATAGATAAATATTATTTTAAATAATTTTTAGAATCAATGTTTACCAAAAAATATTATAATTATTTCTGAAATTTAAAATATCTGAAATTTCTGACAGTTAATTAATAATAATTATTATTATAGGACGAGCGGAGTTAGGTGAGGTGGTAACCTATTCCCACCTCTGACCTTTAGGTAGGCTAATTGGCGACCATTTACAAGCCAACAATCTGCTTCCAAGAAGATGAAGACGGTGCAAAGTTGAAGACGGCGCAAAGTTGAAGACGGCGCAAAGTGAAGACGGCGTCCAGGTTGGGGTCCGATCCCCAGTTCTCTCCTTGCACCCTCTGTAATTCTCTCCTTGCATCCTCTGTAAGGTCACTAGGCCATAAAATGTAATGACAAAAAAAAAAAAAAAATAATTATTATAGATAAAATTTTCATAATTATTTTCAATTATTGTTTTTTAAATTACTAAGGTACATATTGGTCTCGAATTTGAATCAGTATTCATCGGATAAAATTGGTTAAAAACCGGTTTAAACATCGATACTATCCTTCTAGAGTTTAAAAATTAATTGAGTAATGGTTCCATAGTTAAATGAAATCTAGTAATGTACCAAGTCAGGCAAATCAGCCCATATCTTCTTACAATTTTCGGTATACGTCATCGTCTTCTCTCTCTATCTCTCTCATCTTTCTGCAAAAGTTTGTAATCGTGAATCCCTTCGTATGGTATCCAGAAAACCTATACAACAATGTCATCATCAACTACAACGATGAACAACACAGAATCGAATTCATCATCTCTACCTTCTCGTGTCGGCAGATCAAATTCCCACGGAATCATCGACACTACACCATTTCTTCCACCTAGCGTTACAAGAACCATTAGCGTTGATGAAGTATCCCCTCCGATTCATCGATCCGCTAGAAGACAAGGTCTAAGAGAAGCAGCGAGGTTTCTACGTCACGCTGGGAGTCGGAGAATGATGCGTGAGCCATCGATGCTTGTTAGAGAATCCGCTGCTGAGCAATTAGAAGAGAGACAAAGTGATTGGGCGTATTCGAAGCCTGTGGTGTTTCTTGACATTTTATGGAATCTAGCTTTTGTTGCGATCGGTGTAGCTGTTCTGATTCTTAGCCGTGACGAGAAGCCTAATCTTCCGTTGAGAATTTGGGTTGTAGGTTATGGTATTCAGTGTTGGTTACATATGGCTTGTGTTTGCGTTGAGTATAGGCGTAGGAGACGAACGCGTCACAGATCTTTATCTTCGGAGGAGGATAGTGTTCCAGGGTTTACGAATTCGTCGCATCAATATGTTTCGTTAGCACAATTGGAGGAAAGACGAGAGACTAGGTACAGTATTTGATTTCATTTTAACAATTCTGGATTAGATTTGTGGCTTAGTTTGATCTGGAAACTGGAATCAGAGATTATAATTTGGAAATGGGTGAAGCTGTAGATGAAATTGTTCATTGTATAATATGAAATCAAAGGTTATTCTAATATTGTTCATCGTATCTGTGAATCTGTGTAATCAGCGTATGTTATTGTAATATTGTAAGTTCTCAAGCCTGATCTAGAACATGGTTGCAATTGATCTTGTATCAAGTCTCGCAGATAGTTTATAGTGTAGGCTATTATGATGCTTCTGTATTGTGTGTCCGAGTCTCCTATCTCTGAAAATTTTCTTTCAATGTGTCATGGTTGCAGTAATTTCGCAAAGCATTTAGAATCAGCCAACACAATGTTCTCATTTATCTGGTGGATAATTGGATTCTACTGGGTTTCTGCAGGAGGCCAGACACTATCTAGTGACTCTCCTCAGCTCTATTGGTATGTTTTGTTTTAATAATATCTTTGGGGTTGTTCAAACCTTTTAATATAGTGTTTTTTGAGTTGTAGGTTGTGTATCATTTTCCTCGGCTTCGATGTTTTCTTTGTTGTTTTTTGTGTTGCACTGGCTTGTGTTATCGGTCTTGCTGTTTGCTGCTGTCTTCCATGCATGATTGGAATTTTATATGCTGTTTCTGACCAAGTAAGCTCTCTTCTACTTCAATTTCTATGACAAATTTCTTGTTTAGACCCTGTTTTACTCGTTTTCCAAAAGAAAAAAAGAGCCTGTTTTACTCAATTGGTTCTAAACAGGAGGGGGCATCAAAAAACGACATAGATCAGATGCCAAAATTCAGATATAGAAAGATCAACAGTGATGGAAAGCTCTCAGGGGAAGGACATGGAACTACTAGCCGTGGAATACTAACAGAATGCGGAACAGATTCACCTATTGAACGCTCGCTTTTTCTAGAAAACGCAGTACTACCATTTTCATTTTCTAATTCACAAGTGTTTAGTATGATTTGAGAACTCATTGCTACTTGTAATTCTCTGCAGGAATGTTGCATTTGTCTCTGTGAATATGAAGATGGAGTCGAACTACGAGAACTCCCTTGTAACCATCACTTTCATTGCGCTTGCATCGATAAATGGCTCCATATAAACTCACGTTGTCCGCTCTGTAAGTTTAACATCTTGAAGAACGAAAACGAAGTCTAGTAAAATGTTTTTTTGTGGTTCAAAGTATCAACTTGGAACCATCACAGAGCAGTAAGTTTCAGGTATATGTAAACTCTCCGGTTCAGTGTTTTAGTGTTGTGTGTAGATAAAAGATCTAGTCCATGTCTCTTTTCTGAAATTGAATTAAGATTATTGTGGAAAAATAATTAAATAATATTTATACAAGAATTAACTTAGTGGTTGATCTATAAAAAAATAATGAAAAAGTCATTAAAAAGAAGTCTATGAACCATTATTCAATGATCTATATAGGAAATGACGAGTCTGGTGAGAACATAAA
Source organism: Physaria fendleri (assembly GCA_036630335.1). Taxonomy (NCBI): domain Eukaryota; kingdom Viridiplantae; phylum Streptophyta; class Magnoliopsida; order Brassicales; family Brassicaceae; genus Physaria; species Physaria fendleri. The sequence goes on along the minus strand of CM071716.1, from coordinate 49,269,659 downwards.
AGAAATTTTGGCATAATATTATGTTAACCTTTGCAATCAATTATAGTGAGAACATAATCGGACGGTTCGGACCAATATGTGATCGTCGTCAACTCGTCAAGCAATTCAGAGACACTAGATTGATGAACATTATTATTACTATTAAGATTTATTAATTTATAATTTAAAACATAACAACAAATTAACTCAAAATAAAAATGCGAACAAAATAAAAATAAACATATAATAGAATATTATATATGAAAAATAAATTAAACAATAAATAAAAATATTTTTAAATTTGGGCTTAATTCATTTAAAACTATCTGAATTGGCCTGAACATGGAAGTACTCGAACTGACACCGAATTTTTAAGATACTATATTTACACGTACTTAAAATTCCAAAATTCGAAAACCTGACTTTAACCCCACCAAAAACCTGAGTGGGAATGGATTTAATTAGTCTAACTTGTTGGGCCTAGTTAGAGCCCATTAGAAAAAGTTGTCATTTGATCTATTACAACTACATCTTTTTCGTTTAGAAAATAGGGTTAAAGTTAGAACATTCTTGAACAGAAAAATTACAACTACATCTTTTTCGTTTAGAAAATAGGGTTAAAGTTAGAACATTCTTGAACAGAAAAGGGCAAAAAAAAAAAAAAAGAAGTTAGAACATATTTTCAGAACCTGCTTAAGCCATCGGAGCCGATTACAAGGTAATTTGAAGAAATCTGCTCTATACTGAATCAATGTATGTATTTCTGCTTCGTTTATTTGTCGCTTTTGTCAAGTAAGTGATTTATTCACTCTTTGACTGATTCAAATGTGAAGTAAAAAGTATGAAAGTGAGATGTATTATTATTGATTTAACCTGAGATCGGATGGTTTCTCTGTTAAACGAATGATTTAATCTGTTCCTTTTATGTTTAGAACGAACCATTTAGTTAGTTGACTAAGGATTCATCGAATTAGCAGGGGTTTCACCATGGAGGCGATAGGTGAAAGCTCTATTGATAAAAAAAATGAGGTAGGAGAGAAGCCTGTGATTGTTAGAGTTAAGCGAAAAGTGGGACAATCTCTGCTCCATGCTTTCTGTAAGTGGCACAGTCTTCGTTTCTTAGCTTTGATCTATTGGGGAAAACTGATATTGTTTTGGGATTTTAGGGTTGGAGATAAATGAAAGACCACTCAAACGGCAGACTCTGGATTTTTCTAAACTATCTATTTCAAATTCTGACGAGAGAGGTAGGTAAAATTCAATATTATCTCTGGATATTTGTCCTTGTATCGTTGTGGTTTGGACTCAGCTAAAATTTCAATACTGTTTACATGGATATAGGTCTTTCCGTAGTAGAGGACATTAAACCAAAGAAGTTGTTAGTGCAGCATTTGGAGACAGTCAAAGACACTGAGACCAATATTATCTACTCTTTCTTTGTGAGCGACCTTCCTTAGTCTGGTTGAATTACAAACCCCCCCACGTTAGTATTGTTATTTGTATGTTCTTATAGTCGTCATTTTGTGCTCTGCAGGAGTCTGATCTTGATGAGAAAAGTTGCACTAAAGGAAAGTTTGAGGAGCGGAAAATTGCTTTCAAGAAAGACAATGTATCTTGTTGTTTCATTTTGTTCTCTAGCTCTTCAGATCTGCTCGAATGATGGCTTAAATTCCTTTTGTTTTTGGCCTGTAGAGAAAGGAACAGCGACTTACCAAAGCAGTACAACAGCAACAGGTATTTGGCTCTTGGTCAAGAACATTGTCAGACTGTTCTCTTTAGCATCTTAGGGGAAGTCTTACACCATTTTTTTCATTGCTAACTTGAGACTTGTGTAATCAAGTTAATTAAAAGTTTCAGTTACCTGTTAGATTGCTGCAGAGAATGCTCGGTTTAGGCAAATATGGCGGAGTAGGAAGGGAAACAATGAAGGCATCCATGATAGGTGTCAATTCTTTGACGTTATTCGTGTTGATACTGAAGAAAGACAAGACAATGCACAAGAGTAAGTTCCCTACTAGTGTTTAACTGTTTATTTGTAATTAAGATCTCCCACGTCAGAAAAAAGTATAGCTATGGTTGAAGAAACTCAGTATTTAAAGGTGCAATCTCATCCTGTAGGATTACATCCTTGGAGGACCAGAAAATGCTCGCTAGTTTCTTGCCTCTTCTTCGAGAGTGTATTCCAACAGCAGCTGAAGAGATTGAAGCTGATATACATTCTACTCACACCGAAGAGTATGTTTATGATTATTATGCTGTGAATGAAGATATGGATATCAGTGAAGATAGTTCCAAGAACCAGTTTCCTCTGTGAGTATTCTTTTTCTTGCTAACTCTTTCACTTTGTTGTCTTTCTCTCTCGAGTCACCTGTTAAATTTGGTTGTTGCGTTTTCATTTTACAGTGTCATAGTCGAGGATGAAGAAGACTTCTGTGATGGATCTGATGAATCAGACTACGACTCTGATGATTCCAACGGTACACTTTTATCGTCCATATGGTTATCTTATCTCTTATTTAACTTCTTACACCTTTGAAGTTATGGCTTTATAATCTCGCTAGTCTTTTGGTATCAGAATCAAATAAGGGCATAATTTTCATTTGATATAGCACAGTCTCTTTTCTCTAGGTATTTTTCTTTACTGTGAGTTAAACACTGAAAAGAAATATCATTTGGCATTGCTGATTCATGGTTGTAACTCATAGAAACCAAAAGTCATGAGAGTAGTAGAATTCTTAAATGTTTATTTATGTATGTGACTCAGCTGAAGATCACCCAAGGCATGAGTACCCGGAAGAGATATCTGAAGATGAGGATGAAGAAGAAGAAGAAGAAGTAAAAGATATATATTATCCTGATGATGATGAATCAGATAACGCAAGTAACATAAATTATGGTGATGAGGATGATGATTATGATGAAGAAGCTAAAAAGAGTCAAGTCTCTGAAGAATCAGACGAAGACGAGGAGATTGCAGAAAAATATGTGAGAGAGATCCTTGGAGACGACGATAGTTACACTTTTGTAGAGTTCGAGTCTAGTAAATGAAGTTGGTAAACTGGTAAATGCAAGACTGAATCAAACTTGTTTCTCCACTCTTGAAACAAAACTACGTTTAACCCAAAAAAAGGTTTGGTATGTATATTGAGACTAATCAATCAAATTACTCAGGAAGAGGATCCCATAACAAGAGAGTAAAGAGAAGCAAATTAGGAACTAAAAGGGGAATATAAGGATTAACTTGGTTAACCAATTTCTTCCTCCTTAGTCTCTTCCTCGCATACTCTAACCTCTCTTCTTTGCCCCATTTTCCTTCCTCTATTCCGATTGCGAAAACCGGCGGTGGTGGCTGATAATAGGGGCAATTAGACCTCCAAGAGATATCAGAAAGCCCAAATCTTGATACCCTTTTGAGAAATTGAGAAACCCACCATTGATGGAGATGATGTTTGCTCGAGTAAATAGGAGGGTAATCCCAGGATATGTAAGATGGGATTAAAGATCCGATGAGGAATTGAGAGTGAAGAGATGGGGTTGTTGTTGGGTTTGTGAGGATGTGAGTCATGGCTTGTAATCGCTGTTCCCATGTCGTCTCCTCCATTGAGTGGACACGGAGATGTATGAATATACTAATCCTCGTTTTACAAGTCTCAAGTACTAATCGCTAAAATTAATTTCAGAACTCTAAGCCCAATAAACAGTTAATAGGTAGGCCTCGTATAAGTTTTAAACGAACCCACAAACATAAGAGAATCAGTCTAACTAGCCCAATTAAATACGGCCCACCTAACTAAACAACAAAACCCTAGCCACCACAAAAATTATTTTTCTATTAAATTTCCAAATATTAGATAAAATAAAATGTAGTTCACTTTTGTTGAAAAATATTTTATCGTATATAATTTAAAGACATTTATTTTTACATTTAAACTATAGATTAATATAAATAATATGGTTATAATTAATTTCGGATATAAATAAGTAACAAATTTAAAAATTTGTGATTAAACAAAAAATATTTATAACAATACATGGTTTTTTTTTAAAAACAATATATATTAAAGAAGTTCTCTTTCAAATGATC
>CM071716.1:49251743-49263501 GCA_036630335.1 Physaria fendleri | reverse complement strand
CTTTAACTCGAATCTCCTATAATCTAGTTAACATAATATATTATGGCTAAGATAATCAGGCTTATCTGTTGACTAATTCAAATTATATCTCTTCTTATCCTTGTCAAAATACATCTTCAGTTACTATTTTAACTTAACCAGAATTAACCAACAATATTTTCTTTAATTCCGAACTTTGAATCGGGGATTTCTTGAACTCTAAATACGTTTGCCTCTTTCGGGATCATAGCTATATAATTTTTTCTATAAAATTTGGACCGTAAATTTGTTGAAGGTGTAAATTTATGGACTAAAGTTGTGAAATTAAATGATTTTTTCTGAAATATTGTTATGATTTCCATAAAATAATTTCAGTAAAAAACTAATAAAATTATTTCATATATGTTTCGAAGAAAAAAAATTTAGTAGACTAAACATAAAAGACTTTTCATAAAAAGATGTTCATAAAAAAAATTGTTCAAAACCAAAAATTTATGATGTTTGAACTTTTATTCCATGAAAAGAAAAAAATCTATCAAAATGGTTTTAAGATTTTAAAATCGGTTTTGGCTTTTGAAAATACTTATAATTCTTAATTGCTGTAAACCGTAAAGATTTATAAAATTTGACTGTTTTAGATTCAAAGTTTCATATAGAAAATGATAATAATTTATAAACTACATACAATGATTGATTGTTTTAGATTCAAAGTTTCATATAGAAAATGATAATAATTTATAAACTACATACAATGATAAAATCTCTACTAGTTGAACTTAATTTTATTTGACTTATTTTAGTTATAACTGAGTCTCAGACAGACTAGGTTTTATATAGGAAAAAACTTTAACTCGAATCTCCTATAATCTAGTTAACATAATATATTTATGGCTAAGATAATCAGGCTTATCAACATAATCAGGCTTATCTGTTGACTAATTCAAATTATATCTCTTCTTATCCTTGTCAAAATACATCTTGCGATACTATTTTAACTAAGATTTCCATAAATAATTTCATAAAAAAACTGATTGAAATATTTCACATATTTTGAGAAAAAAAAAGTAGTAGACTTTACACAAAAGAATTTTCATAAAAAATGTTTCAAAACCAAAAAATTTATGATGTTTGAACTTTGAAAAACCAATCAAAATAGTTTTAAAATTTTAAAATGATTTTGAAAATACTTATAAATCTTAATTATTTTAAACCGTCGAGATTTATGAAATTTCATTGTTTTTGATTTAAAGTTTCATATAGAAAATACCTAAAATCCCAACCAATCACCTCCACTATGCGCTTTTGAAAATACTTATAAATCTTAATTATTTTAAACCGTCGAGATTTATGAAATTTCATTGTTTTTGATTTAAAGTTTCATATAGAAAATACCTAAAATCCCAACCAATCACCTCCACTATGCGTCCACCTCAAATATTATGTCAAATAATCACATCATACACGAGAAATTTCTACAAAAACACAATGAAACATGATGTTGATGAAGGGACTGGTAATATAGAAATAGAAAAACGGGACACAACATGTTGTTTTGTAGATAGGGCTGTTCTTGGCTGCTTCCATGAAGCTAAAATTGTAAAAACCATACCATAATCATTTAATTAAAATTAACAATTGCTCTTCAGGGGAGTAATTTCAAAAATATGTAAGATTTATTTGACATTTTTCACATTAAGCTATTGTTACTATATGAATCTGTGTAGACTGTAGTGTATGTGGATTTGTTAGGTGATACGAATAGTATATTACAACAAAACGTGTTAATCACAATCTTGATAATTGAAACAAATATAATTTGGTGATTTACTAATTATATGCACATGAAACACACGTTAATCACAATCTTGATAATTGAAACAAATATAATTTGGTGATTTACTAATTATATGCACATGAAACACACATGTCCATGATTATTTTCAATGTACTATACTTAATATACAAATCGGTCAAACTTCTTGGACAAACCAAATCATGTGATATCCACTATTCTAATGTAATAGTTTAGTAACGTATTAATCATTATGCATGAAACCATATAATCTTCATTCTCTATATATACACACATTTGCCTCCAGTGACTCTCATTCAAACATTTCTTCATCCTTCAAATACAATCTTTAGTACTAAAAAACTATACTTATCTTTCAAATTAAGAATGATTCAAGAAGGTACCAAAGTTGAACAAGGGAAGAAGCCTGCAACAACCACCGGAGTCTCAGCTGAGACTCCTGATGGTGGCGCAGTAGATTCTGTGGCACCGGTAGCAACTGCTTTTGTTTACAAAGTTGATATGCACTGTGAAGGCTGTGCTAAGAAGATTAAGAGAATGGTGAAACACTTGGAAGGAGTAAAAGATGTAACGTTGGATGTAAATGGGAATAAGGTTACGGTCGTTGGAAAGATTGATCCAGTGAAACTCCGGGAGAAGTTGGAAGATAAAACCAAAAGAAAGGTTGTTCTTGCTAATCCACCACCACAGAAGGTAGAGGTATCTGTGCCCCAAAAGAAAGGTTGTTCTTGCTAATCCACCACCACAGAAGGTAGAGGTATCTGTGCCTGCCGCCGTTGTAGAGAAGAAAGCCGAGGGCGGAGATAAGGCGGCGACTCCTCCTCCTCCTCCTACTCCGGCAGCTCCTAAAGAGGTAACAGATCTTCTTGAATATAGAACAAAACACAACTAATGTACGCCTGTGTTTTAACGGCGGATTAGTTGTCTGAAAACATGAATTATTAATTGATTTGAATTTTTTTTTCTTTTTTTTCAGAGTTCAGTTGATTTAAAGATGAGACTACATTGTGAAGGATGTATTCAGAAAATCAAGAAAATTATATTCAAAATCAAAGGTAAGAGAATTCATAACCAATGAAGTTAACAAAATTTAAAACTAAATAATTCAAATATGCTAATTACGATTTTATTAATTGTAATTAAACAGGGGTGAAAAAAGTGGATATTGATGAAGGTAAAGAAGTGGTAATGGTAAAAGGAATGATGGACGTTAAAGAACTTGTGCCTCTTCTTAACAAAAAGCTTAAACGGCTTAAACGAACCGTCGAACCTCTCCTTCCCCCCAAATTAGACGATGGAGCCGCCGAGATAAAGAAGACGGAAACCGCCGCTCCTGACCTAAAGAAAGAGGCTCCGACTGCTCAAGTCGATGAAGCCAAGAATGTAGGAAGTGACGTTGGAGAGAAGAAGAAAGAGGTTGGAGACGACGGAGATAAAAAGAAAGAGGCCGGAGCTGGCGGAGAAAAGAAGGAAATTGCGGCGGAGGCGGCGGCGATTGTTAATAAGATGGATTATTATGGATACTCATCTTATGCGATGGCTCCGATGTATTGGGAAGAACAAGGAAACGTGTACAGTCACAGTTATTCTATTGAAGGTCAGAGTTATTCGATGGAAGGTCAGAGTTATCTAGGTTCTGGATATAACTATGAGAGTTACGTGCCGTATTCGCAGCCAAACATGAACGATCATCGAATGTTTAGCGATGAGAACCCTAATGGTTGCTCCATTATGTAATTTAACAACTATGGTTAATTAAAGAGTTTTTTTACAAGGACTGCCACATACACCTTTCATCCTTGTCAACGCTGCCATTTCGAGATTTTGTGAAAATTTATGCCATAGACGGCAACAAAATGGGCATGCCACTGCCTGTGAAAATGACCAGCGTGCCCCTGAATTTATAAATATTCACGATTTTACCGTGTTTTAGGATCCGTTATGGACGATTATATCGAAAATATCTGCAAACTCAAGGACATGCTGGTCTTTTTTCGCGGACAGTGGCATACCCGTTTTATTGCTGTCTATAGCAGAATTAAAAGACAGGATTGAAAATGCAATATCATACCAAATTTGGTAATTTGGGTTGAAAGTGGCAGAATTTGGGTTGAAAGTGGCAAATTAATTTGGTAATTTGGGTTACAATTACATATCAAATTGTAATTTAATTTGTAAATGTAAAACAATTCTAAAGATTAAAACATAAATGTGGGAATACAACTAGTTAGCACTGAAGGCGTATCCTTCTTAATCAACACGGCTGCCCGTAGAGATCATCTATCACATTTGAAGGCGTATCCTTCTTAATCAACACGGCTGCCCGTAGAGATCATCTATCACATTTGGCAGAAACGAAATGGCAGAAACCATGGTCAACACTCAACTTCAACGACTCTTATGATTTGCATCATTGACAAGACTGTTAGAGATAACCTAAACACTAGCCAAGGCATTGGATACACTCGATTTCGAGATGACCTTTTACCACTTGGTTCTCTAGTCGACCGTAGCACTCTCTACAGAGTTAGTACAAAAAGTATTGCATGTCTTCTTTCACTCTTTGTTGCATCATAGTTCCAAAGCAACATAACATCTCAATGATCTCAATTAGCATTATATACGTTACAAACTCGTTATAAAAGGATCAATGGTCCTAATGTTTATAAGATGCTTAAGAAAAACATAATAGAATACAATAATGAAAACAAAAAAGAAGAAAATGTATAGAAGCATGCGTCGTTACGTTTCTCCTTTGTCAGTGTTTAAGGGCCACGCAACAGTATGCTATGTTTTTGCCTTTTACCAAATGACGGTTTCGCCCCAACTCAACACCATCACATTACTTAAACCACCTTTCATCCATTCAATCTTTTTCACAAACATATACAATGCCTTAACCAAAACAGAATATCAAAAATGGAGAACAAGAACATGGAGATCTCACAGGAGGATCCACTAAACTGGGGACTAGCAGCTGAACAAATGAAAGGAAGTCATTTAGATGAAGAGTTTAGGAAGCCATTGGTGAATCTTGGTGGTGAGACTTTGACTATTGGACAAGTTGCAGCTGTTTCAAGCTTTGGTAATGGTGTTAAGGTTGAGTTGTCTGAGACGGCTAGAGATGGGGTTAAGGCGAGTAGTGATTGGGTAATGGAGAGTATGGGTAAAGGAACTGATAGTTAAGGTGTAACTACTGGTTTTGGTGCTACTTCTCATCGTAGAACCAAGTACTGTGTCGCTCTTCAGACCGAGCTTATTAGGTAAAAATCATTTTCTTATGTTCGTCTGATTTGAACGTGGTATTTACGGGTCGGGTCTGGGTCGGGTCGGGATCAGCGTCGAGCGGATCGTATATGAAGTTAATAATGGGAATAACTCCTTAGGTTATGACGTATACAGCTCCGGGTCCGGGTCGGGTTGTATGAGGTTAATAAAGGGAATATCTCCTTAGGTTATGACGTTGAATGTAAAATATATGGGTCCGGGTCCAGGTACGGGTTGGGTTGGGTCGGGTCGGGTCGGTCGGGTCGTATATGAGGTTAATAACGGGAATAAGGTTAATAACGGGAATAAATCCTTAGGTTATGACGTTTAACGTGAAATATAGGGATCCGGGTCCGAGTCCGAGTCCGGGTCTAGGTTGGTCGGGTCGTATATGAGGTTAATAATGAGAATAACTTTTTAGGTTTTGACGTTGAATATGAAATATACGGATGTGTCCGGTCGGGTTGTATATGAGGTTAATAACGAGAATAACTACTAAGGTTATGACGTTTAACGTGAAATATGGGGGTCCAGGTCCGAGTCCGGGTCTAGGTTGGTCGGGTCGGGTCGTATATGAGGTTAATAACGGCAATAACTACTTAAGTTATGATGTTTAACATGAAATATGCGGGTCCAGGTCGGGTCATATATGAGGTTAATTACGGGAATACTTTTTAGGTTTTGACGTTGAATGCGAAATATACGGATCTGTGTCCGGTCGGGTCGTATATGAGGTTAATAACGGGAATAACTCCTTAGGTTATGACGTTGAATGTGAAATATACGGGTCCGGGTCGGGTAGAGGGCATATTTAGTTACAGATTAATCAAAAACTTAATTTGATTAATTAATAACTAAATCAAATATAATTTGAATGTTTATTGTTACAGATTTTTGAACGCCGGAATATTCGGAAGCACGGAAGTGACGAGTCACACATTGTCACACTCCACCACAAGAGCTGCTATGCTTGTACGGATCAAATATTCGGAAGCAAGGAAGACAGGAAAATGACATGAAAACGGATCAAATATTCGGAAGCAAGGAAGACAGGAAAATGACATGAAAGAAGAGAAAGAGGAGAAGCACATAGCTAGACATAAAACAGAGGCAATGAAGTTGTTCTGTTTTAAAGAATTAGTGGTTGAAAATCTTAACAAAGTATAGACATATTCAATAAAAAATAGACTCATTTGACCAACAAAATTACCATCGTATACAACTTATTACCCAGACAATTCCAAAATATTTCCTTCTCACTTCATGCAAATTATTTAATAAACCTCATGCATATCAATCCTTCTAAATATACTACTGTGAGACATAACTTTAAAAAAAAAACAAATGAACAATCTTCTCCACAAAGTTTCATACATAAAATACCTTCTTCTTTTTTTTGTCAAGACAAACATAAATTACTTATATTTCACTATCAGTATACTTTACAAATTGAAATATAAAATATGTTCAATATTAATTCACCAAATATGTATAGACACTTTCCATTTATCAAAAATAAAAATAAAATTATAGATACTTTCCACACTGCTAAAGAATGTCCCTATACTCCTAACAAAAAATAACAGCCACAATGTCGAAGGTCCAACAACATCAAAACAAAACAGACAATGCAAACCGATCATTTTAAAAATTAAACAAAAAAATTGTGTTCAGATGCTACCAAGATGCCTTTCAAACATTTATTTATATAAATTTATGATTAACCTTTTGAATATAGTGCGGATAAACTAACTAATATATTAAAATCTATCTTCATCTTGTGGTTTTTAGTATATTTTTCTACTTGTGTTTGTGTTAATTGAATTTCTCTCATTTCTCTCACTCTCCGCCCAAATTCCACCTGAACATTGAAAATTTTTCCAATCTAATATTAATGACATATATATATATATATATATTCATCTTTTGGTTTGTGTTTTAGCTTATGAAACTCTTGTGGTTTTTGCGGTTTGTGTTATAAATAAAACATGAACAAAAATAAATAAAACATATAAATTACTTATTTGTGAAATTTATTTATTTTTAATTCACATTAGTCTCGGCTTATTGTTAAATCATCTCACTCATATTTTGAATATCAATGATAGAAAAAATAGAAACAATGAGTCACTTGGTCTAAATTCATATTGATACGTATTTGTAAATCCAATATATATTGTTTACTTTTTGCAATAAAAAAAAACCATAATCTAATAAATGCACTTTTTGTACAAAATCTAATTTATAGTGAAAATATGTAAAATAACAAAATCATTGTACGAAGATTCTGTGTTTTTGCTGCCTCACCTCCTCTTAACAAATGAGAGCTTGGTTATACTATTTTTATAGGTTAACATATGTGATTACATATTAGGATCAAAATAAAAAATCATTGTCCTTTTTTCATTTATGATTTACTTTGTTTGTCGACTGTTTTTTTAAGAATTTATCATTTCTTTAGGATATTCACTAAAAACACCTGCATCAACAAGTTACATCCGGAGTGTGCGAAGGAACGCCATAGGCTGTTATCTCTACTGGGATATTTGGGAAATAGATTTCCACAGCTTTTCTTATGTCGAAGAAACATTGTGTTATCAAAACGGGAAGAAGCGTTGTTCGTGGTCTCAAAACTGGTACTTTTTGAATTAGGCTATAATTTTTGTTTTTCTAATTGGGTTATAATTTTGTTTTTCTAATTGGACTATAGTTAAAATTGATTTTCTAATTGGGCTATAATTATCTTTGCGCTTTGTTTATTCTTTTTAACGTTATCTATAATTTTCACGCCATATTATTATCAATTCAGATTATTATTTATTGGTTTATCATTTAAAATAAAATTAATCTCCTCACTAACTAACTATTAATAAAGAAAATTAATTTACTTTGATAAAATTATAATTTACTTTGATAAAATTATTCTCCAACTTAATTTTAAATAAATAAAATTTTGAAATATGCAAAAGAACGTAAATTTATTTTTTATATTTTTATTTTATTTTTTATGAGTAATTTTGTGTGTTTTCGAATATTTTGTAAAAGAAGAATTAAAAATAAATTAGAGAATAAATTTGTATTAATTTTGATAAAAAATATAAAATCAATATTGCTTAATCAATAAAATTTGGTAATAAATTATGCATAAGTAATTATAAGAATAAATTCACGTTTTTAAAGAATTTTTGGAATTTTTTTTGATAATTTTCTCTAATATTTTTTTGTTAAATTTTGAAAATAATTGAAATTTGTTTCGAATTGTGCATTTCATTTTAAGAATAGTAACAACAATCACGAGAATTTAGTGTTGTGAAAAGAATCAAATTCAAATACTTCACTAAAAATCGTAAAAAAAAATAAAACTAAAACCACGAGAGAGCACTAATATTAATTATCTTCATTACATTGTTTAGCCGCATAATAAATCTTCACATTGTTTAGCCGCATAATAAATCTTCACTCTTTCCTGAGGATTCTTCTCATGATCAGCAATTCTACCTTCCCATTTTCATCCTTTACTTAACTTCTTAATCAAAACATTCACGTTATCTCTTATAATCACTCCACCATTCAGTCTAAGAATCCGGTCTATCTCCAATAAAATCTCCTCCGGTTCACATTTCCCTTGGTACATTGTGAAAACCGAATTCCCTTGGTACATTGTGAAAACCGAATCAGCATGGATTAAATCATACGTCCTTGGATACGTTGACATCGCTTCACACCTTAAAAAAAACAAAGACAAGTCCTTGGATACGTTGACATCGCTTCACACCTTAAAAAAAACAAAGACAAAATCAAATTTATTAAACCAGAAGAAAATTCCGGTTTAGTTGAAATAAACTTACCAGAGTTTTTATATGTGCCGATTAGACCACGCTCGTAGATAACACCGAGAGTATTGAACTTAGCCTCGACAGGTACAACGTTCATGACCCAGACTGGATCATCCACTAGAGCTGCTGCAAATCCACCAAGGTAAGCGTTCATGTCCAATGTGTTGTACGGATCAACTCACTCCTCCAAGGTTATTCCGGAATCCGATTCGAGATTCTCGAAGCTATTACTAGTTTCCTCAACAACAACATCACTCCATCTCTCCCCCTCCGTGGTTCAGTTACCGCCTCTAGAGATGTCGTTCCTCTCTCCTACATCGTCGGACTTTAACCGGTCGTCCCAATTCCAAAGCCACTGGTCCCGATGGTGAAATATTGACGGCGGAAGAAGCCTTCGAATTAGCCGGAATCAGCTCCGGATTCTTCGATCTGCTAAGGAAGGTCTTGCTCTTGTTAATGGCACCGCTGTTGGATCTGGAATGGCGTCGATGGTTTTATTCGAAGCGAATGTTCTCTCTGTTTTGGCCCTTAAACAAGATCGGTACGCTCTTCGTTCATCTCCTCAATGGTTAGGTCCTCAGATCGAAGTGATTCGACAAGATCGGTACGCTCTTCGTTCATCTCCTCAATGGTTAGGTCCTCAGATCGAAGTGATTCGCTACGCTACAAAATCGATAGAGCGTGAGATCAACTCCGTCAACGATAATCCATTGATCGATGTTTCGAGAAACAAGGCGATTCACGGTGGTAACTTCCAAGGAACACCAATCGGAGTCTCGATGGATAACACAAGATTAGCTATTGCAGCAATTGGAAAACTCATGTTTGCTCAATTCTCAGAGCTTGTGAATGATTTCTACAACAATGGATTACCTTCGAATCTAACAGCATCAAGCAATCCAATTTTGGATTATGGTTTCAAAGGAGCAGAGATCGCCATGGCTTCTTATGGTTCAGAGCTTCAATACTTAGCTAATCCTGTGACTACCCATGTTCAATCCACAGAGCAACATAACCAAGATGTGAACTCTCTTGGCTTGATCTCAGCTCGCAAAATTTCTGAAGCTGTTGTTATTCTCAAGCTCATGTCAACTACATGTTAGTGTAGCAGAAGCTGGATAGAGGAAGATCACGCAGAGGAGGAGCATTGTGTTAGTGTAGCAGAAGCTGGAGGAAGATCACGCAGAGGAGGAGCATTGTGTTAGTGTAGCAGAAGCTGGACAGAGGAGGATCACGCAGAGGAGGATCATTGAAGCATAAGCAGAGAAGAATCTTGTGTTGCAATCAAAGCAAAGATATCAATCATAAGAAGATATTTGAGAGTAAAGCCTTAAAGACCAAGAAAGGAAAGTAGAGATGTTTTGTATATTCTTGTATATTCGGTTGAAAGTAGTTTAGGAAAGTTCCTAGGGTTCTTCTTATATAAAAACAATAAGGAGAGACTCAAGAGGGTTAGCCTCTGTGTTTTAGGTTTTTGGTTAAAGTTTGAGTCTAGAAAAGTTGTACTTGTGACTTAAAGCTTTGAATCAAAAGGAGAATTTTTTGGTACATCTTTGCAATATCAGTTCATCCAATCTTTCACTACATTCCTTGTTGCAATCTGTCAAGCTGTTGATTTGAGACATCTCGAGGAGAATCTAAGACAAACTATGAAGAACACAGTCTCTCAAGTGGCTAAGAAAGTTAATGGAGAGCTTCATCCATCTAGCTTCTGCGAGAAAGATTTACTCAAAGTTGTAGACCGTCAACAAGTCTACACATACGCCGATGATCCTTGTAACGCAACATATCCATTGATTCAGAAGCTAAGACAAGTTATCCTTGATCATGCTTTGATCAATGGTGAGAGTGAGAAGAATACAGTGACTTTAATGATTGGAGCATTCGAGGAGGAGCTTAAGACAGTCCTACCGAAAGAAGTGGAAGCAACAAGAGCGGCGTTTAGTAACGTAACAGCGAGTATTCCTAACAGAATCAAGGAATGTAGGTCGTATCCGTTGTATAGATTTGTGAGGGAAGAGCTCAGAACAGAGCTATTGACCGGAGAGAAATTGACTTCGCCGGGAGAAGAGTTCGATAAGGTGTTCACTGTGATTTGTGAAGGCAAATTCATTGATCCCATGATGGAATGTCTCAGTGGCTGGAACGGATCTCCTATTCCAATATGTTAAAAGGGTCAAGTACTCTGCTTGTTAAACCAAAAAGCTTCTTCCTTTTTCTCTTATTGTTTGAATAATTGGACCAAATGATTGTGTGTGTGAAATAGTTTTGTGTTTGTCTAATTTAATTTATGTGCAAGTGTCAATGTAAGTTTTCAAATGAATATTTTTCAGTTACAAAGTGTGAATCATGCCTCTTTTCTCAATTTCCCACATATTTGACAATCAAAATTATCATTACAATTGTGTCTTCTTACAAAATTAAAATACTACATTAGCTTGTATGTAGTATGTCAAATTTGCGTCATCGAAGTTTGAAGTGCGACACGTTTCGTATGTGGTGCAGTAACAATATGAAAACTATTTGAATGTTCATCGTTGCTATTTAATTATAGAAGATGAATTGTCAGATCAAAATTAAAAATTTCAACATTCTGGATTAGATTATTGAATTTGAAGATTTAATTATAGGGAATATTTCCTATACTACCACAGCTGAAAAAGAATCTCGTAGTGCACCTGGTTTGTCTAAAATTCTGTCTGTGCCATCCATTAAATCGTGACTATATAGTGGACGAAATTTGTTAGACTCTTTTGCCCTTATTACAAAAAGGACGGACGTTTTGTTACTTTTGCTTTTTTAATTTTTTTTTTCCAGCTGTTTCGTCTGTTCCCGAAAGGACATTGATGTCCTCTTTCTATGC
>CM071716.1:49093667-49104203 GCA_036630335.1 Physaria fendleri | reverse complement strand
TTTATGATTTTTTTTTGTCAATATATGTTGCAATCCCCTATTTTTTTTATTTTTTTTGGTCATGATGTTGCAATCCCCTATAAATAGTGAATTCCATTCAAATATTCATGTCAATGTTCTTCATGACCGTATCTAGTTCATTAGACCCATTCAAATATTTCATGTCATTTGTCTTCATGAGAATGAATTTACTACTAGTTTTGGTTTCATAAATTCGAATAATAATTGCACGTTTTTAGTTGACGTCTCCGACCTTTCATGAGAGCCAAGCAAATATAACTAAAGAATCATAATTCAACTCCTAATTATACGGTCAACGATACCAAAACTATCTAACAAACAAATACACGCACGTGAGAAAGATACCCCACGTGGCTAAATGTGGACCTCGTACAGAATAAAACCAGAAGCAAAAACCTTTCTTCTCTAAATCTATGTTCTGTCTCTTCTCCTCTTCACTGAACTCACACACCCTTGTAAACACTTCTCTCTTTGTACCCTAAACATTTTATTGATTAATTAGTTATAAGTTTCTTAGAGACATTATGTGATCTTTGTGAATTAGGGTGTGTATATGTCTCATGATTTCTTTATGTTGCAGGAGTTTAGGGTGTGTTTGTGTTAGAAGAAACATGGAGGTTCAATGCGAATTTTGTGTAACCGAGAAAGCATTGATCTATTGCAAATCCGATTCAGCTAAACTTTGTTTAAATTGTGACGTTTATATACATTCGAAGAATCCTTTGTCACAAAGACACATGCGCGCTTTTCTATGCGAGAAATGTTTCTTACGGCCCATGGTATACCATTGTCTGAACGAGAAGATCTCGTTCTGCCAAGAATGTCTGTGCACTGGCTTAGGACATCGACTTCAGAATGTGAACCCTTATTCTGGTTGTCCTTTTCCATCAAATGTTCCCAAGAACTTGTGCTCGATTTTAGAACCATCGGTCCCAAATTGGGAACCAGAAGCAAAAACCTTTCTTCTCTAAATCTATGTTCTGTCTCTTCTCCTCTTCACTGAACTCACACACCCTTGTAAACACTTCTCTCTTTGTACCCTAAACATTTTATTGATTAATTAGTTATAAGTTTCTTAGAGACATTATGTGATCTTTGTGAATTAGGGTGTGTATATGTCTCATGATTTCTTTATGTTGCAGGAGTTTAGGGTGTGTTTGTGTTAGAAGAAACATGGAGGTTCAATGCGAATTTTGTGTAACCGAGAAAGCATTGATCTATTGCAAATCCGATTCAGCTAAACTTTGTTTAAATTGTGACGTTTATATACATTCGAAGAATCCTTTGTCACAAAGACACATGCGCGCTTTTCTATGCGAGAAATGTTTCTTACGGCCCATGGTATACCATTGTCTGAACGAGAAGATCTCGTTCTGCCAAGAATGTCTGTGCACTGGCTTAGGACATCGACTTCAGAATGTGAACCCTTATTCTGGTTGTCCTTTTCCATCAAATGTTCCCAAGAACTTGTGCTCGATTTTAGAACCATCGGTCCCAAATTGGGCCTTTCCGTTTGCTGATACCTTCCTACAAGAAGGAGAAGATTCGAATGGTTCATCGAGTTCCATGGTTCCACATAATCAAAATTTTGAATACCATTCCCCTTCTATATTTTCGATGGAACCACCTAACCTTCCAAAAGTGTTAGAAGAGGTAATGTTTAATTATGATTAAAAACACAAGTTTTTCTTTCTTATTCAATCCTCTATGCAGGAATTTTCTAGTTTGGATCTATGCGGAGGGATTAACTTCGATGATGTACCGTTGAGTTTCAATGTTGATGATGCACCATTGAGTTTCAATGCAAGTGATGATATAACCGGATATTCATCACTTGATCATACCAACTTTTACGACTACGATGATTCGACTTGATTCGACTAAAGGAGAGAATGACATTAGTCTTTCTTCTCTATTGCTTCCTGTTTTGTCTGAGAATGTTGTTCCGAGCATGTCGGTTTCAATGATGTCGAATATTACAAGAGAAAGCAGGACGACTGAGTACCAAGATTGCGGAATTTCGCCAGGGTTTCTGATAGATTCAACATGGGATTCGAATGTCGAATCCAGTTTTAATCCAAAACCAAGGGAAGAGATTCTAAAGAGATACAAACACAAGAAATCAAAGCGCATGTAAGTTATTTCAGAATGTTAGAATATTACATCGAAAATTTAAAGAGAATAATACTAATATATAAGAAAAAATTATAGTTAATACATTCATTGATTGGTTTTGAGTTGTAGTATTAACAAGTCATGATTATGGTTTTCTTGAGGATGTAATTTTGATATTTTTGTGGTATATTTTGATTTAGGTTTGGGAAGCAAATAAGGTATGCATCACGCAAAGCCAGAGCTGATACAAGAATAAGGGTTAAAGGAAGATTTGTGAAATCTGGAGAAAAGTTTCTGGAGAAAAGTTTGATTATGATCAGTCTCTAATGATTTGAATTAGTGACTCACTGACTCTTCTCTTCTGAAGGTCATTGTCTCACTGATTCACTCCATGACAAGATTAACAGTTTCTTGTCAGAGAAGTAATATAAATTTTCTCTCTTTCTTGAGAGAATCTACAAGATCAAATCATAAAACCTAGACATCACCACAAATGGTGATCTCTAATGGAGACCCCCCAAAAAATAACTCAATTTCCTCAGTTTTTGATGCGACCAAATAAAGGTCATAGAGCTATGAGACGATCAGACCAAACCAAGAAACAAAAATAGTTATTTACATATAGTTTTTAATCTCATTTAAATGTTAACAATAGAAAATTTATGTTTTGGACCACTTTATACTTCTTATTTTTTTTAATCTCATTTAAATGTTAACAATAGAAAATTTATGTTTTGGACCACTTTATACTTCTTATTTCACTAGATTGTGATTTTGTAATGTTGTTTTGTTTTTTTTTCATTTAATAAAAATAAAACCAAATAATAAAGTTAGATTATGTTTTCCCAATGATCTTAACTCGGTAGATCTACTCCTTTGCACATTTTAACACTTTTTCATGTGCTTTTGTTTATATAGGAATGATTTGTTCTTTAAATCAAATTGGATATTTTTGGATTATGTCACATGTAGACAAATATTGACCTAATGTTTTGATGTAATTGTCTAGAAGATGAATTTGTGAATAACTAGTTATGTTTTACTCTACCAGATCTCTAGCCCTCATGTTGGATACACAAGTTTTGAGTAGTTGAGTAACATGAATCAAATAGGATTGGTTTTAGCAAGTACAATATATGGTACAGTACAGAGCCTAAAATAAATAATTTTCAAAATTCATATTTCAGTTATTAATTAAATAGTTGTTAACTTGTTATCAAAATCTTGAAGTTTTATTCATTACTAATTGATACCTTCCAAAAAATTTAGGCTTTGATATTTATCTCACAAAAGTGGAAATTGTAGAAAAAGACAAATTGATGAGATTGATAGAATTGAATGAATATTTACTATTCACCAAAATATTTTTAGAATTCTATATTTTATAAAGTATTGTTTTATCAAATAAAATGTTTAAGCAATATGAGTTATATAATGATTTTTTAGCTAAGTTGAAATAGTTAGATTGTATGATTTGAAAGTTATATTGAACTAGTTCTACACAAAGAAAGTTTCTCTCTTTTTTTGGATAGCATCATAAAAAAGTTCTTCAAAACTAAAATATTTTTAGGAAGAAAAATCAGAAATTGATTGTTTAACTGGTGAATTACTTTAAACTATGTTAAAATATCAACATAATCGAGATAATTGTTATAAGATTTTGTTTTATTAACTAAACTGTTTGTGCAATACGATTTTAATGCTATTTTTTATTTTTTTGTCATTTAACTAAGTAAAAATCATTTAGATAATACGATTCTAAAATTAAATTGTACTAAATCTACACCAAAAAAATTTTTAACTGAATTTTTTAGTTGATGCAAAAAGATTAACATGAGTTATATAATTATTATAACATATTATTTCATTGACTAAAAGTTTTGAACAATTAGAGTTTATCATATTTTTGGTCTTAGCTAAATTAAAATCTTTAAGCGTTATAATTTTAAAATTAAGTTCGACTAAATATGAATAAATAAGTTTTTCGAAACTGAAATTTAAGCGTTATAATTTTAAAATTAAGTTCGACTAAATATGAATAAATAAGTTTTTCGAAACTGAAATTTTTTGAAAATTTATATCGATCTCTCAATATTGTAGGAGTTTCGGCTGAGTGTGTATCTTAGAAAAATCTGGAAGCTAAATAGAAATATTGTAGATCGAAAAAGCATTGATTTACTGCAAATCGGATTCAGCTAAACTTTGCTTAAATTGTGACGTCAGTATACACACAGATGTTGCTTTATAAAAAATCAATATTGTAGGAGTTTCGGCTGAGTGTGTATCTTAGAAAAATCTGGAAGCTAAATAGAAATATTGTAGATCGAAAAAGCATTGATTTACTGCAAATCGGATTCAGCTAAACTTTGCTTAAATTGTGACGTCAGTATACACACAGATGTTGCTTTATAAAAAATGTTTTTTGCAATTTGCGGTAATCCACTGTCCGAACGAGAAATCTTTGCCAAAAATGTCACTAGACTGGTTTAGGACACAAACTTCATATTGAACCCTTATGATGGTTGTTCTTATCCAACATATTTGGCGCAAGAAGTGGTCTTCGATTTTAGAACCCTTTCATTTGCTGACACCTTGCTTCATGAAGTAGATGATTCGAATGGTTCATCGACTTATATGTTACACAAAATCAAAATATTGAATACTGTTATTCTTTTATATTGTAAATAGAATATAATGTGATATTTAAGAATATCATGATGTTTAATTATGATAAAACACACAAGTTTTCTTTCTTATTCAATCCTACATCCAGGAATTTTCTAGTTTGGATATATGCAGAGGGGTTAACTTTGATGATGCACCCTGAGTTTCAATGCAAGCAATGATATAATCGGATATGTTTTTTTATTTAAATAAAAACAGAGCCAAATAATAAAGGCAGATTATGTTTTGCCATTGACTTGGTTGTTCTTGATTTCTTAAATTTTATTATTTGTGATCACTAGTTTGTCAAGCGGGTTAGATATATTTTATCTCGCAAAAGAAAATTAAGCATGTCTGGTCCAAAAAAATATTTATGTTGACCTGCACCCACTTTGCAGTTGACCGATCAAAATTGATAGGCCTAGTAATCACATCAATTTTAGAATCCATACATTTGAAACTTCTAAAAAAAAATCTAAAAGTCTCTAGAGCTAAAACATTGATGCCAAATAACAAATTTTGGTTTTTTATCAATATTTAATCTCAATTACGTAAAACACAAAAGAAAAAAAAAAGATCAGATAAACACAAAGGGGACTTTATGTTCATTACCATCTTCTTCTTCAACCCTTGACATCATCCTTATCTCCGGTAAAACAATACTAAAATTATCTCCGACAAGACAACGACTAGTTAACTTCCGACAAGCCATACAGATCATCCTCCGAACATGTCTTCGAGCAAGAAAATTAGCAGAATGAACCCATTTATCGCATTTTCGACAAAGAAAAGCCGCATCAGCCTCACAATACACAGCTGCATTCTCCCCGCAAAGCTCACAGCTCACCAGACTCTCCGAGAAGATTCTCCGGCATCCTCCATTTTTGCTTATTCTCTCTTCTTCCGCAAAGCTCACAGCTCACCAGACTCTCCGAGAAGATTCTCCGGCATCCTCCATTTTTGCTTATTCTCTCTTCTTCTTTCTGAACTCCTTTGCACATTTTTACTCTTTCTTTCTCATGTGTTTAAGAGTCTTTGGATTATATAGGAATGATTTGTTTTTGGACTATGTCATTTTTTTATACACGTGGATAAATATTGACCTGTTGTTTTTTATGTCATTGTCACTAGTAGACCAAATTGGCAAATTGTCAATAACTAATTCTATTTTTCTTCACCAAACGATCTCTCGTCCTCATGTTTTGGTACATGAGTTTCAAGTGGTTGACTAGTATGACTATTTTGGTTCACAAATCATTAATTACGTTCTAGAATGATTATTGGATCATTGTATTTTTGTGGTCTATATGATCTCTGAGTATTATAATATAAGAATTCATTAGTGATCTTAATGATTTGTGCAAATTGTATTAAATTAGAACATATGATTTTATGAGTTTTTATAACAAAAACAAAAAAAACCCCAAGAAATTGCAAGTTTGTGATAAAATTTTCCCATCTAAAAAAAAAGAAAAAAAAAACCAAAATATTTTTTGGAATTAATAGTTTATTATAAAAAAAAAGAAAAAAAAAACCAAAATATTTTTTGGAATTAATAGTTTATTAGTTGGTTTTCTCTTGTTATGTGGACATTTTTTTTAGCGGCCAATAATTCCAACAGTTTTGTTATGGAACTTCCAACTCTAGATTTTAATGTCGATAAAAGCAAACTTACCAACTTCGGACTTTTATAAGGAAATTAACATCCAAATTCGGATTCAAACTCTGATTTCACAAGTTTATTGGAATTATTTAGCAATTAAATTACGAGTACAAAAGGATTATGAAGGCTAATATTTAGGTGATATGGGCGCACACAGTTTCTATAAATTCTATATACTAGTTTCTCGTTTAGTCTAGAAAATTTGTTAGTTAAATAATCAATAATTCCCACTTGATTACAATAATTGAAGAATGGAGTAAGCATTAAGAAACAGATTTTGAGTTTATGGTGCTAACAGTACTCTCTTCTTTATTGAGTTGTCTTATTGTCAATGTGCTGTGTGGTGGTTGAGTAGTCAACTTTTGTTATTTTATTACATGTTTGCTATGAAAAATGATTATTTAGGTGATATGGGCGCACACAGTTTCTATAAATTCTATATACTAGTTTCTCGTTTAGTCTAGAAAATTTGTTAGTTAAATAATCAATAATTCCCACTTGATTACAATAATTGAAGAATGGAGTAAGCATTAAGAAACAGATTTTGAGTTTATGGTGCTAACAGTACTCTCTTCTTTATTGAGTTGTCTTATTGTCAATGTGCTGTGTGGTGGTTGAGTAGTCAACTTTTGTTATTTTATTACATGTTTGCTATGAAAAATGATAAGCTGTGTGGTGGTTGAGTAGTCAACTTTTGTTATTTTATTACATGTTTGCTATGAAAAATGATAAAATCACTACTTTGATTCTTGCATTGCATGGTTCACAAATAAAGTAAAATCTTTTTCTTAAAGAATTATTATAATAATATAACATCTTTCCTTTTCTTATATTGCTTATTTTATTTATAAAATAATAGTTGGCTTTTCTCCCAAATTAGCATGAACAATCAATTTTGATTTTCTATTCTCAAGAATTATAAATTAATAAAAATAACAGAAATAATTCTTTGAATATATATATGTAAATAGGAAAACTCACTAGCCCAAGAGTGATATCTAAACCATAATGAAATGGAACACATGACCTTAAGATATGAAATCAATATGAAACGAAACACATGAAAATTTTTCATAGAAATTTGTAGGATCGGTAAACAAATCTTTAACAATTTCAAAAAGTAATGTACCGGTCGTAGGAACAGACTAAGACTCAATAAGGTGGGAGGCGGTTTGGGCGTTACAACTTGTTTTTTGGAAATATATATTGTAAAATACAAAAACGTTCTCATTCATATGAAGATAAGGGAAAATTTACTTCTTTTGGAAATTGAGTTTACCAATGAAGAAAGCAAAAAGAGATGCCAAGAGAATAGGGAAGGCCAAAAGAACCAAAGCTACAAGAACCAAAGAGTCATACTTATAACCAAAATAACCTTCCAAGAAATCTGAAACCTTCTTATTCTCTCCAAAAGCTAATATCTCATTCTCCATGTCTCCATATTGTGATGTCAGCAATCCATTCCTCCATGTCTCCATATTGTGATGTCAGCAATCCATTCAAAACCCATGAGGTAGGACTCAAGTAATACAACCAAATCCACCATCTTGGAATGTTCTGCACATCAACAAGCAAAAAAGACTCAGCAAAAAATCTCACAATGTTGATGAAATTATCTCAAACTCTAGTGTAAGAGGACTTACTGGTTTTGGGATGACATAACCAGCAAAGAGATTGACAATAGAGTAAAAAGAAGACCGGAGAGTAAAAGCAACATGAACATTTGGGGTCACTACAACTAAAAGCATTCCAAAATAGTTAAAGATGAGTAATGAGCAGAAGATTGAGTAGCTAAAAGCATTCCAAAATAGTTAAAGATGAGTAATGAGCAGAAGATTGAGTAGAAGCTCCAAAACACTTTGAAGACAGTCCACTGATAGCCAACCATAGGATATACTATGATCACATATACCATAGACTGTAACAATGAGTATGGGATTTCAACCAAAACCTGCAAAACTTAAAGCCTTAAAGTCAATGCCAACTTCTGAGTTTTCTGTTTCTTTACTTTATGGTTTGATTGAGTCAAGTGTTTTAACCTGAGCAAGGGAATAGGACCATGAGTTGTACATTCGGGCAAATCGTTCCCGGTAGAAGACATTTCGTTCAGTTGCAATGCAGAATAACACTGTTGAGCAGTTGTTTATTCCAGAGAATAGAACCACTGTGAACATTGAGCCAAATACGTTGAATAGATCTTGCTGATTGTTTCTGCAAAAGAAGAGAGGTTAAGGAAAACCAAGCAGTTCAAAGCTGAGTCAAGAAAGATGGGGCGGTAGTAACGAACATTTCTTTAGCTTTTTGCCAGAGAAAGAAGAAAGATGGGGCGGTAGTAACGAACATTTCTTTAGCTTTTTGCCAGAAAAGAATGCCACAGATCAGAGAAGTAAGACACATGAAGATGATGCGAGTGAGATTGTAAGAAGGGTTTCTCCAATAAGATAGATGTTGTTTCCATAGGCATGCTTTGAACTGTTCCCAACTTGTTTGAGCATATCGTGGATACAGTCTTAGTCCTTCTGATTCCAAAGATGTACATCTCATTTGCTCAATTGCCATTTTGTTCTCCCTAAAAGAACAAAAGACAATAACAGTTTCAGACAAACAACATCTAAAATATAGTATATATATTGTAACAGACTTACTTAAACAAAGTTGATTCCTTGTACATCTGTGCTAAATCAACACCAAGTTTTCCTTCTGATGATTTAGAAGTAATGTCAAGTATCCAAGTAGCTGGATTAGCGTTTTCTTTCAGTTTTGGGATTCCAGGAAAGTTCTACAGTTGAAAAACTTGCTTGTCAATCAAATATAAACCTGAACTTTATTTCTACAGTTGAAAAACTTGCTTGTCAATCAAATATAAACCTGAACTTTATATGCAACAGTTTCAGTATCATGTAGAAACTGACCATAAAGTATTCAGTAACTTTGCTTGAATGCTGTCCAACAGGTCCATAATAGATAATCTTTCCTCCATTTTTCAGCAGAATCAGCTGCAATTGAAGGGACACTTGATGAATTTGATGAGATGGAATTACTTTTCTCGATATTTTACGAGTTTTTACCTCGTCGAATGCCTCAAAGATATCTATGCTCGGCTGGTGAATGGTGCAAACAACAGTTCTACCAGTTTCGGAGATGTTCTTCACAGCTCTCATTACAATTGCAGCAGCTCTTGCATCTAAACCTGTGGTTGGTTCATCCATGAATATGATTGAAGGATTTGAAACAAGCTCCACAGCTATTGTTAGTCTTTTTCGTTGTTCTGTTGTTAAACCGCTAATTCCAGGAATTCCTACTATGGAATCTTTAATCTCCGCAAGCTCTATTGTCTCAAGAACTTCATTAACTATTGCCTGAAAGAGCAAAGATAAAAATTTTACTCAGACAAAATCTTTAATCTCCGCAAGCTCTATTGTCTCAAGAACTTCATTAACTATTGCCTGAAAGAGCAAAGATAAAAATTTTACTCAGACAAGGAAGCTAAAGGACATAAAATAACCTTTTGTTTTGACTTACGGTCTTTGTGAGTGAATTGACTGTAGATGGAAGTCGAAGCCAAGCAGAGTATTTCAGGGATTCTTGGACAGTTAAATTGGGAGAATGAATATCAAACTGTTCGCAGTAACCTTAAACTCGTGCAAATCCGTCTTGAACCTTAAGGTAACCACCTACTTCAATCTTTCCTTTAATGTCACCACGGGTTTTTCTTCCCGAAAGAACATCAAGCAGAGTAGTTTTACCAGCTCTACTCACACCCATTAGAGCAGTGAGAACACCGGGTTTGAATGCGCCTGAAACGTCTGAGAGGAGCTGCAGCTTCTTTCCCTTTTAAGAGAATTATAACTACTCATTATAACTCTATATTATGTTTCAAAGGATTCAAAACTTGCACTGATTTTGGATACCTGAGGAGTCTCGATAAAATATTGTACGTCTTGAAATGTGAAAGTTAGGGGTTCGAAAGGCAATGCATTTTTTAATTGGAAAGCAGTTTTGGAACTTGGTTCCTGTTCGTTTGCTCATCCAGATGCAATATCTGGATGCAAACGCTCAGATGTTGTTCGTTT
>CM071716.1:49040504-49053267 GCA_036630335.1 Physaria fendleri | reverse complement strand
CTTTCTTATTATACCTCTATCCAACCTTTTTGCATTTTTGTAATAAATTCGGAAGGAAAAATAAATGTTCTTAGATCTTACCAGAGAGGCTTGCAGATACTCGTTAGAGGTACTACTATGATCCATGGATTTCTTTGGGTCGAGAATTCTGTACTTGAGAATTTTTGGGGCCATCGAAATTCGGCACCTTACTTAGTGATTTTTAATGCTTTTTAGAGACCCTTTTGACATTTTTAATCTTAAAAACATTTTTTTTTTTTATGTCGGGTCTCTTTCCAAGGATTAGAACGCAACTTTTTAGCTTTGTTCTTTGATGGACCTTTTTAGCAATCTTTCAGCAATCTTCCTAATCCCTAGAGGCTAAACTGCTTAGAACTTTATTAAAAAACTGTTTATTTCGTCAGAACTGGATGATTTACAAGGGTTCAGAGAGCCTCTATTTGTAGCAGAAGAGAAATTCGAGATCGTTGCTAGCGCCCGAGCGAATTTAATATAATTCTAGATTCTTCGCGCGCCTATCTTCTTCAAGAGGGTTTGTGTGCCCTAGAGCTAGCTTTGAGATGTGCCGTCATTGTTAGAGCCCGACCGAATCATAAGAAAACGCTCGATCTCTTGAGTCTTCTAGAAACCTTCTTGCTTGATCCGCAAGTAAGCAGTCTATCCGTTGAAGCTAGAATAGGGCCCGAGCGTATTATAGGTGCCCGAGCAAATTAAAGGTGCTTCTTGGAATCCTTTTGAAATCCTCAGAAATCTTCTAGAATTCTAGATTCTTCGCGCGCCTATCTTCTTCAAGAGGGTTTGTGTGCCCTAGAGCTAGCTTTGAGATGTGCCGTCATTGTTAGAGCCCGACCGAATCATAAGAAAACGCTCGATCTCTTGAGTCTTCTAGAAACCTTCTTGCTTGATCCGCAAGTAAGCAGTCTATCCGTTGAAGCTAGAATAGGGCCCGAGCGTATTATAGGTGCCCGAGCAAATTAAAGGTGCTTCTTGGAATCCTTTTGAAATCCTCAGAAATCTTCTAGTCTGGTTGCGTTCAGCGCACTTAAGCCTCCGAAATGCATCCTTGGTTCTTTTGAGTGCTTGATTTCTGTGCTTGATTTCTGCTTTTTCCTCTCTTTCCAGAACATTGGCTCTTCCTTGTATTTTATCTGAAAATTCTGTTTAAAAAATAAAAAGAGAAAAAAGAACTATGGAAATAGCGATAAATACTTTAAGAAAATGGTGAAAATGTCAGTATATGCTTGATTTCTGCTTTTTCCTCTCTTTCCAGAACATTGGCTCTTCCTTGTATTTTATCTGAAAATTCTGTTTAAAAAATAAAAAGAGAAAAAAGAACTATGGAAATAGCGATAAATACTTTAAGAAAATGGTGAAAATGTCAGTATATCAAATCCACCCCGACTTGAACCTTTTCTTGTCCTCAAGCAAGAACAGCTTATACCAGAGTTTTATTTGAACTTTCTTAGTTTTTAGTCTTGATCTTGCTCCTTGAGAATTTATCTTAGCTTGCCATGAGCTTCCAATCCCCCCCCCTTCTGAAATCTTTATTCTCAAATCAGCCTTTTATGACTGCATCTGTTCAACCTCAGAAATATAGGATCACAATAGACTTACTCTTTCTGATCTCTGTAATTCAAGACCTTCCTTAGTTTTTAGAAATTAGAACTCTTCTCTTCCTTACTTCCTAGGATCTAACCAGTGCATCAGTAAATCTTTTGACTTAGGGATCTACAAATCCCACCGCTTTAACTTAGCTATAATGGGTACCACTAAGCAAAGGACTTGAACCTTTTCTTGTCCTCAAGCAAGAACAGCTTATACCAGAGTTTTATTTGAACTTTCTTAGTTTTTAGTCTTGATCTTGCTCCTTGAGAATTTATCTTAGCTTGCCATGAGCTTCCAATCCCCCCCCCTTCTGAAATCTTTATTCTCAAATCAGCCTTTTATGACTGCATCTGTTCAACCTCAGAAATATAGGATCACAATAGACTTACTCTTTCTGATCTCTGTAATTCAAGACCTTCCTTAGTTTTTAGAAATTAGAACTCTTCTCTTCCTTACTTCCTAGGATCTAACCAGTGCATCAGTAAATCTTTTGACTTAGGGATCTACAAATCCCACCGCTTTAACTTAGCTATAATGGGTACCACTAAGCAAAGCCAATGCACAAACTCCGACAGTTGTAGCTATCAATAATTCGGCACCTTACTTAGTGATATTTATGCTTTTCAGAGACCCTTTCGACAACTTATTATTTAAAAACGTTTTTTATTATTATTGGGTCTCTTTACAAGGATTAGAACTTAGAATTTTAATCTTTGTTCTTTTATGGACATGTCAATTGAACATTAGCAGCTTACGGGTATATACGCCGCTGCCCTTTGTTCTTTTCTTTTCTTTGTTCTTTTATGGACATGTCAATTGAACATTAGCAGCTTACGGGTATATACGCCGCTGCCCTATGCCCTTTTCTTTACTATACCTCTATCCAACCTTTTAGCATACTTAGGAGTAATTTCAGAAGGGGAAATAATTGTTCATAGATTTTACCAAGGAGGCTTGCAGGTACTCCATAGAGGTACCATTGCGTTCCTTTGATTTCTTTGGTTGAGAGTTCTGTACCTGAGAATTTGGTTAATTCCGGGGGTTTTCAGTATGCTCACTTAGCTTTGGAATTTCTGTTTAGGAGGAACTACTGCTTTAAAACGTCTGATTGGTTAACACAAATAGTATATAGGTAAAATCTAAGGTTCTTTGGAAATAATGACTTTTAAAATAGCAGAAGAAAACAAGTAAAGTTGAAAAGTTTTTAATAAAAATGGTTTATTAAAACGAATTTTCTAGGGCCCGAGCGAGTTCGCTCGGTCTCTACTAAAGTCTAAAAAATTAGTGAATTGTTAAAGGAGAAATGTTAAAGAGAATAGAATGGTATTGAGCTGAAAATAATGTTGCTGCAAAAAGAAACAAAAACGAGAATTTTATTAGCAAAATAAGAAACGCTCTGAAGTAATCGGTGATTGGTGGAAGCAGGGTTGTGGAGGACCAAACGGATGTCCATGGAGAGGGCATGATACCGCCCGACCGAATTTTGCTGGATTCGCTCGGGCTATCCGAAAGACGATTTCCATCTACAGTACAGAGTAGTTCTCGAGGCACATCGTATCTAATGGATTCTTCAGTTCTGCATGTGGTTAAAGGGAGTAGGGGAAAACGACAAAATACAGAGTTTTCTACTTCTCGATCGTTGGAAAACTCGTACATATAGCCGTGAAAAACCTTATTGTCACACCAAAAATTTTATCCAAAAGTTTGATCTCATTAGAGCTGTTATTATCCGACTCGCTGGCATGCTTGGAATAGTAGAAGAATGGAGTTAGCAGACTTCTAATGATATATTCTCGAGCATCTGGATGGAGACCAAGACCACAAAATTTTCGTGAAGTCAGATGCGCTGCGGATATAACTCCTAAATTAATGGGGCACCATGTTCGAAGATCGAATCCCAAACCTAAATGTATCAACATTTCTGAATCCAAACCAAGAAAAAGGACAAACAGTAGACTTGGTGTCATTTGCTCGAGAGTATCAATAGGCATAAGGGTTCTTCGCAGAAATATGCTGACTACACGGAGCACATGGTTCTGATGGCCTTGATGGGTGCGGTATTTGGAAGGGACCCGTGGGAAGCAATCATTGGCTAGATTTGGTTTGACTACACGGAGCACATGGTTCTGATGGCCTTGATGGGTGCGGTATTTGGAAGGGACCCGTGGGAAGCAATCATTGGCTAGATTTGGTTCATCTTATGGAGGAAACGGTCATCAATGAAACAATGCTTCGGTGTTGGGTCAAATCCATAGATCTTGCAGACTTGCTCGAAAGTAATCGCATAACGCTTACCGTTGTAGAAATAAGTCAAATAAGACTTATCAGCTACCGGATTAGCGAGAGAATAAGTCAAATAAGACTTATCAGCTACCGGATTAGCGAGAGGGATATAATGAGTTTCAACTGACGCAATGAACTGCCTAGTCATCTCTGGGTAAAGGTCGCAATGGTGAATGAAGTTCCCAAGACCAATCTTTGCTAGCATGTCCATAACAGGCTCACAAATTCCTAAATTGTTCAAAAGCTTACAACTGAAGTACCTAGTGGGGGAGATCTCCATATCCAACAACGCATTATAGCAAACGCTATGATAGTCTGCCCAACGGCGAAGGTCGTGACGCTTTTCGTAACTTGGCATCAAAACTAACTCCTTTTTAGTCAGCTTAGTTGATTCTGCAGCAGTATGGTTGTGAATTGGATGACCA
Source organism: Physaria fendleri (assembly GCA_036630335.1). NCBI lineage: Eukaryota > Viridiplantae > Streptophyta > Magnoliopsida > Brassicales > Brassicaceae > Physaria > Physaria fendleri. Next base: position 49,048,954 of record CM071716.1, on the reverse strand, counting down.
GGCTACATTGTGGCGGTCAGCTCGAGAACTATTGGAAGAGAAACTGGATCTAGGCATTGTGGGTGAAGAAAAAGCGAAAGGAGATGCTAGAGTAGGCTTATAAAGGTTTCTGGTGAAGGACAGATGAGATTTCGATTTTTTCTTATGAAAAACGAAGTAGGGGTTGAATGTATTTATAGGATCAAAAAAATTTCTCAAAATTTGCGAAATATCCCCAAATTCGCTCGGGCACTTAAGTAAACGGGAATATTTTTGCAAACTTGAGTTTATCGTATCCCAAGTTGTTGGGATATGTTTATCCCGTTGAAATACCAAAGGGACCAACCGAATTGTGACTAATTCGGTCGGGCTATCCTACAAAAAAAGCTACTCCGGTTTTAAATTTTTCACGAAACACCATATTCCCTAAGATTAGCTAGACGAATGGAAAATTAAACTGAAAGATATGTACAGAATAAATGGGTTGCCTCCCACTCAGCGCTTTGTTTATCGTCTTTCAGCTAGAAGTAAGAAACAGTTCATCCTGGCTGGGGAGGTTCCTTTAGGTTGATGATGTCAAATTTGGTTGTGCTGGTATCTGCAAGGTAAGGTTTTAAGCGCTGACCGTTTACGACAAATTCATCTCCAGAAGTGGTCCATAAAACGACAGCCCCTTAAGGGCGTACTACTTTTATAGTATAAGGAGCAGACCACCTCGATTTCAGCTTTCCAGGAAATAACTTAAGGTGAGAATTATATAAAAGGACCAGGACGCTTTCGTGCGTTCTTTGTAGATCCTTGAATTCTCGTAAACGAGATGCCGAATTTCGTCGAGCTCATTCAGTTGAATAAGGCGTCTTTCAGCGACTGGTTTGATGTCGAAATTTAGAGTTTTAAGTGCCCAGGCAGCTTTATACTCTAGCTATACTGGAAGGTGACAAGCTTTACCATATACTAGATGGAAAGGAGTAGTTCCTAGGGGTGTCTTAAAAGCTGTCCTATAGGCCCATAGGGAATCATTACCATATACTAGATGGAAAGGAGTAGTTCCTAGGGGTGTCTTAAAAGCTGTCCTATAGGCCCATAGGGAATCATCTAGCTTAAAGAACCAGTCTTTTCTAGAAAAATTGATGGTTTTTTGCAAGATATTTTTGATCTCCCTGTTAGAAATTTCGACTTGTCCACTTGTCTGAGGGTGGTAAGGGGTAGCAACCTTATGACGAACACCCTTTTTCGTGGTAGGTTTGTAAAAATCTGATTAATAAAGTGCGAACCACCATTACTGATCGTCGGAACTCCAAATTATGGGAAGAGGATTTATTTAAACAAATTTATTACGGACTTAGCATCGCTTTCTTTACAAGGCACTGCCTCAACCCATTTAGAGACGTAATCAACCGCGACCAGAATATATCCCTGTTAGAAATTTCGACTTGTCCACTTGTCTGAGGGTGGTAAGGGGTAGCAACCTTATGACGAACACCCTTTTTCGTGGTAGGTTTGTAAAAATCTGATTAATAAAGTGCGAACCACCATTACTGATCGTCGGAACTCCAAATTATGGGAAGAGGATTTATTTAAACAAATTTATTACGGACTTAGCATCGCTTTCTTTACAAGGCACTGCCTCAACCCATTTAGAGACGTAATCAACCGCGACCAGAATATATTATACCATTTGATTCAGGAAACGATCCCATGAAGTCTATACCCCAAACGTCAAAAACTTCGACTTCCAAAGTAAATTTTTGGGGCATTTCATTCCTTTTGCTGATATTTCCTTGTCGCTGGCAATCTTGTCGCTGGCAATTATCACACCTTGAAACAAAGGCGTTAACGTCTTTGAACATAGTGGGCCACCAGAAAACGGCCTGCAGACTTTCGAAACGGTTTTAAATATTGCAAAGTGCCCAGCGTAGGGAGAACTATGGCAACTTTGGATGATTCCTGGGACCTCCCCCTCTGTAACGCATCTCCGGAATAAATCGTCGGAACATCGTCGATAGAGATAGGGTTCATCCCAGACGAATCTTCTGATTTAACGCAGGAATTTCTTCTTCTGATATCCTACGAAATTTACCGGGTTTTGTTCCGCCGCGAGATAATTTGCGTATTCTGCGAACCATGGTATCTCGGGTGGATTTACAACTCTCATCGCATAGCATTTAAAAATTTCACCTTTACTGATAGCATAAAGGTTCTCATCTACAAGACTATTGTTTAATGGGATTTCCTCTTTTATCCTCATTCTCGATAAGTGATCTGCCACACCATTCTCGACTCCCTTCTTATCTCTTATTTCGAGATCATACTCTTGTAAGAAGAGGATCCATCGAAGGAGACGGGGTTTAGCATCCTTTTTCATTATGGGATATTTGAGTGTTGCGTGGTCAGTATGTACTAGTACCTTCGATCCTATTAAGTATGATTTAAACTTTTCGAAAGCAAATACCACTGATAATAACTCCTTTCCTGTAGTAACATAATTGCACTGGGCTTCGTCGAGTGTTGTACTAGCATAATAGATCACATGGAGCTTTTTATCCGTCTTATGTCCTAAGACTACTCCTACTGCATAATCGCTAGCATCTATCATGATCTCGAATGGAAAATCCCGATCAGGTGGTTGTATTATTGGTGCGCTAACTAGGGCTCTTTTAATTGTGTGAGCGTTAACGTCTTTGAACATAGTGGGCCACCAGAAAACGGCCTGCAGACTTTCGAAACGGTTTTAAATATTGCAAAGTGCCCAGCGTAGGGAGAACTATGGCAACTTTGGATGATTCCTGGGACCTCCCCCTCTGTAACGCATCTCCGGAATAAATCGTCGGAACATCGTCGATAGAGATAGGGTTCATCCCAGACGAATCTTCTGATTTAACGCAGGAATTTCTTCTTCTGATATCCTACGAAATTTACCGGGTTTTGTTCCGCCGCGAGATAATTTGCGTATTCTGCGAACCATGGTATCTCGGGTGGATTTACAACTCTCATCGCATAGCATTTAAAAATTTCACCTTTACTGATAGCATAAAGGTTCTCATCTACAAGACTATTGTTTAATGGGATTTCCTCTTTTATCCTCATTCTCGATAAGTGATCTGCCACACCATTCTCGACTCCCTTCTTATCTCTTATTTCGAGATCATACTCTTGTAAGAAGAGGATCCATCGAAGGAGACGGGGTTTAGCATCCTTTTTCATTATGGGATATTTGAGTGTTGCGTGGTCAGTATGTACTAGTACCTTCGATCCTATTAAGTATGATTTAAACTTTTCGAAAGCAAATACCACTGATAATAACTCCTTTCCTGTAGTAACATAATTGCACTGGGCTTCGTCGAGTGTTGTACTAGCATAATAGATCACATGGAGCTTTTTATCCGTCTTATGTCCTAAGACTACTCCTACTGCATAATCGCTAGCATCTATCATGATCTCGAATGGAAAATCCCGATCAGGTGGTTGTATTATTGGTGCGCTAACTAGGGCTCTTTTAATTGTGTGAAAAGCGTCTAGACATGCATCATCAAATTCAAATTTCACATCTTTGCATAGAAGTTGTGTCAGTGGTCGAGAGATTTTAGAGAAGTCTTTAATGAACCTTCTGTAGAAACTAGCATGCCCGAGGAAACTTCTGATATCTTTAACCGTTTTAGGCGGTTGAAGACTCATCATGATATCGATCTTTGCTTTATCTACTTCGATCCCCTTCTCTGAAATTTTATGCCCTAAGACTATCCCATCTCTAACCATGAAATGGCATTTTTCCCAATTTAGTACTATGTGCTTCTCTTCACAACGTTGCAAGACACTGTCTAAGTTTTCTAGGCAATCAGTAAATGAAGACCCGTAAACCAAAAAGTCGTCCATGAAACCTTCCATGATTTCTTCTATCATCTCAGTGAAGATAGACATCATACAACGTTGAAAAGTGGCAGGAGCTTACATAATCCAAATGGCATTCGTCGGTAGGCAAACATGCCATAAGGGCATGTGAAAGTGGTTTTCTCCTGATCAGCAGGATGGATAGGGATTTGAAAGAACCCCGAGTACCCGTCAAGGAAACAGTAATAGGGATGGTTTGCTAGGCGGTCGAGCATCTGATCTATAAAAAGGAGCGGGAAATGATCTTTCCTCGTTGCATCATTCAATTTTCTATAATCTATACACATCCTGTGTCCAGTTACTGTTCTAGTGGGTATCAACTCATTGTTCTCATTTTCTGTTCTAGTGGGTATCAACTCATTGTTCTCATTTTTTATGACAGTAATTCCTCCCTTTTTAGGAACGACATGGACCGGACTTACCCATTAACTATCAGAGATAGGATATATCACCCCGGCTTTCTGAAGTTTAAGAATCTCTTTCTTTACAACATCTTTCAGATTTGGGTTTAACCTTCTTAGATGTTCTATAGAAGTCTTCGACTCATCTTCAAGGTATATCATAAGCATACACAATTCTGGAGAAATTCCAGGTATGTCTTCGAGTGAATAACCGATAGCTTTTCGATGCTTTTTAAGAATGTCTCGTAATTGAGAAATCTGATCGTTATCAAGCCCGGAGTTTACTATTACTGGGAAGGTAGAGTTTTGTCCTAGAAAGATGTACTTAAGAGCAGAAGGTAGTTCTTTAAGTTCAACCTTCGGTGCTTTGTCCTCGCTCCAAGGATCGTTGTCTACATTACTGTGCTTAAGCATGGGTTTTTCAATGGTAGGTGGTTTTGGGAGAGTTTCGAAATTTTCATTGGGCCCGACCGTATTGGAATTAATTCGCTCGGGCTCCTCAGCAGATATCGATTCGCTCGGGCTCCTCAGCAGATATCGATTCCTCTTCTTCGCTCTTGCTTAAAAGCATTAATTCTATTTCTTCTTTAATTAGGTTGACATTAAAAGGGTCATCTATAGATAAATCATTGACTATATCATTTGCGCCTTCCGTAACATCTCTTACTAAGAAGGTCTGCCCAATGTTGAATACAAACGTTGCAGATTCAATAAATGTTGTAGTTGATCTTGGAGTTTGGCACAAGAGATTAGGATATCCATCTTTTGAAAGACTTGATATCATAGGTGACTTTAGGAACTTATACAAAGAATAATAAAGGAAAGATATTCTGTCATGTATCCCATTTAGCTAAGAAGAGAAACTGCCTTATTCATCTTCAGGAAATATCTGTAACTCAAACTTTGATTTGTTGCATATTGGCATTTGGAGACCACTTTCAATAGAAACTAATGAAGGATACAGATATTTTTTTTACAATTGTGGATGATCGCTCTAGGGTTACATGGATATATCTTCTCAAAATAAAACACGAGGTCTTAGAAGTGTTTCCAGATTTTATCAAGCTGGTGGAAAATCAATACAATGTCAGAGTAACATCTGTGAGATCAGACAACGCTCTTGAACTGAATTTTACAAAGAAAAAGGGACTCAATCATTTCATTATTGTCTTGAAACACCGAAGCAAAATTCGGTCGTTGAAAGAAAGTATCAGCATCTGTTAAAAGTTGCTAGAGCATTGATGTATCAGGCCAAACTTCCTATGTCTTTATGGGGTGATTGCATTATGACAGCTGCTTTTCTAATAAATAGGACTCCTTCTGCAGTGTTATCAGATAAATCACCTTATGAAGTCTTAACAGGGAAACATTCAGCTTATGATCAATTGAGGACTTTTGGGTGTCTTTGTTACAGCTCAACATCTCGAAAGAATATAAATAAATTCCAGCAAGGTCTAAAGTGTGTGTCTTTCTTTGGTACCCCTCAGGATATAAAGGTTACAAGCTTATGGACATTGAGAGTAATACAATTTTCATTTCCAGGAATGTTATGTTTCATGAGGACACCTTCCCGTTGGCTACAACATATCAAGTTTCCATTCGTGTCTCACACCAATGGCTTCTTCTTCCTTTGGTACTCAATCTAATTATAATCTTTCAACAGCCTTACCTACTATTGATTCACCTCTTATACCATATGTTCCACCTACCAATACAATGCTATCATCTTCTCATAGAACAAAGAAAATCCCTGCCCATTTGTTAGATTATCCCTGCTACTCTCTAAAAGCAAATCATATAACCCATCCCATTTCTGATTTTTTATCCTATTCAAAACTCTCTCCTTGTTATTCAGCCTACATAAATAACATCACTAAAATCCTTATTCATGAATCTTATAATGAGGTGAAGAACACCAAGGAATGGTGTGAGGCTATGGATAAGGATATGGAAACAACAAATACTTGGGATGTGACTAGTTTACCTATTAGGAAGAAAGCTATTGGCTGCAAATGGATGTTTACTTCGAAGTTTTTTGCTAATGGTTATTTGGAAAGATACAAGGCTAGGCTAGTAGCCAAAGGTTTTACTCAACAAGAAGGTATAGACTACAATCAAACTTTTTATCCAGTCGCCAAGTTAGCCCAAGTTAAGTTACTGTTGAAAGTGGTTGCTTGCAAGAAATGGTATCTCAATCAATTGGACATATCTAATGTCTTTCTTAACAGAGAATTGAATGAAAAATATATATATATATATATATATATATGTCTCTACCTAAAGGATATGCAACAAGACAAGGGGACAAGTTACCACCTAAAGTTGTTTGTGAACTTATATGTCTCTACCTAAAGGATATGCAACAAGACAAGGGGACAAGTTACCACCTAAAGTTGTTTGTGAACTCAAGAAATCGATCTATGGTTTAAAGCAAGCTTGTAGGCAATAGTTTCTAAAATTCTCTACTTCTTTGTTATTGATGGGTTTAAGCAAATCTGCTGGAGATCACACCTTGATCATTCGGAAAAGAGATTCATATTTTATTGCAGTCTTAGTTTACATTGATGATATAATCATCACAAGTTCCAGCAAAGAAGCCACAAGTGAGTTAACTCAAAACTTGAAAAACAGCTTCAAACTGGGAGAACTAGGCGATTTGAAGTACTTTCTTGATTTGGAAGTGGCTTCTGAAGGTATATCTCTTTGTTAATGAAGTATGCCTTAGAGCTTTTAACTACAACTGGAATGCTAGGCTGCAAGATATCCTATGACTGCAAATCTGAAACTTAGTAAAACTGATGGTGATCTGTTAGAAGATGCAGAGATGTACCGAATTCTTGTTGGGAGATTAATGTATCTTACCATAACGAGACCCGATATTACGTTTGCAGTAAATAGACTATGCCAATACTCATCTGATCCTTGTACCAGTCATCTCCAAGTTGTGTATAAGGTGTTTCATTACATTAAAGGTTCAATTGGACAGGGTCTATTTTTTGCATCAGAATTAGATATTACTCTTCGAGGCTTTGCGGACGCTGATTGGGCTGCATGCCCGGATAGTATAAGATCGACTACCGGTTTTGGCATGTTCTTAGGTTCTTCACTCATTAATTCATTATTTGGAAGTCTAAGAAGTAACCAACGGTGTCAAGATCTTCGGTCGAAGTTGAGTATGGTGCCTTATCTTTGGCATCATGTGAGTTGATGTGGCTTGGAACCTTGCTGACTGATCTTGGTGTATCTACTTTGATGGTTCATGTGTTATATTTTGATAATATGGCTGTAATTTACATTGCTCAAAATTTGGTATTCCACGAAAGGACCAAACATATTGAAGTTGATTGTTATACGGTTCGAGAGAAGATCAATAATGGCATTCTTAAAGTTTTACATGTTCGAACCAAAGATCAAGTTGCTGATACATTCACAAAGTTTCTCTTCCCACAGCCTTTTGAGCATCTCAAATCCAAGATGAGTCTTCACAATATGTTATTTAAGTGTCTATGGACCAAACGATGAGTTAATGTGAATATTAAATTTGCTTCAGAGAGCACCACTTTACTTAAAAGCATTAAACAAAACAAGTGCATGATCGTGACGCTTGTGTGAATTAAAGGTCTGTTTATTTTTGGTTAAAAACATTTAACGAAAGATCAAACTAGTGGCCTTATTTCCGGAAAAACGGCCTATAACAGCCTGCACAATAGTCAATGGGAAAAATTGCGTCCTACATAACAGACCTGTGCCGTAAATAACCCGCAGAAATACTCCGTTAAAAAATTGAAGCCCGCATATAACCTCCGTCAGTCCGTAGCATCGTTGACCCGGAATAATTTACTTTGACTAACGGATTAAACTTAAAAGATGTTTATCCGTTAATTTTCGTCGTTAATAACCCCAAAACGGCGTCGTTTTCACTAATCAAGGAAAAACGGCCTATAACAGCCTGCACAATAGTCAATGGGAAAAATTGCGTCCTACATAACAGACCTGTGCCGTAAATAACCCGCAGAAATACTCCGTTAAAAAATTGAAGCCCGCATATAACCTCCGTCAGTCCGTAGCATCGTTGACCCGGAATAATTTACTTTGACTAACGGATTAAACTTAAAAGATGTTTATCCGTTAATTTTCGTCGTTAATAACCCCAAAACGGCGTCGTTTTCACTAATCAAAACG
>CM071716.1:48995134-49014745 GCA_036630335.1 Physaria fendleri | reverse complement strand
GGATGTCACCCACCAGGGTTCCAAATCTGTGTAAAATGTAGTAAACCCTCTTGTAGCGGAAGCAACCGCCCTTCTAGAAGCTGCAAAAGAAGCCATCCAACGAGGTCTTACATATCTACACTTTCGTTCCGACTCTCTAAACCTTGTGAAAGCCCTTACATCGAGTTCAAGGCACAAGGAACTGCATGGCATCTTGTTTGACATTGCATCCCTCTTGGCTTCGGCCTCCCACTCTTCTTTTTCGTTTATTCTTCGTTTAGAAAATTTGGTAGCAGATTCTTTAGCTAAATTGGCCCTCCGCTTTGCTGTAACAGACTTGTCGGTTTCGACCTTATTGCTTAAGGAAAGTAGTTTTCCAAAAAACAAAAAAAAAGGACATCAAAATCACATATGACAAAACGCGAACCTAAATCCGTAATTGAGCTCAAATCCATATCGACTATTCTCAACCGCGCGCTTATGATTTAGTTTAGTTCGGTTTATCTCCGTCTCAAGGTTCCATATCGACTATTCTCAACCGCGCGCTTATGATTTAGTTTAGTTCGGTTTATCTCCGTCTCAAGGTTAGAACCTTGTTAAGACTTAATCCAAATTATATATATATATATATATATAGATTTTTACTTTGAACCTTGTTAAGACTTAATCCAAATTATATATATATATATATATATAGATTTTTACTTTAACCTCCAATATGGTAAACATTTAAGTTACCCATTATATCTCCATTTCTTATTAAAATGAACTTTTATTTTAATATATGAATACCAGACATATATCTAAAATAAAGTTCCAACAATTCCTTAACAGTTTGGAGGCATCTTATCTCTCGCCTTATAGGTACTAATGTCACTGCAGGTTGGGATCAAACCTTATCCTCTCTGATCAACAATACGCGTTCACCTGACAACAACATCATTACCCGCTTCCTTTTCCAAGCTTTCATCTATCAAATCTGGCGTGAAAGGAATGGTCGTGTTCATGGTCATGGTTCCAAATCCTCTGATACATTGGTCAGGCTCATTCGTACCACGCTCATCAGGGTCGACCCGTCTATGCAAATGTTTAGTGTTTAGCAATCTAGATAAAATTTCCTTAATTTTCTTCAATCGTTCTCAATTCTAGTTTGTAAATATTACTTTGGTTTCCTTTATTAACATCACATCTTAAACAAAAAAAAAAAAAAAAAATATTAGATTTGTGCAGCAAATTTTGCAAGCCTTTTCGAACGTGTCCGGAATCAAATTCTAGCGACATTGCATTTTGTGGATTCTTTTCACCAAAAAAAAATCTAACAATATGTGGCAAACCCGGCCCTCACGCTCACACTACGTCTTCGTGCAAGTTTTGCTTCTACCACAGAGCGAGAAACAAGTTCTCTATGGAGATGTTGGACCAGCATATCTACTGTTTAGCAATCTATCTATATGGAGATGTTGGACCAGCATATCTACTGTTTAGCAATCTAGATAAAAGTTCCTTAATTTTCTTCAATCGTTCTCAATTCTAGTTTATAAATATTACTTTGGTTTCCTTTATTAATATCACATCTTAAACAAAAAAAAAACAAAAAAATATTAGATTTGTGCAGCAAATTTTGCAAGCTTTTTCGAACGTGTCCGGAATCAAATTCTAGCAACATTGCATTTTGTGGATTCTTTTCGCCAAAAAAAATCTAACGATATGTGGCAAACTCTAATACAATTATGGACATATAAGATATGGACGAACATGAAATTTGTTTTTTGGAATTGTTGTGGTTGGAGTAAGCAGACAAGGAAATCAGATCAGATCAAATCAGATTTTGGGGTATATCAGATGCTTACTCAGAATCTAATATGTCGTTTGATCTGATTTTGGGGTATATCAGATTTCCTTGTATATTTTTGAGTAAGCAGACAAGGAAATCTGATATACCCCAAAATCAGATCAAACGACATATTAGACTCTGACAGTCTCCAACTTTATGATTTCGTCTCATCAAATATTTTACAATGATATGTGACATGCTATAAACAAACTCTAAAAAAGTGAGATACAAACGATTTTTTACTATGTATGACCAATTGGATTTAGAAAAAAAAAATTCACAATATTTTCTGGCATATATTTTCTCACACTTGTTTTTGGTGTATATTTGTTTTTAGCTTATTTTGGCATATATTTTCTCACACTTGTTTTTGGTGTATATTTGTTTTTAGCTTATTTGTTTTGGATAGATTTTTCTATTTAAAAACGTATAAATCTGAAAAATAACTCGTTAAATTTTAATTTGCCGATTTCGTTGAATTTCAGTAACAAAAATAAGTTTGTTTATAAAGGGTGTAGTATGCAAAACAAATCAAAAAGTCGGATTTCGTGAGGATATATGGTTTATAAAGGGTGTAGTATGCAAAACAAATCAAAAAGTCGGATTTCGTGAGGATATATGTGTAAAAACAATGGGTGATTCTCAAATAAAGAAAACTAAAAGTGATTTTGTTAGAAGCAAACGTATTAATAAAGACTTATTAAAGAGGGCAACGTGCAAGCTTTAGCTTATTGAGGTAACTAACTCATTCTCTTCCACGCAACCACATGTTAAAAGTAAGTAACAGCATTCATCACAACGTGTTAATTTTGATTGTGTTGGGCTATTAATTTTTAAGGGATTTATGAGATCCAAAATAAAAAAATAACAATCACTTGAGCCTTCCAATGAAAATTGATCAGGTCACTTTACCAGTCTCAATCCATAAGTCTCAACCCATGGAAAATATAGCTAAGAGTACTGTTCGACAGATAACTGTTCTTTTATAGAGTTCATTGATATCTTTTTATAGAGAAAGAAGAAATGAACGATATCTTCACAAAAAAATGAATGATAAAAAAGAGATTTCCTATCGACGTATAACATATTTGTCCTTTTGTTTTCTTTTGTTAGGAAATTGGAAATTTCATTAAACCGAATCATATGTTACATTCAAACTTTTCCAAGTTTCGAAAGAAAATTTAATTACAATAAACGAAGTTAAAAAAAATGTAAAATAAACTAAAGTTTTTCCGTGCTATGCTATAGCACGGGTTATACTTATTTAAATATTAAATTATAAATCTTTAAAATTTAAATAAAAATAAATGTGCATTATATAATTGGTATAAAAAACATATTACTATTAAAAAAAAAAATAAAAAAAAATAAATGTGCATTATATAATTGGTATAAAAAACATATTACTATTAAAAAAAAAAATCGGGTTCAAAAGTTGTTGTGCTTTTTGAAGGTTTTTAACAAAGAGATAGCTCCATGTAAATAGATAATTCAAAAAGTTTAGGTTACATTTATAAAAAAATAGAATATAAAGAAAAGAATTACTAGTATTATCTTCAAAAATGGGAACATAAATACTTTGAGTTTCACAAAATTGTTGAAACTGGAAAATTGGTTGGAAATAGTTGGTGAAAAATTGGTGGAAAATACAATGTTAGAAATGCGGTTGAAAAATTGGTGGGAAATTTCCCACCAATTTTCTACCACGTGTGATTTCCGACTGCTTTTGACCCACCACGAATTTGGTGGAAAAATACTTGCAAATCGACTTTTCCAATCAATTTTCCCCCATTTCTCTGTGGATATTAAGCAATTTTCTTGTAGTGTGATGTTTCCTTTTCTGAATATTTTTTTTATATCTTAATGATTATAACGTATTATTAGATATTTACTTAAATACCCTTCTGAGAGGTCCGAAATTGTAATAGCATATGACGTAATATTCTAATGAAATAATGACTTTTTTAAAATGATAATTCACAAATATTATAATAAGATGTAAAAACTAACTTTAAGTCACGTAGATGAAGATCTACTTTCTTTGTAGATCTCCCTTGGACATCAATTGTTTTTATCTCTCTAATATCGAAAATCTGTCCAAAAAATCATAAAATACAAAAAAAAAAGTAAGTAACAGTACCAAATTTTTTTTACAAACACTTAATTTAAAAAAATAGAAAAGGTCGACTTATTAACGTACCAACCGCAGGATCTAGGATTTTATTTCACTAGAGCATAAAAAAATTTCTTTAATTACTAAGGGCATAAATAATGTTTTATGTAAAAGCTGAAACTTGATAAAATATATAAAGAAAAATTTTAAAATAAAAAAACCACTAGGGTCAATTACGCCACTACCTTAGCCATGCATCTGCTACTATCACCACTCAAGAGACCATATAAGTCCAAAAGGTTCAAATGCATGTCGTCACGACTCCACCACTCAAGAGACCATATAAGTCCAAAAGGTTCAAATGCATGTCGTCACGACTCTCGCATCCTCCAAAAAGAGACCAAGGCAAAACTGTCTTGAGACGTCCAATAAATGTACTCCAACTTACTATTATCAAGACCAGAGTTAGGTTAAATTTTTGTGAAAGGATTTCACTCACAAAGAGGGAAAGAAAATTCCTAAAAGAAAGCAGGGTGAGGTATCAGAACTGAAACACCAAGAATGTGACATGCAATACATTATAAGGTTCCAAAACGACCCAAATAAAAACCATGCATTCCTAGTTGGCACCTCAGGCAAATCATGCACAAATGAGCGATGGAAACCGCATCTCCGATACCAAATAAAAGCAACAATATATTTAGCCAAAAAAAAAGTAACAGACCTTGAAACACACACTGCCCAAATTAAAGCTGAAATTCCTTCATACTAAGTGTGAGAAGGTAAAATTACGAGTCATAGAAGTAAAATTGCCAAGTATCTCCAATCCTAAGTAATAGCTAAAATTTATTAGAAACCAACCATTCCTAAAATTTATGAATGAGGGTATATCTTATCTTTATCTTTGTCGATAGTGATTTCTCATCAAAATTGTATATGTTTTTTTGGGTCATCTGTTTTATTAGCTTATAATTTAACTAAGCTTTACAAATTACATGGAACACACAAATCCAACATGTTTCTCAAAAGATAATGTCATACGATATGCCAACGAGAAATTCTCACCGGAGTGAAGACCAACAAATATGCCAGAAGGATTAAAAAAAAAGGGAAAATAAGGAACGTTGGGATCATTACAATGAATCCATAAGCAAAGTGTCTTCAAATGTAGAAAACTTTGGAATTCTCCCTACCCAAATACCGAAGATTCATATCATCTTCACTGAGATGGAAGATCTCTCTTGTTATTTAAGTGTACCTCGTCGTGTGAATAACAATCATCTTCAATGCTTGGAAAGCGGAATCAAGATGACTATAACACCCACGTTTTTTTTTTTACAATATTAAGTCCATTTTCTCAGAAATTCTTTTAATATCTCAAAACTCGCTAAAAATCCATGCAAACGTTTTTAACCCCCCAAATCAATTTTATTAAATATTTTATTCCTCCAAGTTAAATCCGAAAATCAGATCAAAATATTATGTCTAGATATTTTTAAAAACTCTTCGAAAATCCCCCAAAAATACCGAAAACCCCTTTTTGACTTAAACCCACTAATCAGCTCATTCTAAAAATATTTATCCAACAACTTAACAATAATCAGCTCATTCTAAAAATATTTATCCAACAACTTAACAATCACAATCTAATTAAAAATCTACTAATGTCTAGCCAACAACTTAACAAAAAAACTAACCAACAACTTAACAAGAACTACTTAATCAGGTAACAAGGTCTTTCAGTTCACACACGTTCACATGAATTTATACGAATTTTACTAACAACGCTTAACCAGAATTGAACAGATTTGCAACGCACTTTTTGAAGTGTTTTCTAGTCTTTAATAAATCAATAAAAAATATCAAACATCATACTTAACTGAAGCAAATAAAACATCAAAATTACAGAGTCTACTCGTCCAAAACAAAGAAACAAAACGCATCCCATAGAGTCTCAAAACCGACTACACAGAAAACGCCATGTCTAGATCGATATCTAAACTAACCAACAACTTAACAAGAACTAACCGATTTTCTAACAATTCTAACAAGATCGAAAAGAAACGCAATACAATTTTCAAGTCTTCTAATATTCCATAAAGCCAGCAAAAATATCAAAACATGAACTCGAACTGAAACAAATAATAACACCAAAAAGAACGCAGCATTAATTCATCTAAAATAGAAAATAAAACACAATAACACCCCGAGTTCAAAATCGGCTACACATTAACTCCATGTCTAGATCGATTCTTCTCTCCAACCATGATCCTACGTACCATCTTAAGCTACCTTTCATTTTCCTTTATCTGCATCCAGGAAGTGATGCAATCAATATTTGATAAATATTGAGTGAGGCGATCAACCTGTCTCACAACTATACACACAGGATAATCATACGAATCAGCATAAACGAGCATCATAGAAATACTTACCAGCAATAGAACCATGCAAAAACTATCAAACACTCAAGGAAACAATCAAAATTGATCAGTATCACACATCAAACACGCAATACATCATCATATAATCATCCAACTCCATGTCTAGATCGATTCTTCTCTCCAACCATGATCCTACGTACCATCTTAAGCTACCTTTCATTTTCCTTTATCTGCATCCAGGAAGTGATGCAATCAATATTTGATAAATATTGAGTGAGGCGATCAACCTGTCTCACAACTATACACACAGGATAATCATACGAATCAGCATAAACGAGCATCATAGAAATACTTACCAGCAATAGAACCATGCAAAAACTATCAAACACTCAAGGAAACAATCAAAATTGATCAGTATCACACATCAAACACGCAATACATCATCATATAATCATCCTAGATAAGCTACGGTACTGCACTCACCTTTGCCTAGAACGAATTTACCGAAAACAAGTCGATTTCTCTCTTCTCTCTTCTCTCTTCTCTCTTCTCTTCCAACAATTACACCCTTTAGTCTGAACCATTAAAAGTCATCTTCCCTAAGTCTAAAAATTCTCAAAGTCGAACCTAATGATCTTCACTCAGCACTTAATCAATCCCTCAAAGCCGTTCAGCTCAAAAACATTTACACTAATTTATATAATTTTTGCTAACTACGCTTAACCAGATCGAAAAGATTTGCAACACAATTTTTCAAGTCTTTTCTAGTCCTTAATAAATCAATAAAAATATGCCAAACAGCCTACTGAACTGAAGCAAATAAAACATCAAAAGAACAGCAACTAAACGTTCAAAACAAAGTAACAAAATGCAGCAAATAGAGTCTCAAAACCGACTACAAAGAAAACACCATGTCTAGATCGATCTCTTCTCTCCAATCGTGATTCCACGTTCCAGCTTAGACTACCTTTCCGTTTCCCTTATCTGCATCAAGAAAGTGACGCAATCAATATTTGATAAATATTGAGTGAGGCGATCAACCCGTCTCACAGCTATACATGATAAATATTGAGTGAGGCGATCAACCCGTCTCACAGCTATACACACATGATAATCATACGAATCATCATAAACGAGCATAATAGAAATACTTACCAGCAATAGATCTATGCAAAAACTATCAAACACTCAACGAAACAATCAAACCTGATCAGTATCACACATCAAACATGCAATACATCATCATATAATCATCCTAGATAAGCTACGGTACTGCACTCACCTTTGCCTAGATCGAATTTACCGAAACCAAGTCGATTTCTCTCTTCTCTCAGCCAAAATTCGCCCCGCAGCCCCCTCTCTCAAACTCGACGACATAAAAATAAAACCCTAGGATTTTTCCTAATTAAACTTATCTATAACTTTTCTCTCTTCTCTCTTCTCTCAGCCAAAATTCGCCCCGCAGCCCCCTCTCTCAAACTCGACGACATAAAAATAAAACCCTAGGATTTTTCCTAATTAAACTTATCTATAACTTACCTCTCAACCAATCAGACTACACATAATTCTATACTAAAAATAGGAAATTAATTTAACATAAATAACAATAAAATCACATAATTAAGTACCACAAAATTAGACCATAACCCCACTAAATTTCGAAACCAAAGACTCTAACACACCTAGAGACTTCCCAACACTTCACAAATTCTCCCAACACTTCACAAATTCGAACTCACCCAAAGACTCTACTCCAACTAGAAGCTGCACTTAGAACAAAAACGATCACCCTCAAATATTGGGTCACAAAAAGAAATCTAACCGTTCAGTTCTAATCTTAACCGTTGAAAAGAAATCCCTAGATGTCAAGAAGCTACCCTCAAAAGATGAGCACGATCTGACCCCAGATGAACTCCAGATCGAACTTTGAGTCCATGCTATTCTAGATTCGCGACTGCAACAGCGCGCCTCAGTAAAACAAGAATAACTCTTAGAATAATAATCCAAAACAAAACAAGAATAACTCTTAGAATAATAATCCAAAACCAACTCTGCAAATTGGGAAATCTAGATCTAAGGCTTACCTACAACCCCTCAAAAATCTAGCCTTTTTGGAGTCGATTTGGTACAACCACATCAACTTCTATCACAACATATCAGATCTGTCTTTATCTCCTCAATGAGAAAGCATCTTCTCTCATCCAGATAAACCGTCTCGTACTTACTAAACCGGATCACGGGTGTTACAATTCTCCCCCACTAAATGTTGATTCGTCCTCGAATCTGCAATCATCAGCCTCCACAACTACAAAACAGATCGCAAAACTCCAAAACAGCTCACTTCACACATTCAACACATAAAGATGTAGGGAAAAGTCCTGCCATCGACATCTCAACACAAAAAAGATGTAGGGAAAAGTCCTGCCATCGACATCTCAACACAAAACACCACCTAACTTGTTTGAAACTTCCTAAATCAGCGCACAACTCAAAATCGATTTATACTTTGTTCCAAGAATACTAACAGCTCCTCTCAAACATTCTTTCCCAGAACTCGACTTCAACTCAGAAATGACTATCCCCGAGTCGAAATAACATTCTGAACTCCACACCCCAAAATAAAACTAAACGATTTCATGTTATGCTCAGCTCAAACTCCACTCAAAATGCCAAATGCTCTTGCTCCCCAACTCAGATGCTCTCTGGAGTCACGAATTCTTTCGAGTGACATCCTCCAAACTGAACCCCTAGGTTTCATGAGTTGAATGGACTTACAGTTCCGTAAGAGCCCCCTAGACACGCATGTCTATGTGCAATGGAGAAATTCCACATCTCCTTGGAGAAATTCCACATCCCAGTGGAGAATTTCCACATCTCATGGGAGAAATTCCACATCTCAATGGAGAAATACCACATCTTCCTGGAGAAATTCTACCTCTCCCTGGAAAAATACCACATCTCCCTGAAGAAATTCCACATCTCCCTGGAGAAATTCCACATCTCCCTGGAGAAATTTCACATCTCCCTGGAGAAATTCCACCTCTCCCTGGAGAATTTCCACATCTACCTGGAGAAATTCCACATCTCCCTGGAGAAATTCCACATCTCCCTGGAGAAATTCTACTTCTCCCTGGAGAAATTCTACATCTCCCTGGAGAAATACCACATCTCCCTGTTCTGAACTCCACACCCCAAAATAAAACTAAACGATTTCATGTTATGCTCAGCTCAAACTCCACTCAAAATGCCAAATGCTCTTGCTCCCCAACTCAGATGCTCTCTGGAGTCACGAATTCTTTCGAGTGACATCCTCCAAACTGAACCCCTAGGTTTCATGAGTTGAATGGACTTACAGTTCCGTAAGAGCCCCCTAGACACGCATGTCTATGTGCAATGGAGAAATTCCACATCTCCTTGGAGAAATTCCACATCCCAGTGGAGAATTTCCACATCTCATGGGAGAAATTCCACATCTCAATGGAGAAATACCACATCTTCCTGGAGAAATTCTACCTCTCCCTGGAAAAATACCACATCTCCCTGAAGAAATTCCACATCTCCCTGGAGAAATTCCACATCTCCCTGGAGAAATTTCACATCTCCCTGGAGAAATTCCACCTCTCCCTGGAGAATTTCCACATCTACCTGGAGAAATTCCACATCTCCCTGGAGAAATTCCACATCTCCCTGGAGAAATTCTACTTCTCCCTGGAGAAATTCTACATCTCCCTGGAGAAATACCACATCTCCCTGGAGAAATTCCACATCTCCCTGGAGAAATTCCGCCCAACAACAAGAACAAGAGCTAGAATATTGCAGTCAAAAACTACTCTAGGTTCACTAGGATTCCGACCACCAAATCAGATCTCCATCGAACAAACTCTAGCTACACAAGGCAAGAACACCTCTTAAAAATATTATCTCAATCCGAGAAGATTTCACCGTTGGATGTCCCAAACACTCCACCAAACTCTGCTGAAAACTCTGTAACTTAACAGTTACGAACAGCCATACTAAAACCAAAATATCTTCCAAAAAATACCACATCTCCCTGGAGAAATTCGACATCTCCCTGGAGAAATTCCACATCTCCCTGGAGAATTTCCACATCTCCCTGGAGAATTTCCACATCTCCCTGGAGAAATTCCACATCTCCCTGGAGAAATTCCACATCTCCATGGAGAAATTCCACACCTCCCTGGAGAAATTCCACATCTCCCTGGAGAAATTCCACCACCAACAACAACAAAAGCTAGAATATTGCAGTCACAAACTACTCTAGGTTCACTAGGATTCCGACCACCATATCTGATCTCCACCGAACAAACTGTAGCTACATGAGGCAAGAACACCTCTGAAAAATATTATCTCAATCCGAGAAGATTTCACCGCTGGATGTCCCAAACACTCCACCAGACTCTGCTGAAAACTCTGTAACTTAACAGTTACAAACAGCCATACTAAAACCCAAATATCTTCCAAACCGACCGTTAAAATCTCAATCCAACCGATGGATATGAAGACCACAGAGTCACGAGGCTACCCTCCAAAAATCAGCAAAATCAGAGCTCGTTTTACCACAACACATCAGATCTGTCTCTATCTCCTCAATGAGAAAGCATATTCTCTCATCCAGATAAACTGTCTAGTACCTACTAAACCGGATCACGGGTGTTACTGGGCACTTGAGGAATAAGTGCTCCACTGTTTCTTTGTGTTGTTTGCAAAAAATGCATTCTTCATTGACTAAGATGCCCCGTTTGATGAGGTGAGGTGATAGTGGTAAAGCATCATGTAAAAACTTCCACCAGAAGTGTTGGATGTTTGGAGGGATTGGGATTTGCCATAAGATCTTGGATAATTGAGTAGTAAGTCCAATAGAGGAAGATCCAGCTTCTGTCTCTGGTTGTCTCAGTTGTTTAGCTAGGTAATATCCACTTCTCACTGAATACTCTCCATTAACTGAACGTGACCAAATTAGCTTGTCCTGAACATTGGTGAGACTCGGTTTTATCTGTTTGATAAGAGAGACTTCTACTGGGTGGAATATATTGTCGAGGAGGTCTGATTTCCATTCATGTGTTGTTGAGTCTATGAGCTCACTGAATATTGTCGAGGAGGTCTGATTTCCATTCATGTGTTGTTGAGTCTATGAGCTCACTGACTCTAGATATGGAGAAACCCTTATTGAGAATATCAAAAGCTGGTCTTGCTGGATGCGTAGGTAACCATGCATCAGAGAAAGGTTGTATGGTAATATCAAAAGCTGGTCTTGCTGGATGCGTAGGTAACCATGCATCAGAGAAAGGTTGTATGGTGGTACCTGTACCCAATTTCTAGTATGCATGTTGTTTAACGAATGTGAGTCCTTGAAGTATACTTTTACAGGCGTAGCTAGCTGATTTTCCAATGGTAGCTTGTAGTGGTGAGTTTTTGGGAAAGTACTTTCCTTTGAGCACTTTGGTGAGAAGGCTGTGGGGGTTCTGAATTATCCTCCAGACTTGTTTTCCAAGGAGTGAGATATTTAAGGATTTGAGGTCACGGAAGCCTAAACCACCCATGTTTTTTGAGGTACATAATTTGTTCCAAGATGTCCAAGCTAGATATCTGCCTGTTTCTTTCCCTTTCCACCAGAAGTTCCTTATTTTTGCTTCTAATTTTGAGATGATTGTATCAGGTAATAGGAAGCAGGACATAACATAGCTAGGGATGGCTTGCAGGACAAATTTAATGAGAATTTCTTTACCTTCTGTAGAAAGGAATTTGTTAGACCAGTGATTAAGACGCTTCTCCATTTTGGTGATTAGATAGCTAAAGCTGGAGTAATTTTTCCTTCTTGAAGTGTCTGGTAGCCCGAGGTATGTAGCAATTCCTGAAACAATATTAACACCTAGATGAGAGTAGAGATGGGCAAGAGTAACTGGACCCGAAAAACCGAACCGAATCAAAAAATAGGAACCGAAACCGAACCGAATTCTTTAGCTGATTTTCCAATGGTAGCTTGTAGTGGTGAGTTTTTGGGAAAGTACTTTCCTTTGAGCACTTTGGTGAGAAGGCTGTGGGGGTTCTGAATTATCCTCCAGACTTGTTTTCCAAGGAGTGAGATATTTAAGGATTTGAGGTCACGGAAGCCTAAACCACCCATGTTTTTTGAGGTACATAATTTGTTCCAAGATGTCCAAGCTAGATATCTGCCTGTTTCTTTCCCTTTCCACCAGAAGTTCCTTATTTTTGCTTCTAATTTTGAGATGATTGTATCAGGTAATAGGAAGCAGGACATAACATAGCTAGGGATGGCTTGCAGGACAAATTTAATGAGAATTTCTTTACCTTCTGTAGAAAGGAATTTGTTAGACCAGTGATTAAGACGCTTCTCCATTTTGGTGATTAGATAGCTAAAGCTGGAGTAATTTTTCCTTCTTGAAGTGTCTGGTAGCCCGAGGTATGTAGCAATTCCTGAAACAATATTAACACCTAGATGAGAGTAGAGATGGGCAAGAGTAACTGGACCCGAAAAACCGAACCGAATCAAAAAATAGGAACCGAAACCGAACCGAATTCTTCAAATACCCGAACGGGTCTTGAATTTTAAGAACCGAGGTATGTAACAATTCCTGAAGCAATATTAACACCTAGATGAGAGTAGGGATGGGCAAAAGTAACTGGACTCGAAAAACCGAACCGAACCAAAAAATAGGAACCGAAACAGAACCAAATTCTTTAAATACCCGAACGGGTCTTGAATTTTAAGAACCGAAAACCCGGAACCGAACTAGAACCGAACCGAGAATCGAATGGATAACCCGAAATATCCGAAATATTGTATTAATTAATATTTTTTAGGTATCTTAGTTATAACTAGTTATAATATTAAGTATTTATATAAGATATTTTTTATTTTTTTTGTTTGTAATTGGTTATTTTTTTAATCATATTTACGTTTAAACCTAATAATTTTAATGTATCTTTAAATATTTTTAATATAGTTTTGATTTAAATGGGTAACTACGAATACAAGTAACTACAAAACCGAACCGAATAGAACCGTTTTTTGTTTTCGTTATTATTTTTGGTTACATGTTTGAGTTGTTAATTATTGTTAGTTTTATTTTTCTTATCCACATTGACAAAATGTTTCACTGTTTTGTAAAATATTAGGGTAGTTCGATTACATTCGAGTATTTTAGTTACCAAGTAACTATTTGTAATCGAAATCCGATTAAAACCAAATATTTCGAACATTCGAGTATTTTAGTTACCAAGTAACTATTTGTAATCGAAATCCGATTAAAACCAAATATTTCGAGTAATTTCGGGTAATACTCGAACCGAACCAAACCGAGATGGAACCGAACCGAAACTACCCGAAATAATTTTGGTTTCTAAACGGGTCCTAAATATAGAGAACCGAAAGAACCGAGAACCGAGAGAACCGAACCGAAACGGAACCGAAGAACCGAATGCCCATCCCTAGATGAGAGGCTATTTGGTGGGTGATTTCGGCTGGTGCTCCCTTACCAAAACAGATTGCAGATTTTTGAAGATTTATTCTTTGTCCTGATATAGAGCCATATTTATTGAGAATATCTAGAAGGTTTTGACTTTCCTGAAGTGTTGCTCTAAAAAAGACAAGCGATTCATCTGCAAAGAGCAAATGGGAGATTGCTGGGGCTGATCTTGCATCTTTAAAACCTTTAATTTTTTTTATCTTTGATCCCTTCTGTAAGTAGATGAGATAGTCCTTCCGTACAGATCAAGTAGAGGTATGGTGAAAGCGGGTCTC
This sequence comes from Physaria fendleri, assembly GCA_036630335.1. Taxonomy (NCBI): domain Eukaryota; kingdom Viridiplantae; phylum Streptophyta; class Magnoliopsida; order Brassicales; family Brassicaceae; genus Physaria; species Physaria fendleri. The sequence goes on along the minus strand of CM071716.1, from coordinate 49,000,652 downwards.
CTGGACGGATACCTCGAGTGGGATTAATTTCTGGACCTGAAGTTCCATTAACAAGAACTGAATAGCGGACTGAGGTGATGCATTTTTGAATCCAATTAATCCAGGTGGTTGAGAAGCCAAGACTTGACATTATGCTGAGCAGGTAATTCCATTCCACCTTATCAAAAGCTTTGGAAATATCAAGTTTGAGAGCCATGTGGTGATATTTTCTTTTCCTTGTTTTTAGAGAATGAATGAGTTCAGCTCCTAGGATCACATTGTCAGTTATACTTCTATTGGGTACAAAGGCTGATTGGTTTATGGAAATAAGGGTGTACATTAGGGGTTTGAGTCTGTTGGTTAATACTTTGCTTATGATTTTGTAGGATACATTACAAAGGCTAATGGGGCGGAAATGGGTGACCTCTGTAGGATTGGTAACTTTTGGTATGAGACAGATGTATGTTTGATTGGTAACTTTTGGTATGAGACAGATGTATGTTTGGTTGATGGAAGTGTCTGGAGAATCTGATAGAAGAAAGTTATGAATAGACTGAAGAAGGTGATGTTTGATGATGTCAAAATTGTATTGGAAAAAGGAAGGAGATAAGCCATCAGGGCCAGGTGCTTTATCAGGTTTCATGTCAAAGAGGGCTAGTCTGATTTCTTCAGGGGTGAAAGGGCTTAGGAGTTGGTTATTATATTCATTGGAAACAACAGGTTTAATGGTTTGAAGATAAGGGTGAACGTTGACTTGGGAATCAGATTGGTAGATAGAGGAGAAATGGGAGCTGAACTCATTTACAATATTTTGTGGTTCAAAGAGAAGTGTACCTGAAAGTGTACCTGAGCGGGCTCTGATACTGGATACGTGGTTTCTAGCAGTACGCTTTTTGATACACTGGTGGAAGTATTTGGAGTTTTTGTCCCCTGAGAGAAGCCAAAGAGATCGACTTTGTAACCTCAAATATTCTTCCTCTAACTGAATCTGATGAGAGAGAGACTGCTTTATTGAAGAAATTTATGATAAATTTGGGTTGTCCTTCCTGTATTCTAGGTCCAGCTGGTGTTCCAGAAGCTTGATTGTTTTGGTAGAATTGGTACCTTGATTAAGTTTCCAAGAAGATATGGAGGTTCTAAGGTTATTGAGGATGTGGGAGAGGTTATTATCAGCAGGAGAATTTTGATGAAAAGTGTTGGAAATGATAGGTTGAAACGAGTTTATGTTGTGCCATCTTGGATCATATCTGAACCAGTGAAACTTATTTGATTTCCCTTTAACAGAGTTGATTAAGAGAGGCCTATGATCACTTCCTCCCCAAGGAAGGAGCCTTGCATGACTGTTAAATTTCCCTTTAACAGAGTTGATTAAGAGAGGCCTATGATCACTTCCTCCCCAAGGAAGGAGCCTTGCATGACTGTTAAGGAAGATCGTGGTCCATTGTGGATTTGTGAAAGCACGATCCAAAAGTGATTTAACACTGTAAGAGTGTCTATTCCCCATCCAAGAATGGGAGCCTCCATAGATTGGTAATTGATGGATACCAGAAGCAGCTATGAAAGAGTTGAATTCAAGAAAGCTATTTACAGGTCTTCTCTTTCCTCCTTTCTTCTCTGCATTATTTCTTATGTCATTAAAGTCTCCTAATATTAAACGAGGATGGTTTTGATAGAACTGATTTTGAGCTTTGTGGATTAGTGATTGCCAAAGAAGGTGACTTTTTTTACGAACTGGACTTTGTGGATTAGTGATTGCCAAAGAAGGTGACTTTTTTTACGAACTGGATGCCCATAAACGTAGGTAATGTGGAGATGTTACCCTGCATACTCCACTAAAAGTTCTATTATATTGCTGGTACAGTCTAGTATCTTACAAGCTACACCATTCATCCAAAAGACAGCTAAACCTCCACTAAGACCCTGAGGAGGTACCAAAAGACTTTGTTCATACATAGACAGACACTGGACTGAGAGTACATTATTAGCCGAGTTCTTGGTTTTAGACAAGAGTAAAATGTCTGAAGCATGAAACTTATTTAGGTTAGATAAGTAGTGATAAAATGTCTGAAGCATGAAACTTATTTAGGTTAGATAAGTAGTGAACTGTAGGGCGGCTCTGGAGGCCCTGAGAGTTCTAGTGGATGATCTTCATGGAGCTGTGGGTGGTTTAGGGGTGCTACCCTCCCCTTTGTTGATGACAGGAGTGAGCTGAGTTGCATCAGTGACAGGAGTGACCTGAGATGTTCCCATGACAATCCGTTTCTTCAAAGGGACTTCTTCTTCTGCCTACAGGGAGATTATTTCTGTTGCCTTGCATTTCTTACTTGCAGAGATGATCGACATGGGAGAAGAGCTGGAATCTATGCTTGACATTGAGCTTGCCATAGAGAGAACTGGATTATTGAGGTCATGAATCTTGATCTGGTTGGATGGGTTCTGAGTAGTGATGATGGGAGGAAGTGGAGGAGGGGATATTACCTTAGGGAGTGGTGCAGTGGTTTGAGAGTGAGAATCCTTGTGAGCCATGGTTGATTGCTGGAGTGTAAGTAGGGTGGTTGCAGCGATCTGAGCTTGACAATCCTGGAGAGTAGTTCTGACTTCTTCATCTGAGAAAAGCTGGGTAGTGGCATTTATAGCAGGATAAGAGGTTGTATTTGGGATTGGAGTTGACACCCGTCTATAGCCGAAGGCATTAATCGCAGAGGTTGTACTACAAAATCCAATAATGTCGGATAAAGAGCCTGAATACGGGTGAAGAGGAGCAAATGACATAGGGATGTCAGATGGTGGGCCACATGTCTTCTGGAGGGATGGTTAGAGAATAGTTGGGGGTCCACCAAATCGAAACTGAGTTTCAAATCTGAGATGGATTCTTACCCACGCTTCTCCAGTTGTGCTCCTTGTGGGTTGAAGGAATTTTGTTTTCATTGGGTTTGGATCTCCCAACATTTTGCCTACTTCTTTGAGAACCATATCATTATGAAATAGAGGAGGAACATGAAGAACCTTCACCCATAAAGGAATGATGTTGAGGAAGTCAGGAGATCCTGAGTTGGTCCAACGGTCAATGACAATGAACCAATTGCGGAAGTGTAAGGTGCTTCTTCAAGAACGTGTAACATTCGGTGTTCTTCAGAGAAGTGAACCAGTATCCTTCCATTGTCTAGGATTCGAACAGAGCCCCTGTTCTCAAATCTCCAGATGTCGTAGAGAAAGTCACGAAGCGCAGGGAGATTTTGGGAGGGATGAAGACGACGAACAAGGACGGAGTTTTGGGTGTGGCGAAGTGTGAAAGCTTGTGCTGCTCGGGACAGACGAACAATTGGTGCACTTGCTCCTAAGTTAAGAGAAGCTATGGAGCTAGAGATATCAGAGTTAGAAGACATTATGATTAGGTACTTAAATGCTTGTGATTGTTCAAGATGGAAGCTTGAGTTGGAGCAGTTAATGCTTACTGGTAATAAATAGGGGAAAGATTAAAGAAATAGATCAGAGGAAGAGAACATATCGAGAGAATTACAGGGGAGTGAGATGATATGTTTGGAGATTTCGAGGAAGAGCGGTGGAGATGGCCAATAGGGGATGAAAGAAGACTTGAGTGATAGCAAGAGAAGGCGTATCGGCGGCTTTGTATCGTAAAAAGGAACTGCCCAATGGAGAAGAGAGACGTTGCTGAGTAAAGAAGACGAAGATCGAGGAGGAAGAAGTGAAACCTTGAGAGAGAGAACCAAGAGAGAGAAGAGAGAAAACTTCTTATATCATTTACCAGGGGATTAATCTCATATGTCCTTATTAGAGAAATTTTAATCTCACTCTAACTTTCCATTTTCTGTTTAATATTAAAAAGACTATAAAGTCCATGTCCTCCTCCCTGATACGTTTCTCTCTAGAAACACAAATAATAAGTCACTTTGATTTCACGTCCCCTTCCCTCATGTACACTGACAAAAAAAATTCATTAGATAGTTATTGATATTATGTTTTTTCAATTATGAATTATTGCTACTTAATTGTTCTGTTCATAAATAAAAATAACTAAAGTTTTTTTTTTCAATTATTAAAATAAAAATAAAAATAACTAAAGTTTTTTTTTTCAATTATTAAAATAAATTTAAATCAAATAACAAAATCAACTATAATTTAAGATTTGGGTTTATAATTTGGAGTTTAGGGTTTGGATTTAGAATTTAGATTTTTGGGTTTAGAATTTAGATTTTTGGGTTTAGAATTTAGGTTTTAGGGTTTAGATTTTATAATTTGGAGTTTGGGTTTAAATTTTAGGTCTTAGGGTTTAGAATTTATAATTTGGGGTTTTGGTTTAGAATTTAGGGTTTAGGATTTAGAGATTTATTTAAATAAAAATAACTAAAGTTTTTTTTTTCAATTATTAAAATAAATTTAAATCAAATAACAAAATCAACTATAATTTAAGATTTGGGTTTATAATTTGGAGTTTAGGGTTTGGATTTAGAATTTAGATTTTTGGGTTTAGAATTTAGATTTTTGGGTTTAGAATTTAGGTTTTAGGGTTTAGATTTTATAATTTGGAGTTTGGGTTTAAATTTTAGGTCTTAGGGTTTAGAATTTATAATTTGGGGTTTTGGTTTAGAATTTAGGGTTTAGGATTTAGAGATTTATTTTTTATAATTTGGAGTTTGGGTTTAAATTTTAGGTCTTAGGGTTTAGAATTTATAATTTGGGGTTTTGGTTTAGAATTTAGGGTTTAGGATTTAGAGATTTATTTAGAGATTTGGGTTTAAATTTTAGGTCTTAGGGTTTAGAATTTATAATTTGGGGTTTTGGTTTAGAATTTAGGGTTTAGGATTTAGAGATTTTTTTTTTTTCGAACTGAATACTTCGATTTCATTTAAAAGATTAAAGAGTTCCAACAAAACGGGCCATTTTAGAGAGCCCATCGGCTTCAATGTTTTGGGCCCGTGACACATAAGTAAAATTGCAGAAAGTAAACATAGATGATAAACAGCGAATGTCAGGGAGAATCCCGTATATCTCCACTGGTGGAGACCTAAACTTCAATGCCTTTACCAAATTAGAGGAATCGGAGGCAATTATAACTGAGCAGAGACCTCGATCAAGGGCTGTTTACATTGCGTGATAAACCGCCAGAGCCTCGGCGATCAATGGTGATGCCACATTCGTCATCGTGGTTGAGCCATGGTCCCGGATCGTGTTGTTTATCGAGTCGAAAACCCATCCCAAACAAGCTACGAGAGACTCTGAAGACAAAGAAGCATCTATAAATATCTTGGCTTGAATCGGAGAGGTGGGTGGAAATTCGATAAATCTCGTGCCTTGATTTGGAACTGAAACCGGTAAGCTCTCCTGGGCTTGGATCCATTCTTTTGTCTGAGCTATAGCCTGATTGTAGATGTCTTCGATTACTGGTAATTTGTTCTCAAATATACGTTTGTTGCGAGCAGTCCAAATGTACCAGCAAATTGAAGGTGCCAGATGATATATCGATTATTTGTCCAGTTTTTAGGTGTTTTTCTGTTTAGTTTTGTTTCTTTTTCTTTTC
>CM071716.1:48933630-48947563 GCA_036630335.1 Physaria fendleri | reverse complement strand
ATAGAGTATCTGTATCAGTATTTGTCTGGTTGTACCAATAAAGTAGCTGCCCAAGACAATAGTTCTCGCCATAAGTCTTCCGGTACTCCTTGATACCCGCACCTAACTTGTCAGCATACTTCGCCCCCAAATCTAACGGGCTAATGTGTACAGGAGAAGAGACAAAGGACTTGTATTCCTGCGACATACCAAGACCCATCTGTAAGAAGAAGTTCAAGATTCATTCTTTCACTACTCAAATTACACAAAACTAACTTACCCGAACTTTGAAAAAGCACTTTGTATACGCATATATGTGGATTAAATCAGCTGCAGCATCATTCCGACACTTGTATGTACATGGGAGTTCTCGGATCTCATCTCTCAACCTTCATGGGAAATATTGTTTGACATGAATACACTGTTGCATAAGAGCATTTTTCAAGCATAAGTCATACTAATATGAATGATAGATGTACTTACCAAAGTAATGATCTCTGAAGTTCCTGTAGGACATCAGCAGATCCAGATGGATCATGGGCATTACTTACCAAAGTAATGATCTCTGAAGTTCCTGTAGGACATCAGCAGATCCAGATGGATCATGGGCATGAATCTTGGATCTAAATTCATTAAGAATGCCTTCTTCCACGTGTGGTGTCAAGCTCTGAAGAAGCTCATCAACTAATGAGCCATTCCCGTTCCAAACAAAAGAGACTGTTTCTTCAGGGGCGAGCTTCTCCAGCGGAGGAGGAGCGTTCTTCGGATCCCCAAACACATGTCTCATAACATATCTTACCTGTGTATAACGCTAATTAGAGACTTGCTTCATGTGGGAAAAAACGTTTTAAAACACTAGTGCAAGAATTGTGAAGGCAAAGCAAAGTAGATAACACTAAGTTTGCTTTTATAAAGAGAGATTGCAGTCACCTTGTCAAGTGTAACAGCCAAATTCTGAAGCCTCTGATTGTAAACACCCTCAGCCTATCATATTAAAGATACAGATATAATAAGCATATAAGAGTTGGAGGAAACAAAAAAAAGAACACCCCATTTACTACATCCCAAAGATGATACACAATTCTAAGGCACAGAAGGTATGAGAGTGATTGAAAGAACCCTTAGAAGGTTAAAATGAGTTTTCCCAAAAACAAAAAAAAATGTTAAGATGAATGATTATGTCACCTGAACCTCCGCATCACTTTTCTCAACATCAAGGTGTATATCTGAAAAGTATTTCCTCTTTTCTTCTAGATTGTGCTTAAGAATTTCATCAGGAAGCATTTTTCTCTCATCATTGATGAACCGGACCTTTACACACAAAAAACTTTCGGTCAGAAGTTCTAATGCCATCATTAGTAATGTGACAAACAAACATAAAATGAATCAAGACTAACCAGACGAGCAGAAGAAGTTCTAATGCCATCATTAGTAATGTGACAAACAAACATAAAATGAATCAAGACTAACCAGACGAGCAGAGTAAGCAATCAGCCAATCTGGCAACCCACCCAGCAAACAACTTCCCAGTCCAGCTCTTCCCAACTCAAGATAATCTTCTTCTGAAACTGAATTTAGTATACAAGCTTCCAGCATCAGTTTGTGTCGATCCAGCAGACCATGCCTATCCTCCAACACCTGTTACAAATATCGTTCAGAAAATTAAATTGACATTCAAGGGATAAAAAAACAAGATTTTTTTTCTTAATTTTGGTAGAAAGAAACAATTAAGCTTATTAGTGGACAAGCACATACATCAAAACTTTAATCCATTAAACCCATTAAGATAGTCAATATCATTACTCTAATGTATCCTTGACACAGAAATATAATGATATAATTGTTAACAGTATAAGTACCTTCTGAAATGCACCTTCACCAGTGAGATTCAAATAGCTTCCTCGACATACTTGGCTACCACATAAGCAAACAGACGCTTCATATTCTTCTTTACTCTGTCGCATACACGAGAATCATTCTTTAGACACTGGAGGTGGAACATATGATAAATCCAACATAATAATACTTTGCTACAATACAAACTGCATAAAAGAAGGGAGAGAGATAAACAGACCTCAGTTACAGAATTATAATCAAAAGTTATCTCCTCGCCATATTCAATAGGACGCACTGAATAGATGCCAATCTGGTAGTGTCCATCCACTGCGGTAACTCTGGGAGCACCAGATGAGAAAGGCGAAAATGAATGAATTGCATACAATTTATCAAATATTGAGAAAAGCATCTGGGAGTTCTCCACTTCATTTTTGAAATGTATGTATGCATAAGAAACGGATGATACTTTCCAGATTCAAATGAGCCGAGGGGATACAATCATAAGCAAAGAAAAGTTTATAAATAACCATTTATATATGTATATTGATCTGACAGCACTTAGGCAGCCTAGTTCATGCATCACAAACAAAACTATTAGAACAGCTGTCACTTGGTTCTGCTCTCCGAGTCCAAAATTCTTTCTTGCATCACAAACAAAACTATTAGAACAGCTGTCACTTGGTTCTGCTCTCCGAGTCCAAAATTCTAGACAAGATGGGTATTTGCAAAGGGGAAGAATTTAACTTACTTGGCTTCACAATTAGGTCGGCAAGAGTGACAAATTCGACTAGCATAGTTAGCCTTGTGCATGGCATCAACAACGACTAAATCATATCCATCAGCGTCACCCTGCCTTGCAACATAAGAAGTAAGAAAATGGTCTAAAGTATTATATACAAGCCCAAACATCATATTTTCATCATACCTTTGGTCTCTCAAGATATATATTGTAGAACTCTGGTGCTGGATCCGTTTTGTTTTCCTGCAAGGAACGAATCCCATCTTGCTTCTCGAACCACTTCCAAACAGGATAAACCTACAAATCCAGAACAAGTCAGAATCTATGTTCAGACTTCAGAGCTTCATTTGAGAGAATGTTCCAATCGATAAGCACAATACACCTAGTAAACTACAGAAAATAATTCCGCTGCAGCTGAGTAATTAAAAACATAAAACTACAAAGCTACGGACGCACCTCCCCAAGAAATTCTACAACAAAATCTTCTTGTCCAAAACCACCTTCTTTGTTGCACACAACACCAAGGCCCTACTTGGACAAAAAAGTAGCAACAAAGAAAATTAACAAACAAATCTTGAATAAAATGATGAATTCTTATACAAGAATAACAAAGCTATACCTTCCGATAAGAAACATATCTATCATCAGAACGACTTTCTATTTCCTTTAAGATGCCTTGACACATCTTCAGTGTTCGTATATCACAATCTTCACGAGCACTCTCTTTGAGCTCCTCAATCACAGGCCTTAAAGGGAATACCATAGGGGTGTTTCCAGATCCAGTAAACAGCCGAACTTGCCTGTTCAGGGTACGTAAGACTAAATCTTCTATAAATGAATGTTTGTCCTGCAGTGACCAGTCCAAATCTCTGGGCATTGAATCAAGTAAGAGGTTATGTGTATAAGGATCGATTCCATAAACCTCCTGCTCTAAAACCTCATCGCCAAGAAGCTTTCTTGGTTTATACTCCTTTACTTCAGGAAGTTCCATATCTAATTCTTCAAGGCCATTTCTTTGTGCATTAAGCTTCTCATCATAGTCTTCTGGCAAAGAAACCCTCATTTTTCTTTGTACTTCCTCCTCATCGGCGACAATTGCATACTTTTCAATCACTTCATATTTCCTAGTGACTGGTGGTACAAGACCAGCTTTGGTCATACGTGCACCCCATTCACGCTCTTCAGTCACAGAATCAAATGATTCGTCTGCTGTGAAGTATCTTTCACCGCATAAGTCCTGTGATCGACCTTCTGAACAGATGTCCGATTCACTTTCTGAAGCTGAATCTGAGCTATAATTTTCACTCTTGCCATAGTCAGAGAGTTCAGAAGATGTTTCACTTCCCGAACTAAAGGATTTACGATTCAGTTTAGACAAACGCCTTTTGATTTCTCGGTCAGATGCATATACTCTATAGTCAGAAGCACCATTTCCATCAAATGTGTCACTAGTCCTGCTCATGTACTTCTTTTCAGTTACTGTTTTGCTCAACTTCTTGTTGTACTTAGAGGCCGACGGGAGCCCTAAGCCATCTTGCCATGACTTCATTAGTTCATCTCTTCCATATGAAGAAGTAACCATAGAGACCTTTTCCAAACGTGTGGCAAGTTGAATAAACAGTCCGATAATTGGGTTCATGTCTTTTGAGCCCCCTCGATTCCTACCCCTGATACATAAAGATTGTGTCAGAAGCAAAATAGTTCATGTCTTTTGAGCCCCCTCGATTCCTACCCCTGATACATAAAGATTGTGTCAGAAGCAAAATAGTAAAACCAGTAGTACAGAAAATGAAAAGTTAGCTTTTACCTTCTTTTACGATACAGTACCTCCTACTTAACAATACTAGTCAAGGAAACAATTATTCAACGGCAGGTAAGCAAGGCAGGTAAGCAACCCTATAGCCTAACAAACAAGGGCCATAAACTAAGCAACTAACAGGTAAAAGAATATTGACATGGTAATCATAACCCATAACCAAGAAGGGACATCAGTAGTTATTCACCATATTGCTTGTCTAGCAGAAGATCAATAGCGAAGAAGTAACTTATCCATAATTTGCACAAGTTCTATTGGCATAATCATGTATTAATCAGACAGAAAAAGAAATCATACTTGATCGCTTCCCTGCACATCCGCCTGATATCCTCCTTGACAGATCTCAAACCATGACTGACATAGTAACCATTTTTCATTTTCTCCTCGATTTGAGAAACCTGGTAACCAAAATACGTTAGGATTACTTTTTAACATATGATATAGAAAATATAGCTGACATGAGTAGCAGAAAGTACCTTCAAAGCAAAGAAGTCAAAACTATTCTGCTTCATGATGCTCCTAAGACTTGAAGCCAGAAAGTACCTTCAAAGCAAAGAAGTCAAAACTATTCTGCTTCATGATGCTCCTAAGACTTGAAGCAAGGAATTCCTCCACTCGCTTATACCCATGTTCAGACTTTTTAATTGCCCATCGCCTGATACGAGCATCCCTGGATAGTATGGCTGATGATCTCCTTGCATCATACAATTTTGAGCGTTTATATAAGCTTCTTCCGAATAACTGATTGGTTGAGTCTCGCTTTTCTACTCGATCGAAGTAATCCTTAAGGTTACCAAAATCATCTGTATCTCCCCCAATACCCTTAGACTTAGTAATATCTGTCGTCGGTTTCAGACTCCTTATCCTTGAATGCAATTCACCTGATCGAGTATTCTGGCATCTGAGCCAACTTACTTTTGTATAGTTCATTGTTAAATCTCCAAGCTGGGGGCAGCCTGTGATGTCTACAGAAGATATAAACGGAAATAAATGTAGAATTTCCTCAACCATGCTGGCAGTTACGCTCGTACAACCAACCAGAACTATAGAGTTTATCTTCTCCTTGTTGTAAGTGCTCTGCAAGAGAAGTTCATGTCAAATCAATGGAAATACTGATATAACTCAAATTCTGTGTAAATGAAAAGCATAGAGTGTTCACCATGATACTACTGAGCCTAGAATCTGTGCAGTTGGGACCCAAAGAAGATAAGTCTACGTGTCTTGAAATATCTTTGTATGAATTAATAGTGGCATTCCAACGTCTACAAGTCATGGAAGCAAATGCAAGTGATTTTACATCGTATCTCAACAAATGAAACACCCGTGCTAATGCACGGCCATCCAACAGACCCCAGTAAATCCCCGCAGTGCCAGAAGATCCATTTCCTTCAACATGGAAGTTAACATAACATTTGAAAAACTGTAGGTAAAACCAGAAGTTAATAGGAGGGACGGGATCATGTTTGATTATGGTAAATACGCATACCTGAAGACTGGTACATGTACTTTTCAGTCTCTTTTTTAGGCTGTCTAGTATGGATCCAGGAGTCCAAAACGTCGTTTATGGCAGCCGAAAAATCTCGACTCTTGAATGTTTTCATAACCAACTGATGGAGTTTCCCCCGGAAATAACCAAGAAACTGAGGATGCATACCATGGAACGAGGTTAGACTTGTGTCCATATCAGAACGCTTGAAATCCTGAATCTCTGAGAGAACAACGTCTTGACAATCTGAAGGCAGAGCTGGGTTTTTCCCACAAAGCTTGGAAATGGTTTCAGGAGTTTTTGTGATAGAAGTAACAGGGACCCAAATTTTATCTGACTTCCTGAACACACTGCTGTGGCTATTTATAACACCTTTATCCACCAATATCTGAAGCCCCGAAAATGGCAGAGGTCCTTGTTCTTGCCCAGCCCCATCCATGTAGAACCAATCACCCATTTGCAATTGCAAATCATCGACTGTAAACAGATAATCCCTAGGAGTGTTAACAGGTGTGTCAGTTCTGATAAGTTCCTGCGCATCTTGACCATTGCAAATTGTTGATTGATTTTCAACTGATTCCCTCTTGGAATCCCTGGTCGAAGAGGACGGACAAGCAGGCCTTGAAGTGTACCGCTCCTTAACACGGACTTGTACTCGGGGATCAGGAACTGATGGAACTTGGTCATTAACAACCAAAGAGTTCAGCTTAACTACGGACAGAAAATTAGCTTTTACTCCTCTATGCTGATTTCTCTCATCTATGCCAGAAAAAGTCCACAGGGGAAGTTCAAGCCTAGAGGTACTGAGAGGATAATGCAAGTCTTCCTTATGATGACACCGAGGATCCTCATAACCAGATTTCTGCATCATGCATAATGGGAAACCATCATTCAGAACAAGTTTTTTGTTGTAATATCTATCATGAGAAGCTTCATCTTTTCTTATCCAGTCCCCGCCTTTGCAAGACACACGACCAGAAAACCAGCTGCCTTTCTCATCGCTTTCATAACCATAACACACACGACCAGAAAACCAGCTGCCTTTCTCATCGCTTTCATAACCATAAACATTGTTCGACTTAAGTTCTTCAATAGCTCTTTCCAGAGGCTCGGAACATCCCAACAAGTCTTCATCCACCAGATTCCATTTATTTGCCTCTTGATAGTGACGCCAGGTTATACCTGCAAATCCCAGAGTATAACTTTTAAATATTGTCATGCAAAAAATGCAGCCACACAAAAAGCTATGAGTTTTCAAAGTTGATGTCGTCTAAATGAATCTCCATGCTCATGTCCAAACCAATCACATGGCAGTAACCTCCTACATCTTTAGCAAACCAAACACTTCCCGACACTTTTTTTTGCCAAATGACCATATTTTCATAAAGAACTCAAACACTACAGGACATTATAATATAAATATCAACATATCGAAGTATATATAAACATCTGTCTCGTGCTGTTTTCTGCTTATCTGCTTAGTGGAGAAGTTGGCATAGTTGGGAACCGAAATTGGCAGAAAGGAATAAAAGCAAATACATAAAAATCATCTATAAAAGTGCAAGTGGTGCCAACAAAACATACCTTCAGATGGCAAACATCTTTTGGACTCTTCAAACTCAACTTTAACCTCCAGAGCTTCTGCAAAATGATAAAAATACGCTTATCTTAGGGCATACAAGTCTCAGATGAAATCAGCTAAATATATTTAAGGACAATGCTCTAGATATCTGCATCATTTTGGGGATGTGTAACATCTATTATAGTACCTCCAAGTGTTTCAAGTTCTTTGCCCGGGGTGATGGTATAACCCTCCAAGAGATTTGCAATTCTCTTATCAATCTGGAAATCTTCACTAACCTCTGCGAAAGGTTCATTTGCATCTGGTATGGACACTGATTCAGGCAAGGAATCTTCAGGTTCATGCTCAATACAAATTGCTTCAGTAGTATCTGCAATGTCCTCTAATAAATTACCAGGAGCTTCAGGAGGATTGAAACCAATCACATGGCAGTAACCTCCTACATCTTTAGCAAACCAAACACTTCCCGACACTTTTTTTTTGCCAAATGACCATATTTTCATAAAGAACTCAAACACTACAGGACATTATAATATAAATATAAACATATCGAAGTATATATAAACATCTGTCTCGTGCTGTTTTCTGCTTAGTGGAGAAGTTGGCATAGTTGGGAACCGAAATTGGCAGAAACGAATAAAAGCAAATACATAAAAATCATCTACAAAAGTGCAAGTGGTGCCAACAAGACATACCTTCAGATGCCAAACATCTTTTGGACTCTTCAAACTCAACTTTAACCTCCAGAGCTTCTGCAAAATGATAAAACAAACATCTTTTGGACTCTTCAAACTCAACTTTAACCTCCAGAGCTTCTGCAAAATGATAAAAATACGCTTATCTTAGGGCATACAAGTCTCAGATGAAATCAGCTAAATATATTTAAGGACAATGCTCTAGATATCTGCATCATTTTGGGGATGTGTAACATCTATTATAGTACCTCCAAGTGTTTCAAGTTCTTTGCCCGGGGTGATGGTATAACCCTCCAAGAGATTTGCAATTCTCTTATCAATCTGGAAATCTTCACTAACCTCTGCGAAAGGTTCATTCGCATCTGGTATGGACACTGATTCGGGCAAGGAATCTTCAGGTTCATGCTCGATACAAATTGCTTCAGTAGTATCTGCAATGTCCTCTAATAAATTACCAGGAGCTTCAGGAGGATTGAATACAAATTGCTTCAGTAGTATCTGCAATGTCCTCTAATAAATTACCAGGAGCTTCAGGAGGATTGACTAGCTGTGTTACTGCATCAGACACGACGGATAGAAAATTCACGTTGACCACAGGAGATGTTGCATTTTCAATAGTAACCCACCTATTATTATCTGAATGTTTAACCATATGATCGGAGAAAAGAATGCCTTGCTCCATTAGAGCTCTGAGTTCAGATAACCTAGCAGGCCCACGTTCCATGCCATAATAATCAAGATAGAACCACTTTCCCAAGGATGAATCAACAGGTATAGGCACATGAGGTGGTGTGTCACAAATGTCCATATCTACCTCCATTGATGGTAACTCTAGTGTAGGGGCTTCACCAACTCGCACAGGCTCTTTTGCCGTTGCACATGGACTTGGAATCTTAATTGAATCACAAACGGTATTTTTCTCAACGGCAGGACTTTTGTTGTCCAAAATGTTTTTACCTTGCAAATCTTTGCTTGATGCGGTTAACTCTTTTCCATTAGAATCCTTATATCTGTGCTTATTTCCAAACTCCGTACCAGTCTGAAAATCTCTTCTCTCCCTTATTCCACTTTTCTTGCTTATTTCCCTTTGCCCATTACGCCTGTTACGATCGCTCTGGGTATCTTCTGGATAGTTAGGAGTACAGTCCCTGCGGTCACTGGGCCTAGAGCGATCATGAGGTGACCACTCAGAATAACTTGGACTTCTTCTATAATCATGGTGGCGGCGGTCACGTGGAGACCTTTTACGAGCATGTGCAGACTTCTCAAAGATGTATGGCGATCTCTCACGGGCATATGGCGATCTCTCCCGAGCATATGGGGATCTCTCTCGAGCATATGGCGATCTCTCCCGATGGATTGGACTTCTATCCCTATGTTCATGGTACCTAGACCGATCATGTGGGTCCCATTCAGATCGTGCAGGGAATGTAGCGTCTTGATGCTTTTTAGGATACTTTTCCAGAGGTGAAGTTTTTGATGAATTTGAATCTCTGAACTGTCTCTCAGCAGAAAGCCGTGAATAGTGTTCTGAGCGTAGAGAGCGGGGACAATCATCTGAAAGTTTTCTACATTTATAGCTCCCATTATCCCCATAATCAGAATAGGAGTGTTTGCGTTTCATCACTGGAATCTCTCCATGATTTGAAATCTCTCTCTTCTTTATCTCCTCTCCAGTTCTTATCAGCAGAAAAATCCCTTCTTTCCACAAACCCTCTATGGTATTTCTGATAACTGTACTCCCCCTTCGTAGGTTCATCTTTCTTCCAACTCTCCTCAACAATCTCACCTTTTTCAATCTCACTCTTCTGAAGTGATTTAACTGGCGAGATTTCACCATTCTCCAAATCCCCAGGAGGCTTTAACGTACCTAATTCACCCTCTTCCACTTCATCCTTAAACCCAGAATCTCCACCATTTTCCACTTCTTTATTCCCACTAGCTCCTCCTTTAATTTCACTCTTCTCCTGCTCTTTCAGTTTAAATTCACTCTTCTCCTGTTCTTTCGTCTGCAACTGTGGTCCTGCAGGGAGTTGCACTACCTGTGGTGGCTTATCTTCTGGCTTCTCCTCTGCTTGTTTCTGCGGCTGCTTCGGTCTTCTCTTAACCACTTTACGAATTATCTTTTTAACAATTTTCTTAATTTCTCTTCCTTTAATCCTCCCCTGTCCCGGGGAAATCAATACTCATAATTTGCTTCAGAATCCCTACCCCAAAGTTTCGCCAATCCACTCAATTCAACAACCTGAAACACCAAAAACACAATCAGTAACAAAATCAAAATGTAGGGTTTGTTTTAACCCAAAAAGGGGGAAGGAAGAACGAGAAAAAAAATCTCAAAACCCTACATAACCCAAATTAATGAGAGACGCGAAAACAAACGAATTGAAGAGAAAAGGAATTACCCACAATCAAATGAAACCCAGAGAAACGGATCAAGAACCCTAGAAATGGAACTGAATGAAATGAACGTGAGATTGAAGAGAAATTTCTCGAGAAAAGAAGAGGAATATTAGATCGAGGTCAAAGAAGAACAAATCGAGAAGGAAGAAAAAAAAAACCCTAGAAAGCTTTGTACTAAATCTCTCTCTCAATATCTTCTTCCCGTTTCACCGGAAAAATAAATCTCTGTCGCTTCCTCGCCTTTGTGTATTTCTTCGACCTTCGCTTCTGTATCGTTGTGTTCGCTCTCTCTTTTTCTTTCTCCGTTATGTTTTTATAAAGCCGTCGTCTTAATATTTTTTTTTTCTTCTATATTTATTTTACTTGGAAATATTTCATTATTTTTCTCAAATTAATTAATTGAGATATGAAATTGGTAATGTAATAATAAAATTAAGGATTATGAAATTAATTCTTGACAAAAAAAAAATTAGGAAATTAATAATAAAAATTATCATTATATTTAATGTGATAAAATCAATAGAAAATTCCTATCAGATTGACAATAGGTAAACACATGGATTGTTAATTTTTGATATATCCCTATAATATTAATATCAAAATTATCATTATATTTAATGTGATAAAATAAATAGAAAATTCCTATTAGATTGACAATTGGTAAACACATGAATTGTTAATTTTTGATATATCCCTAAATATTTGTTTCTTTTTTATAGCTCAAATTATCATATAGACTATATGTTAGTATTATAAATGTGGGATATATTAAATATTTGTTTCTTTTTTATAGCTCAAATTATCATATAGACTATATGTTAGTATTATAAATGTGGGATATATTATTTCTAAAAATCTACTGATAAAAAACATATCATAATAAAAATTTTAGAATTAATAAATTTTTATATCATAAAATTACTAAATTAAAGGTGAATTACAATTATTTTTTATTTTTTTGTTAATATTATGATTATTTTTAGGAAAATGAATTATTGTTTGGTTCAAACATGCCCCAGTTTTGCTTTTGACTTGATTTTCATGATAAATTACGGACCAGAGAACGAATCAAGTAATAGAACCCAAGGATAGTGTAACTTTTCTTCTGCTACTGTGATGAAGAAACCAGCAGCTACCTCTTCTTCTTGTGTTAATATGCTTATAACGTTTGGAAGCCAATCATCGGATCTCTCCTTAGTGCTGATTACTCTTCTGCGTGGAGTCTAGTCGCACAAGCGATACTTAATTAAAGACATTTGCCTCTTCATTTTTTCCTCTCAAGATATGCTCTTCAGATTTAAATATATCAACTTGATTTTCATGATAAATTACGGACCAGAGAACGAATCAAGTAATAGAACCCAAGGATAGTGTAACTTTTCTTCTGCTACTGTGATGAAGAAACCAGCAGCTACCTCTTCTTCTTGTGTTAATATGCTTATAACGTTTGGAAGCCAATCATCGGATCTCTCCTTAGTGCTGATTACTCTTCTGCGTGGAGTCTAGTCGCACAAGCGATACTTAATTAAAGACATTTGCCTCTTCATTTTTTCCTCTCAAGATATGCTCTTCAGATTTAAATATATCACATTTGGTAAGAGAGAAATGTCAGGATGCATGGAAAACAGCCACGCCCTTCACCTCTTTCAAATTTTGATAACATCTTCTCTATATTTCTCCGTTATGTTTTTATAAAGCCGTCGTCTTAATTTTTTTTTTCTTGTGTATTTATTTATTTATTTACCTACTCGAAATTTTTCATTATCTTTTCTCAAAGATGAAGAAACCCGCAGCTACCTCTTCTTCTTGTGTTAATATGCTTATAACGTTTGGAAGCCAATCAACGGATCTCTCCTTGGTGCTGATTACTCTTCTGCGTGGAGTCTAGTCGCACAAGCGATACTTAATTAAAGACATTCGCCACTCCATTTTTTCCCTCTCAAGATATGCTCTTCAGACTTAAATATATCACATTTGGCAAGAGAGAAATGTCAGGATGCATGGAAAACAGCCACGCCCTTCACCTCTTTCAAATTTTGATAACATCTTCTCTATATTTCTCCGTTATGTTTTTATAAAGCCGTCGTCTTAATTTTTTTTTTTCTTGTGTATTTATTTATTTATTTACCTACTCGAAATTTTTCATTATCTTTTCTCAAATTAATTAATTGAGATATGAAATTTGTAATGTAATAATAAAATAAAGGATTAGGAAATTAATTCTTGACAAAAAAATAGGAAATTAATAATCAAAATTATCATTATATTTAATGTAATAAAATAAATAGAAAATTACCATTACATTGACAATAGGCAAAACATGGATAATTTTTGATAGATTTATATATCCCTATATATATATTTTTCTGAGTATATGTTAATATTATAAATGTGAGATATATTATTTCTAAAAATCTACTGAAAAAAACATATCATAATAAAAAAAATTATAATTAATAAATTTTTATGTCATGAAGTTACTAAACTAAAGGTGAATTGTTTTTCTTTTAGAAAATGAATTGATGTTCGGTTCGCAAATGCCGCACCAATGTTACGTATCAAGCAATGGAACCAAATATTAGTGTCAATTTCTTCTCTGCTATTGTGATGAAGAAACCCGTAGCCACCTATTCTTCTCGTGTCAATATGCTCACAGCGGTTGGAAGCCAATCATTGAATCTCTTCTTGGTGTTGATTACTCTTCTGCGTGGAGCCTAGTCGATAAACAATACTCGACCAAAGACATTCTCCCATCCCATCCATCTTTTTTCTTCTCAAGATATGCTCTTAAAACAATACTCGACCAAAGACATTCTCCCATCCCATCCATCTTTTTTCTTCTCAAGATATGCTCTTAAGACCTCAATATATCACATTTGGCAAGAGAGAAATGCTAGGATGCATGGGAAACAGCCACACCTTTTCACTTTTTTTAATTCGGATTATCATCGACAAACTTTGTAATAACATAAGTGCAATCAAAATGCTCTTTTCATATGGTTTTCAACTCGGAACCATCAGCCTTCTCAAGGCTTGGTTCAATTTTAAGCTCATTTACACTTATTCTTTTTTCTCCCTCCTTTCCAAGTTCACAAGGTTTCGTCTAAGCATACATGAGGATTGGTCTTTTGACATGGATCATTCCCTATAAGCAGGGCCGTTCTAATGATAACGGGGGCCCTAAGCGAACAAAAAAAATGAAGCCCTCTAACAAAACAACAAATCGTAAAACAATATCTATTTAGTAAATATAACTCTCCTTGCAATTTTCGTAGAAAAATCATTCATGAGATTCATATAATCTATTTCTTCAACCATAGCTCTCTCGATTAATAAAGCTAATCCGTTCAATCGTATTTCTTCAACTCAAGTTAGTAACGAATTATTTTGTTGACAA
>CM071716.1:48864328-48885515 GCA_036630335.1 Physaria fendleri | reverse complement strand
GATTTACCTTTGGAATATTGGGGAGAATGTGTTTTAACTGCTATCTATCTTATAAATAGAACTCATACTCCCTTACTTGCTTCCAAATCTCCTTTTGAAGTTCTTACTTTTAATTGCCAAATTATGATCATCTTAGAGTCTTTGGATGCTTGTGTTTTGAAATTATGATCATCTTAGAGTCTTTGGATGCTTGTGTTTTGTTTCAAATTTGTCCAAAGACAAACATAATTTTTCAAAAAGGGCTAATGCTTGTGTTTTTATAGGTTATCCTCTGGATCATAGAGTCTATAAAGTCTTGGACTTGGAAACCAGAAGAGTTTATATTTCCCGAGACATCATCTTCCATGAACACGTTTTTCCTTTTAAAGATTTGCCTCCTGTTCCAGAATTTTTTGATCAATAAGTTCTGCCTTTACCTGTTGCAGATTCTCATTTTCCTGCGGGTTTTGATACTTATGTACCTGAAGTGCTATAACATCTGTTCTTTCTTATGATAATGTTTCTGAGTATTGCAGAAACTTCATTTTATCTATTTCTAGTGTTTCTGTTCCTAAGAATTTTACAGAGGTCATTCAGTCTTCAGAGTTCAAGACAGCCATGACTTTGGAAATGGACTCTCTTGAAGATAATGAGACATGGACTATATGTGAACTGCCTGCAGGGAAACATCCTATTGGAAACAAATGGGTGTACACCATAAAACACAATCCAGATGGTAGTATTGAGAGATATAAAGCTCGGTTAGTTGGGAAAGGTTATACTCAACTTGAAGGGTTAGATTTCCTTGACACTTTTTCTCATGTTACTAAAATGGGAACATTTAGATATCCAGATGGTAGTATTGAGAGATATAAAGCTCGGTTAGTTGGGAAAGGTTATACTCAACTTGAAGGGTTAGATTTCCTTGACACTTTTTCTCATGTTACTAAAATGGGAACATTTAGATTTCTTATGAAAATTGCTGCTGTGAAAAATTGGTCTATTTCTCAACTAGACATTAGCAATGCATTTCTCAATGGTGATTTAGATGAAGAAATCTATATGACCATTCTAGAGGGTTATTCTGCTATCACGTAGAGCACCATCAGATCATTCATTGTTTACTAAATCATCACCTGGTACCTTTATGGCTATTTTATATATGTTGATGACATACTAATTTTTGGTGACAATGATTCTGCTATAGAAGATTTTAGACATTACTTGCAATCATTTTTTGAACTAAGAGATCTTGGTTCTGCTAAATTCTTTCTTGGTTTTGAGATAGCCAGGAATGCTTCAGGGATTTCTATCAATCAACGTAAATACACATTGGAGTTGCTTAAATATGCAGGATATTTAGGATGTAAACCTGTTTCATTTCCCATGGAACCTAACAGTAAGCTTTCTGAAACAAATGGTGGCTTATTGGCTGATCCTTCAATTTATAGGCGCATAATTGGAAGATTCTTGTATTTAACACATACAAGACCAGATATTACCTATGATGTTCATAAACTCAGCCAATTTATGTCAAAGCCACGAACATCTCATCTTCAGGCAGCCTACAGAGTCTTGAGATATCTTAAACAGAGTCCTGGCCAAGGTTTATTTTATTCTAGTCAATCTGATTTAAAACTAACAAGTTTTGCTGATGCAGATTGGGGTGCTTGCTTAGATACTAGGCGTAGTGTTACAGGTTATTGTATGTTCTTAGGCAACTCTATGATTTCTTGGAAATCAAAGAAGCAGCCAACAGTTTCACGCAGCAGCTCGGAGGCGGAATACAGAGCAATGGCCGACGCAACATATGAGTTAATTTGGTTAAATTTTCTTCTTACTGACTTGCAGTGTCAATGTACAGATGCAGCTGTGCTTTATTGTGACAACTAATCTACGATACATATTGCCTCTAACCCGGTGTTTCACGAGCGCACCAAACACATAGAAAACGATTGTCACATTGTCTGGGAACGTCTACAGAGTGGTTTCTTGAAGTGGCTTCATGTTAGTTCTGCCAACCAACTCGCAGATTTGTTTACTAAAGCGGTTCAACCAGCTCTGTTCAAAAGCCTTGTGTCCAAAATGGAGCTTCATGACTTGTATGCTCCATCTTGAGGAGGGGGTATTGGAATATAAAAGTAAGTTTCAGATTATTACTTTGGTATTAATTCAATTGTTGGTTTAGAGACTTACGGTTATGTTAACCGGATTTATTTCCTTTGTATATAATTTGTATTCTGTATTTGGTAAAACTCACTTTGTAACAAACATTTACTTTTACATCAATAAAGTCTTCGTTTTCTCTGAGATGTCATTTTTCATGAAGCAGTTTTTCCATTCAAAGATTTGCCTCCTGTTCCTGAATTCTTTGACCAATCTGTTTTACCTTTACCTGTTGCAGATTCTCATTTTCCAGCTGTGTTTGATACTTATGTACCTGATTTAGTTCCTTCTTCTTTGGCTTTGTCTTCTTCAATTGATATGCACATTTCTGGTTCTTCTCTTCAGGAGAATACATTGGCGGATGTTGATGAACTTACTACTGCTAGGCTTAATTCTTTTGTATTGTCTCCAGCACATGTGTCTCCTATTGTTCCAGCTCTTGAGACTGTTTCTGGTGATATACAGCCAAGTCAACCATCCATGATGCTTCCACCACAAGGCCATTCTACTGTGGAAGTTGGTTCTTCTTCTCGATCTGTTCATTCTAATATTGAGATTGGTTCTTCTTCACATCAACCAAATATTGCTCCAGGTATGCATCCAGGTAATGATAATAACAATGTTATTGCTGGGAATAGACCTAAAAGACAAAGTAAACTTCCCACTCACTTACAGGAATATCATTGTTACCTATTGGATAATTCTTCTGGTTCTAATACTAATTCTGTTCATACTACTTCTTATCCTATAGCATCAGTTCTTTCTTATGAAAATGTTTCTGAATATTACAGAAACTTTGTTTTATCCATTTCTAGTGTGTCTGTTCCTAAGAATTTTGCAGAGGCTATTCAATCTGCAGACTTCAAAGATGCTATGACTTTGGAAATGCAGTCTCTTGAAGACAATGAGACGTGGACTATATGTGAGCTGCCTTCAGGGAAACATCCTATTGGAAACAAATGGGTCTATACCATTAAACATAATCCTGATGGTAGCATTGAACGATAAAAGGCAAGACTTGTTGGAAAAGGTTACACTCAGCTTGAAGGGTTAGACTTTCTTGACACTTTTTCTCCTGTTGCTAAAATGGGTACATTTAGATTGCTTATGAAACTTGCAGCTGTGAAAAATTGATCTATTTCTCAGTTAGACATTAGCAATGCCTTTCTTAATGGTGATTTAGATGAAGAAATCTATATGACCATTCCAGAAGGTTATTCTACCATCACAGGTAAAGTGTATCCATCAGATTATGTTAGGCTTAATTCTTTTGTATTGTCTCCAGCACATGTGTCTCCTATTGTTCCAGCTCTTGAGACTGTTTCTGGTGATATACAGCCAAGTCAACCATCCATGATGCTTCCACCACAAGGCCATTCTACTGTGGAAGTTGGTTCTTCTTCTCGATCTGTTCATTCTAATATTGAGATTGGTTCTTCTTCACATCAACCAAATATTGCTCCAGGTATGCATCCAGGTAATGATAATAACAATGTTATTGCTGGGAATAGACCTAAAAGACAAAGTAAACTTCCCACTCACTTACAGGAATATCATTGTTACCTATTGGATAATTCTTCTGGTTCTAATACTAATTCTGTTCATACTACTTCTTATCCTATAGCATCAGTTCTTTCTTATGAAAATGTTTCTGAATATTACAGAAACTTTGTTTTATCCATTTCTAGTGTGTCTGTTCCTAAGAATTTTGCAGAGGCTATTCAATCTGCAGACTTCAAAGATGCTATGACTTTGGAAATGCAGTCTCTTGAAGACAATGAGACGTGGACTATATGTGAGCTGCCTTCAGGGAAACATCCTATTGGAAACAAATGGGTCTATACCATTAAACATAATCCTGATGGTAGCATTGAACGATAAAAGGCAAGACTTGTTGGAAAAGGTTACACTCAGCTTGAAGGGTTAGACTTTCTTGACACTTTTTCTCCTGTTGCTAAAATGGGTACATTTAGATTGCTTATGAAACTTGCAGCTGTGAAAAATTGATCTATTTCTCAGTTAGACATTAGCAATGCCTTTCTTAATGGTGATTTAGATGAAGAAATCTATATGACCATTCCAGAAGGTTATTCTACCATCACAGGTAAAGTGTATCCATCAGATTATGTATGTAAATTGCATAAATCTTTGTATGGATTGAAACAGGCTTCTAGGCAATGGAACCAGAAGCTTTCAGGGGTTATTTTGGAAGCTGGTTTTCGCAGAGTCTCATCAGATCATTCTCTATTTACCAAATCATCTCCTAATGGTTTTATGGCTGTCTTGGTATACGTGGATGACATTCTCATCTTTGGTGATAATGATTCTGTTATAGCAGACTTTAGAACCTATTTGCAATCATATTTTAAATTAAGAGATCTTGGTCCTGCTAAATTCTTTCTTGGTTTTGAGATAGCCAGGAATGCTTGATAGCCAGGAATGCTTCAGGGATTTCTATCAACCAACGCAAATACACACTAGAACTTCTTGAAGATGCAGGATATTTGGGCTGTAAACCAATCTCAGTTCCCATGGAACCCAATAGTAAGCTTTATGAAACAAGTGGTGATTTATTAGCTGATCCTTCTGTTTACAGGCGCATAGTTGGCAGACTATTATACTTAACACATACGAGACCTGATATCACGTATGCTGTTCATAAGCTTAGTCAGTTTATGTCAAAGCCAAGGACATCTCATCTTCAGGCGGCTTATAGAGTTTTGAGATATCTCAAACAACACCCGGGTCAAGGTTTATTCTACTCTAGTCAATCTGATTTAAAGTTAACTAGTTTTGCTGATGCAGATTGGGGCGCTTGTTTAGATACTAGAAGAAGTGTTACAGGTTACTGTATGTTTTTGGGCAACTCTATGATTTCTTGGAAGTCAAAGAAGCAGCCAACAGTTTCTCGTAGTAGCTCTGAAGCAGAATACAGAGCCATGGCAGATGCCACATGTGAGTTAATTTGGTTAAATTCTTTACTTAATGATTTGCATTGTCCAGTCAATCTGATTTAAAGTTAACTAGTTTTGCTGATGCAGATTGGGGCGCTTGTTTAGATACTAGAAGAAGTGTTACAGGTTACTGTATGTTTTTGGGCAACTCTATGATTTCTTGGAAGTCAAAGAAGCAGCCAACAGTTTCTCGTAGTAGCTCTGAAGCAGAATACAGAGCCATGGCAGATGCCACATGTGAGTTAATTTGGTTAAATTCTTTACTTAATGATTTGCATTGTCCATCTACAGAACCAGCTGTGCTTTACTGTGACAATCAATCGGCGATCCATATTGCCTCTAACCCGGTGTTTCACGAGCGGACAAAGCACATAGAAAATGACTGTCACATTGTCAGGGAACGCTTACAGAGTGGGTTTTTAAAATGTCTTCATGTTAGTTCTACTAACCAACTTGCAGATGTGTTCACTACAACCAGCTTTGTTCAAGAATCTTGTGTCCAAAATGGAGCTTCATGACTTGTATGCTCCATCTTGAGAAGGGGGTATTGGAGTATATAAGGTTCAGGTTATTAGTTTGGTTTAGTAGAATTGTTGGTTTATTTTCATTCGGTGATGTTAACCGATTCTTTTACTTTAGTATATAAGCTGTACCTTGTATCATCTTAAAACTTACTTTTGTAACAAACTCTTTTTACTCAATATCAATAAAGTCTTCGTTTCTTCTTATCTCCGAGCTTGATCAACGATGATCCATCTCTAATAAACATGATCACATTGTGAAATAGATAATTTTGTTATATGACAATGTATATATTTATATACAGAGATGAAATTTCTAACACGGAGATGGAATTTCTAATATAAGTGAATGTAGTTGCTAATTCTATAAAATTCGTACAATAATACAATTGCTAGAGTTTAGGGAAAAATATCATTCTCATATCTTTTACACGCCTTCTCACCATCTTGAGAGTTTTAAATATCAATAAAGTCTTCGTTTCTTCTCATCTCTGAGCTTGATCATCGATGATCCAACTCTAATAGAGAAGATGAGCAGAGAAGCTTTTTCCTTTGATGGTAATTTTGAATTTATCAAATTCTGTTCCTAAAGTTGAACACTTTGGATGTATAACGTTCTAATTTTTTTTTTTATTTTATTTTATTTTTTTTTTATTTTTTAGAGATGGACAGAAAGACTATAATTTGGTCTAGTTACAATCTGGTTTGATAAATGTTTCAAATGTCCGTGGATATCTGTAGTTACCCATTTTGTTTTTGCCACAAAATATTAGATTGATGATTAAGAGTTTTCACCGGCCTGAGGTCCATGCCAAATACAAAAATAATATCGATACTAAAAAGTAAAACTGAAATGAAACGCCGGGAATAAAATTGTCCAAAAGGCTGAGGAATAGAGGCCACAACAGATGGGTTAAAGGAGAACGTCATCGACCGCCTGAATAAAAAGCTCACCACAGCCATAAGGAGAATGAAGAAAATTCAACCAGCGGTTAAGCAAGTAACCGAGGACTCAAGCACATAAAAATATCAAAATAATATCGTAAATTTGAGAACCCCATGAAAACGACGCCAAACTAACAATGAAAAGCGACGCCGAGTAATTTAAATATAAAAACGACGACAACAATTTATAAAAATTATCAACACGAATTTGTAACAAAAATATGATAGATGTTTCTGTTATTCATATTGACGCTTTAGCGTCAAAACTTAATTCTGATCGATTAACAATATTGTTGGTTTTATCAACTTAACAACGACTTGTTATTATAATACATAAATTTGATGAAATTCAGTAATTACTTATTATGAACGATTTTTGTTATTCCCTTACTTATCAATCTAATTTTGATGTCCAATTAAATAATTTTTTTAAAAAATAGAATGATAAAAGTAAATATCTAAATAATAATAAGACTTTGACAAAAAAAAAAAAAAGCTAGAGTTTAGGGAAAAATATCATTCTCATATCTTTTACACGCCTTCTCACCATCTTGAGAGTTTTGGGATTCCAACCTTTTGTCGAAGGTCCAAGTAATAAGGTCGCAGAAGCGGTTTTTGAGTGCATCGGTGAGTTGATCTTGTGTAGAGAGATCTGAAGTTTTCTTTAAAAAAAAAAGAAAAGAAACAGTGTTTAGGAAGCACTATGATTTGAATAAGATTTGGAAGCTCAATGGCTTCTGTTCGATTTTTTTTGGGAAACATTTAGCTTTTTTTTGAAAAAAAATAAAATAAAAAGAACTTTAGCTTCGATGTAACGGTTCATGATGCACTCAGTCTGAGAAGCGTTTTGGTTTAGATTCAGAGGTTCAATAAGAGTTTGAACGACTCAAAGATCCATCATATACTTGAATTTAGAATTACTTTGGCTTAGATTTAGAGGTTCATTGTGATCTTGAATAATGGAAACATTAGCTTACAAATATAATCAAGACATAAGAAAAAAACGAATTTGGTCGCTAGAGTACTCGGAGAAATCTGCTCCAATACTAAAAAAATATTTTATTATATGAAAAATGCATACATTTATATACAAAGATGGAAATTCTAAGAAAGGTAATATGAGTGAATGTAGTTGCTGCCTAATTCCGTGGGATTCGTGTTTGAACGACTCAAAGATCCATCATATACTTGAATTTAGAATTACTTTGGCTTAGATTTAGAGGTTCATTGTGATCTTGAATAATGGAAACATTAGCTTACAAATATAATCAAGACATAAGAAAAAAACGAATTTGGTCGCTAGAGTACTCGGAGAAATCTGCTCCAATACTAAAAAAATATTTTATTATATGAAAAATGCATACATTTATATACAAAGATGGAAATTCTAAGAAAGGTAATATGAGTGAATGTAGTTGCTGCCTAATTCCGTGGGATTCGTCAGTAATTGCTAGAGTTTAGCGAAAATATTATTCTCATATTTTCTACACCTTCTCATCATCTTGATATTTTTTGGACTCCAATCATTTGTCGAAGATCCAAATAACAAGGTCGCGGAATTGGTTTTGTGAGAGCACTTTTCTTCAAGGAAGAAGCAGTGACCATATAAAACAATTGGGATGATGGGATGACGGTGGAAGTAAGAAAAAATGAAAAAAGTTATGAAGGTTCATGGTTCTCTGCAAAGATCAAAAGTTACTTAGACGCAAACAGATACATAGTGGAGTATCAAACACTGAAAACAAAAGATGAAAGAGTGTGGTTAAAAGAAGAAGCAAGAGGTTGGGACATAAGACATGTTCCTCTTCAACTAATTCCAAAGGAGGAACATAAGACATGTTCCTCTTCAACTAATTCCAAAGGAATACGGAACGGTGCGACATAATTTGTGATCCAATACAAAACAAAAAATTGGGATCCATTCAATATAAAAAAGTATAGAATTGTCGAAACATATGTTTTACAAAGAAACTAAAAAATAACTGATATTTTAATTTAGGTTTTTGAAAATAAACATATTTGCACTTTTTTCTACAATCATTCATTAAACTTTCACAATCAAGTCATTCATCAACTTTCATAAATCTCATAAGATTTACACAATCAAGTCATTCATCAACTTTCATAAATCTCATAAGATTTAGGTTTTTTCCGATAAACATGAACATAAAATTGGATAGGAATTTTGTTAGTTCTTTTCTTTTTTTTTAAATTTTTTAAGTTCCAGATTCATATATTGACTTCATCTTTTTGTAATTAAACAAATTACGAGTTTATTTTATGTTTTTAACGAAAATGAATTGAAACTAAGGGTGTGATTGTTTGTAGTTTTGGTTTTTTCTAAAGCCACTTTTCCAACTGAAATTTCAAATCTAAAGCAATCAAGTTTTGTAAATCTTGGAGTTCAAAGCAATCGAGTTTTATAAATATTTTGCAAAGTTTTAAAAACGTAAAGCCATTTTGATGGTTTTTTCTTTTTATGAAATAAATTTCCAAAACTATAAATTTTGGGCTTTGGAAAATTGTTTTGGTTTTAGATGAAAACTTTTTACATAATTTTTTATGGAAAGAGTAGAAATTATTTTTTGAAAAATATTTATTAAATATTTTCATTAGTTAAAATTTTTTTTTTATGAAAATCATAATCATATTTACCAAACAATAATTTCATTTAATTATACAAAACAGATAAACCTACAGCTCCAACAAATCTACAGCTCAAATTCTACAGTCATAATTATAAAGCTACAACCCAAAAGTCTACAGCAACAATTCTACCGCCAAAATTTTAAAACTACAATCTCAACCAATCAGACCCTAAATGCTTGCTATTGGTGGCTGTAAAAAAAACTAGTTTTGTGTGTTCTTTTTCTTAGTTAGAGTTGTTTAGGTTGGAATTATTTTATTCTTATTTGATTAATTAAAATGTTTTTAAACTTTTACTATTTTTCCGTAAGCTACGAGCATGATGTATCCATTTTTCTCTAAACAAATTTAAGAAAAAAAAAACATTTATGGGGCCGCAATATTGTAGGGCCCTACACATAAATTTGTTTTCAATATGTGAAGGACTGGATCCCAGAAATATCGATATGAAGTTAATGAAGAAGTCGATGCTTGGTACAACCATGGATGGTGGACTTGTCGAATCTGAAGATCAAACAATGACTACACGAGATATGACGTCTACTTCAAGAGGATCTATGAGATATTGGAATTTGAATACCATGAGGTAAGGCCTTATCAAGTGTGGAAAAATGAAAAATGGAGAAACTTAAAAACTTCAAACATTTTTCAGTTTACCACACTTGATAAGGTCTTACCTCATTGTATTTAAATTCCAATACCTCATAAATCGTCTCGAAGTAAACGTTATACCTCCTGTAGTCCTTGTTTTACTCTCCATATTCGACTATACGACCATCCATCGGTGTACCAAACATCCACTTCTTCATTCACTTCATATTGGTACTCCTTTGGAATTAGTTTATAAACTCGTGTAGTCCTTGTTTACTCTCCTAATTAGGAGGAACAAGTATTATATCCCAACTTCTAGCTTCTTCTTTTAACCACTCTGTTTCATCTTCTACAGATGTATTTGTTTGCGCCTAAGTAATTTTTGATCTCTGCAGAGAACCATGAATCTTCATAACCTTATATAATTCTAAGAAAGATAATACGAGTGAATGTAGTTGTTAATTCTATGGGATTCGTGTAGTAATTGTTAGAGTTTAGGGAAAGATATTATTCTCATATCTTCTACGGTAATGAACGAATATGGATCATTTTTTTGTATTTAGAAATTTATTCTCATATCTTCTACGGTTATGAACAAATACAGATTTTTTTTTTTTAATATAAATTTTAAAGAAACTGCTAAAACTAGATATTGAAAATTAAAGGCTATTAAATTATATTCTCAATTATGGCTTTAATTCCTTGCATAATACGTTATTTCATATTTATATGTAAATGTATTTGTATTATTTGCCAATTTTAGACCTTGCATAATACGTTATTTCATATTTATATGTAAATGTATTTGTATTATTTGCCAATTTTAGAATAATGGATAAAGTTTAATATGTTAGCATTTCAACTAATTATCAATTATATTTTTTATTATCTTTATTACAGCAAACAAATTTGTGAAAAAATTAGAAATTCAAGTAAAACTCTATGAAGTAAAGAAATGATCTCAGTGGGTATATATTTATTTAGCTTATAGGGTGATTTAGTCAACTAAATAAGTGGTAATAAAAGGAAAGTTAATTAATTCGTGTAATTACTCTTAAAATTTGTAATAATTTTTTTTTTCTCCTAATGCGAAATTGATATGACTAAATACTAACGATACTTATATAGTTGTATGAAAGTGATGTTATGAATGAAAGCGGGTCATTTTTTTGTATTCAGAAACTTAAAAGAAATTACTAAAACTAGATAATGAAAATTATTTTCTCAATTATGGTTTTAGTTCCTTTCATAATCAGTTATTTCAGGAAGCAATTATAAGGATTTTATATTCATTTTCTTTTTTTTTTTTTTTTTGAAAGAATGTGAAATTTATTCCAAAAAAAACCGTTCACAGGAAGCAATTATAAGGATTTTATATTCATTTTCTTTTTTTTTTTTTTTTTGAAAGAATGTGAAATTTATTCCAAAAAAAACCGTTCAGAACAGGCAAGCAAAGAACTCAGAACAAAACTCTGAGGTTACAACATTCCTAAGCCAAAAAAAACCAGTCCTAAAAGATGGAAACAGAACAAAACAAACCACACAAAACCAAGCAATAAACACCAACAACCAATAGTTTGTCTTATTGAATAAACAAGCTTCAGGAATTGCTAGTGGAGAGTCTTCCATAATCCATCCAAAGGAGGTGTCTTTACGCCTACAGGAACACAGAAAGCTAATGCTCCAAAACAAACAGATCACCAACAAAACAAAAGCCAGAGATGGAAACTTATCTTTTGCTCTTGGGAAAACCAATGAGGATCCCAAGAGACTAGATATAAGAGGTGAGCTCAGGGCAATTTGCTTGACATGAGAGCCGCCCCAGTTTGCTTCTCATGGTTTATCCTCTGTTGTAACAGCTGCATAGAACACAGAAGGGACGAAGAGCTAGATTTGATAACAGTGTGAACTCAGTTTGAGGTATAAGGACTTATCTTTTGCTCCTGGATAACCAGAAAAATCTGTTACCCAAGAGACTGATCTTTGAACACTAGCACAGGGCATTTAAGGTCAAGAGAGAATTTAAGCGAGCCGCCCCAATTGCTGCACTTAACTTCCGGGTTTGAACCCATCTCCTGTGAGGCGAGCCGCCCCAATTGCTGCACTTAACTTCCGGGTTTGAACCCATCTCCTGTGAGCATAGAAGCATCAAAACTATTCCAAGTATGGTCATACTAGATCGGAAAGGGATGAAAAACTTAACTGTTTGCTCTTGGAAAATCAGAATGATTTCCAAGAGACTTAAAATTTTCACAAGCTGGGGATTTAGCAAGGTATGGAAGAAAGCAAATCCCAAGCTTCCTTCCTGCTTCCCTTCTTTAGACCATCATTTAGTTTGTAGGGTGGTAGTAGAACCAGGATCTCAGTCCATCTTGAAACTTCGAATCCCCCTCCTCTATCATACCAAGGAATTTGTTTTTTATAACCCTGTCAATCCACTTATAGAGATAGTCAGTTGAGTGTTGACAATTATTATGCTTCCTATCATTCCTCTCCTTCCAAATATAGTAGAGAGTGGATTGATAAGCATAGCAAAGGGTAAATCGAAGAACTCCCGAGAATCCCTGAATTTGTTGGAAAAGCTCAGACCAATTTGTTGTAAACCTGTCTCCCATAATGTTGCCAGCAATTTGTCGCCATAACTCTGTTGAAAAAGGACAAGAGAAGAAAAGATGATCTCTTGTTTCCTCTTCCCTAGCACATAAGAGGCAAGTTGCATCATAGCTGCTATTCCAATTTTTAATCCTGTTTCCGACCATAAGCCTATCCCGCATTGCAAGCCAAGCTATAAACCCGAACTTAGGAGTTTGCTTCTTGAACCAGATCATTTGAAACCAGGTCCATTCTCGACCCCTCCTCTCTCACCTGAAGCCAAGTATGCTTTGAAGAGAAACCAGGCTTGAATACTTCATCTTTAAACCGCCAGACCTGAATATCATTTTCTTGCCCCGACCCTTTTCCAATAAGTTCTGAATCTCGCTTTCAATACGCTGGCAGGTATCAGACCTGTGAACACGACGACGAGACAATGTGACTGCCTCAAACACAGATGCATATCTCCCAATGCCCAAGTCAATGAAGCCTCTATCTCCAGTAAGATCATGAAGGACTCCTAATGAGGACCAATTATCATACCAAAAAGAAGCCTCTATCTCCAGTAAGATCATGAAGGACTCCTAATGAGGACCAATTATCATACCAAAAAGAAGCTGTTGAGCCATTTACAATGTCCACCCTATGAAACCCCCTAGCCAGGTTCTTATACTTGATAAGCTTCCGCCACATCCAGGATCCCACATAGGATTTGTGTGATAAAGACCAAAGAGATTTCCCTTTAATAATATTTGTCCAAATCCACTGAACCCAAAGTGATTTCTTTCTAGCAGCTAATCTCCATATGAGTTTTAGAGCACACACCTTATTTACCTCAATGAGGCTGCGAATGCCTAAGCCACCCTCTTCCTTAGGCTTTATCACATCTCTCCAAGCCACTTTAGCCTTATGTGCATTCATATCAAAACCTGACCAGAGGAAAGCTCCACAAATCTTCTCTATCTCCTCTAAATAACCCTTCGGAATTCTAAAGGAGCTTAACCAAAAATTCGTAAGGCCAGAGATAACCGAGAGAATTAATTGTCTACGCCCAGCAAAAGAAAGATTCCGATGCTTCCATCCTGTTATCTTACTCCTTATTTTCTCAATTAGAGGTTGAATGTCATCATAGGTCATTTTCCTTGTAATAAGAGGAAGTCCAAGGTATCTTACCGGGAGGTGGCCAGTAGAGAAGCTAAACTCTTGCTTGATTCTGTCCTGGTCAGCCTGGCTCATATTCGACATAAAGATAGTTGATTTTTCCATGGATATTCTCAGACCCGAAATCTTTGCAAAAACATCAAAAACCCCGATCACTGCCTTTATTGCCTTGTAGCTTCCTTCAGAGAACACCATGAGATCATCTGCAAAGGAGAGGTGTGTTATTTCCAATTTATGACACCGAGGATGATAGTTGAAAGCCTTCTCCCGAGCTGCTTTGTTTAACATCCCGTTTATGACACCGAGGATGATAGTTGAAAGCCTTCTCCCGAGCTGCTTTGTTTAACATCCCGGAAAGAATATTCATGCTCATTACAAATAAGTAAGGGGATAAAGCACACCCTTGCCTAAGTCCTCTCTTGCTGCCAAAAAAACCTGCCAACTCCCCATTCACTTGAATCGAAAAAGAAGCTGATGTTACACACAACCGGATCCAGTGAATGAATTGTGTAGGGAAGTTCATACATTGCATCATCTGAAAAAGGAAGTCCCAGTTTAGTGAGTCAAAAGCCTTTGTGATATCCACTTTGAGCGCACATCTGGGGCTTTGTCCTGACTTGTTATAGTCTTTAACCAGCTCAGTAGCCATCAAAATATTTTCCATTAGAAGGCGATCTTTAATGAAAGCCGACTGATTCGGAAGGATCATCGCTGGTAGTAGAGTCTTGAGTCTGTTAGCTAGGATCTTTGACACAACCTTGTAAAGAACATTACAACAGGCGATGGGACGATAGTCTTTCATCTGCAACACATTTTCCTTCTTAGGAACCAGAACCAGAATTGTTGAGTTTAAACCCTTCGGAAGAAAACCCGTGGTGAAGAAAGACTGTACCGCAGCAGTTAGATCCGAGCCAATAATATCCCAAGAATTTTGAAAAAACTCAATGGTATATCCATCCGGGCCAGGGCTCTTGTTTTTTGCCATCTTAAAAATAACCTTCTTAATCTCATCCACCGTCACCTCCTTGAGAAGACTATCCTTGTCATGCTGCGAACACCTGAAGGAAACCAGCTCAGCCATATAATTTGAATCCATACGATCAATGTCTCCTGAAAAGTTGAGAAAATCCTTATAGAAGTTGACAGCCTCTGTTTTGATCCCTTCCTTGTCCGTGATAATTTCACCATCTTTGTGGATTTCATGAATTGTGTTCCTCCTCCGCCTTTGATCCATTGATCTATGAAAGGTTCTGTTGTTCCCATCGCCCTCTTTTAACCAATGAACTTTCGATCTTTGTTTAAGGAACTTCTCTTCTATATAAGCGAGTTTTTGCCATTTAGTAAAAGCCAATATTTCCTCCTGCAAATATCTGGAACAAGGATTGTTAAGGTTGAGATGTTGCTTCTCACAAAGATCTTTATAAGCTTCCTTGACCCTCTTTGTTATGTCACCCACCTCCTCTCTGGCCAACTGCCTAAGCTTAGGTTTGAGGTGCTTCAATTTTTTAGCAAATCTGTGCATAGCCGATGTGGAAACAAAGAGAGGAGCTGTCTCAGTCCAGTAAGCAGATATATGATCTTTAAACTTTGGAGAATTGACCAATTGATTTACAAACTTAAAAGGAATCTTTTTCCTTTCAGGAGCATTTCCCACAACCAGTCTACCCCGCAGATGATCTGAACAGCCTCCAGCTTCAAAAGCACTATAAGATCCTGGATAAGTATTCAGCCAGTTATTGTTTACTAAAATTCGATCCAGCTTTCTGCAGATTAGACCCTCACTTCGTTTGTTACACCAAGTAAGCTTGGGGCCCTGACCTGCTAAATCACTTAGACAACAAAAATTCATGGTTTCTTGGAAGTCCCTCATACCTGCAGTTATATTAGCCAAGCTGTCACCCCTGTGCTCATCAAGAGAAAGAATTTCATTGAAATCCCCCATTATTACCCATGCCCTATTCCGAAATATTGGAGAAGAACTATGGTTTTTCAAGTCAGCCCATAATTCCTTACGATCTTCAGCAAAATTTGAACCGTAAACAAAGGAGCAAAAGAACTCTGTACTCTGTCCTGGCAAAAGAACTGAGACCGTGATCAATTGACTACTTTTGTATATAGGATACAGCTGCACCTCACTACTCCATAGAACCCATATTCTGCCCAACCTATGTTCTTCGTAATTGAAAAGAAAGGACCAGTCAGGACCAAACCGATCAGCAATCCTCATGGCTTTTGTTTCCTTGACCCTTGTTTCAATAATACAACCGAAATTTAAATGTCTCCTTCGGAGCCACTCCTGAACAACCAACTGCTTTGGGGCTTGGTTGAGACCCCTAATATTCCAGAGAAACCCACTCATTTACGGCGCGGACGCCCTCTCTTGCCTTTACCCCCTTTTCCTTTCTGATCTGAATGCTCATTTTCCTTTGCTTTACTCTTTGTTTCTTTCCCTTTTCTAGTCTTTAGCACTTTCTCAACTTCATAGTTCATATCTGGATCATCTTTCTCAAGCATGCCATCTGAATCCTCATCAGAAATGTCAGCCTCAGCCTCAGATTCCACCATATCCTTTAACACATCAAAACGAGACTCAATTCTTATACTAGTATCCATAGGCTTTTCCGGACTCTTCACAGTTTTTGTAGGAGTTGTCCAGAGGTCCTTTCCCTGAGACAAGCTTCCATCCTGTTTAGATTTCTGAAGAATTGCTGTCACAACCATATCAGTTTTTATAGGGCTAGAAGTCAGTCTTTCACGACTATTCTTGCTCGGAGAAACACTCATAGTTCTGCTGTTGCTGCGATTCAAACAAGAAGACTGAGATAGAGTAGTTGGACCCCTATTCTTCTCCTCACACCCCACCAGACCCGTCTCTGTGTTGCACAAAACTTCCTTATTCCCCTGCGTCTGCCCTTCCACAGAAACGTTCTCTGAAACTGTAACTTTTTGTGGCAAAACCTCAGACTTTTCTTTCACCCGAGAGCTAGGAATCTCTCCTTCCTCCATATCCTGAGTCTGTGCTGAAACCTCTTTTAGTTCAACCTCTGAGGGTCCACCCTTAGTAATTACCTTCTGCAAGCAACTATCCTTTCCATGACCCCATTTGAGACAAGAACTGCATCTAGGAGGCATCCAAGGGTAGGAAAACTTAATGTGAGAAACCAAACCAGTCTCCAAATGTTTCACAGAAAAGACTTTAGGTAGAGTAGAATTCAAATCAATACGGATCTGAACTTTTGCTTCATCGAACCGATTGCATAAAACCGTTTCCTGATGTAATCTGAGGGGCTTCCCCACAGCGCTGGCTAGAAAACTGATGCCCTTTATAGTGAACAGGTTTAGCGGAATGTCTTTAAGAACAACCCAAACAGGCATGTGAGTTATGACCGGTTGAACTTCCTCAATAACAGGAGACCAACTAGATATAACCATAGGCAAGTCTGCTATCCTCCACATTCCTCTATTCAAGACCTTATCTCTAACCTTTTTGTTACTTATTCTAAATTTCACCATACTCTTGTTCACAGGAATTACCTCAATCTTGACCTCCTTAAACCCAAATTTCCATATCTTCTTAACAATGCTATGTATCACACCTTCATGAGGAGCTTTCTCAGGGAAGCTGCCTACCAAGAGCTCAGACCATAACGGGACAGTATCCTTCATAACATCAGAAGGAATATCAATGATAGAGCCACCTGCAATTTGAGCAGAATCAATCGAAAAACAAGGTAAACTGGAATTATTATCAACCGCAGCAGAATATGTGATCTTATCTGTTTGCTCTTGGGAAATCAGAGGAGTTTTCTGAATCCCAAGAGACTGATTAGATGTGGAAAGCTTTGTTTTATCTCCATGGATTTCGCCTTCAGCATCATGAGAAATGCCAAATCTGATCTGAGAACCTTCCGAGTTTCCAGGAGATGAAACCTTAGCATCCGATGAACGCTGATGCTGCAGAGATCGAGAAATTGATTTCGAATTAGGAGAAACCATCGCTTCGCTAAACAGAGAGACGGAGCGACGACGATTTTGTTGAGAGGAGCCAATTAGATCAGGAAATTCTTCCACCGACAGGAGAGGAACGGTGGGGAGAGAACTTCCAGCCGCCGGAGCTCGCAAAGGCGAAGCTCGCCGGCTCATGTCGATCGGAAGAGACGAGAAATTTCAGAATCGCACCAGATCGCCTAACCGCCAAGAGAGAGAAAGCTCTCTCTATAAGCTTTTTCAAGATGAAGATCTCGACTTATATTCATTTTCAGGCTTTGGGTCCACATCAATTTTAAGATTTCAGATTTGTGACTCAATCTCCATGATTTAAATTTCAGGATGGACGTTTTTAAATTTCTCGGAATTGGACGTTTTCTTGTGATCATGGTTTTGGTGTTTTATTAATCATTCAATTTCGTTTTATTTTGCCGTTATTTTTTATTCTCGTCAAATTGAATGGGCTTTGCATGGCCCATATACTAAAGCCCATATTGAAAATATATGTGCACCAAACCAAACACAACCAATTGAAAAAGCTGGAAGAGTAACATATTATTAAGAAATGCGAGAAAATATATCAAATTATAATTTTCCGACTCAATTTCACGATATTTTATTAGTATTAAATAAATAAAATAATTATTTATTTAGTGGTCAATATAAACCACCGCTTGTTAATGGTTAGTAATAATATATGTATAATAATTATTATTTTTAAAAATTAACTGGGCACAACTTTTATTTTTGAAACATCTAAGATTATAATTTAGGTTAAAAGTTTATTTAGTATAAAACCATTGATTAGGTTTGGTTTGGTCCAAATAGTTATTTTGGTTTTAATTAATATTTATATATAATTTCAAGATAAATATTATACTAATATTCAATTATGTTGGATTATATTTAGTTTCAAACTTTTTTATTTATGTTACAACAATATATATATATATATATATTTTGTTCCATGATATCTACAATATATAAAATATATGTATTATCACATACATTAGTATTACTTTATAACATATCAAATATTATAAAATACTTTTATCATCTAAGTTGGACTAAATATAGATCTAGCATTTAAATTTTTGAAATAAAATTTGAATTATATTTTATTTATTGTAATACATCAGTTCTATGAAATTATTTTTTGATAAAAATGTATAATGTTGAATGCATATATAAATTATATGATACATTGAGCATTAGCAACATGAATTTTCTATTCTATAGTTATATTAATTGCAAAATTCATATGTTTTGCTTTTGTTTTGCTTATTTTTTGTTTTTGTTTTGTTCATGTTTTATTTATAATTATTTCGATTATCTATCAAATTATCTACATCATTATCAAAACAGAAAAACTACAAAAACCAATCCGTAATCAAATAAATTTTTTGTATAGTTTCAATTTTTACAAAACCGTTAATCTAAAAAACCTAAAAAGTCAAATTGTAACCAAAAACAAAGAAACGTACACTCACCCCTACTCCTTTTCAAATCTTTCTTTTGTTATTAAAACTATTTAACATTTGTTGTTAAAGAATCACTTTTAAATATATAAATAAAAAACACAATATCGATGTCGACTGAATCATATAAAACAATATATTACACGATGTCGACTGAATCATATAAAACAATATATTACACACTGCACAAACCATACATATTAGGGGTTCTAAATTCTAGAGAAAAATATGACGTGTATATACAAACTAGAAAGTGAAATCCATATGCACTGCATTAACGTACAAGAGAAAAATATGACGTGTATATACAAACTAGAAAGTGAAATCCATATGCACTGCATTAACGTACACATGAAAGGAGAGTAAATGATCCCTACAACTTCACGTGTCTAATTAACATTTTATAAATAAACTTATGTATATTCTAGTAAATTAAATTCCATCAATATGTGGATAATTATAAATTTGGATAAAAATGTAAATGTTGAATTCATATATAAATTATATAATACATTTAAGTATTAGAGATATGAATTTTCTATTCAATAGTTGTGTTAGTTGTAAAATTCATATATTTTGCTTTTGTTTCGCTTACTTTTTATTTTTATTTTGCTCATATTTTGTTTCTAATTATCTCAATAATTTATCAATTTATTTACATTATTATCAAAATTGAAAAACCAAAAAATCAATCTATAATCAAACCAAATTTCTATATAGTTTCAATTTTTACGAATAAAACGAATTGTAGCCAAATTAAAGAATCCTAGTTCACCCTTACTTATTATGAAATTTTTCTCTTGTTATTTGAAAATATTTTACGTCTGTAATTAGAGAATCACTCCCAAATATCAGAAAAAAACAATATTATTGTCGACCATATATATATATTAAATTCTAGACAAAAATTGACGTGTGTATACCAATTAGAAAGTGAAATCTATATGCATTGCATAGACATAAACATGAAAAGAGAGAGTAAACGCTATACCTACAATTTCACATGTCAAATTAAACATGATCATATTTTCTAAATAAACTTCTTCAATTTTGTTTTCGCTTATTTTCGTAAACTAATTTCCATCAATATGCCTAATATCTAAGTATATATTAGCAAGTTGGCTAGATGATATGACTTCCCTACAAATTTACATATATGATATGCTAAGTATATATTAGCAAGTTGGCTAGATGATATGACTTCCCTACAAATTTACATATATGTTTCTCCATAATAATGTAGTGTCGTACTTGTTTGCTAGATATGCCCACATTAATAATAGATCAACAATAATTTTACTTGTTTGCTAGATATGCCCACATTAATAATAGATCAACAATAATTTGGTGGATGGTTTGATCAAGTATCTTTTACCCTATCTTGACATGAAAAAAAAATTGATCATATATTTAATTAATATTATAATCAAAAATCTTAAAATTATGCATACTAAATAATTATTGATCATATATTTAATTAATATTATAATCAAAAATCTTAAAATTATGCATACTAAATAATTTTTGCATAATGTATACTAGAAGATCTTATAAAGACAAATGTTCCTTTTTCCTTTTATCAAGAGATGTTTTACATTTTATCAATGCATTATTTACAAAAGAAAAGAAACGACATTCCAACGAGATAAAGAAACATAATTTGAATCAATGGTAGAGGTAAAAATGCTTGTAGAGAGGTCAAAAATATGTATAAAAATCATAAATTATTCAACAGAAAAAATGTTTATGAAAAGGTATTGATTAAAAAAGTGTTCGCAAAGTATTTTCCGGTCACTCATACTTATGAATTTTTTATATCGTTTGTAATATTATAAGACAGTTATTATTCAATATAAAAAATAAGATAATCATGTAAAAATGACATTGATGCTATTTTACACTATGGAATTCATAACCTTTATTTCAGAGAAAATATCTAACGTTGTGGTAGCTACATACAGAATTAAAACTAAAAAAAAAAAAAAAAACTTATGAAACAAATTTAAATTTACGTATTTTAAACAATTTAAATTTATATATTTTGTAGATGAAGCTTTTTCTCATCACTTGATGTGATATATTAAAGTCGATAAAATAAATTAAACAATATAAATTACAAATAAAAATTCTAACATTTCATGTACTATTAATAAAAATGGAAACCAGA
>CM071716.1:48791104-48804624 GCA_036630335.1 Physaria fendleri | reverse complement strand
TGGTAGGTACGAGATTTAACGTATCAACCTTGAGCGAGGAAGTTGGATTGTAACTCTGGTTCTAACAACAATGGTAAAGACAAACAAACGAAGAGACATAGAGATACTGCAACAAATCACACAATCAGAGGAAATAAATCTTGAAGAGGCGTTCCTCCTATCGTAAACTGACGACTCAGAACTTATTGCTCAAAACTTGGGTAGTATGATAGTTCGTATTCTCAATACACGAAGCATCTCCCCACAAGGATTAATCGACGCACTTCCAGGAATTCTTAAACTTGAAGGTTTGATGAAAGGAATTATGGTGGACAAAGACAAAGTTCAATTCACCTTCTCCACTGAGCAACGATTGGAAGACTCGTTGCAAAAGAGTCCTTGGTACGTTAATGGTTGGCTAGTAGTTGGAGAATGATGGACCCCTGAACCCTCGCCAAACTACCTAAACCAAATACCACTATGGGTACAAATCAGATGAATTACGATGCACAAGATACACAAGGACATTGTTGAAGGAGTAGGTGGCAAATTGGGCTATGTTGAGGAGGTCAAACTTCATGGCAAAACAAAAGACTCGAAGGATTATGTTCAGCTAAAGATAAGGATTTCTATAAATGAACCTCTAAAGTTTAAACTCCCATTCTGGTTTCCAAAAGGGGATCCAATGGTGTTTGACTTCCCTTACGAGAAACTTCTAAGAGTCTGCAATATTTGTAAGAGGATAACGCATGATGAGTATCGATGTCCCAACAAAACCCTTGAATGGAGCTAAACAAAAACATTCTCGGCTTCTTGGACAGGGAGCAGGGGATACTGCTCAATCAAATAAGACATACGAACATCCCTCTCACACTCAAGTGCAAAAGCAAGACATGAAAAACAACACTAAAAAAAAAGGAATGGAACGCGGTAGAGGCAGACCAATTAAGCCAAAGCCAAACCTGCAACAAAACAGAGAAGACTCTGTTTTCTCAAGGAGAGCTCGTCCCTCTAAAGCAGCCCAAGAATGGAGAGTTAAGGAGAAGAATCTTGAAGAAGCTAATGAGCCTATGGAGATTCTCTATTCTCAAGAACGAGACAGACAACACACATCACCCTCCTCTCTCACTTTTGGGAAGAGACTGCAACTGACAGATTTAGCTCCAGGGGATCGTGTGTTCACTTCTGGGAAAAAAGTCCATTCTCCTAACTTACAACCAGGGGAAAAAATAATGAGCTCTGGAAAGATAGTGTCTCCACCAAATACAAATCAACGCAGCTCCATCTTTCAATTCTCATCTCAGAATGAGAACCCGATTGGATCAAAGAGGAAGAGAAAGCGCTGTTCCAGTGCTGATAAGAATGCTGCAAAGAAAGCGTGACAAACACAAACGATGTCTCATCAGGAACAAATCACTCTTGATCCAGTTACTCCCATCAATTAAAAAATTAATTTTGCTGATAGGTTTGCGGGTCCTAAACCGCACAGATCGATATGAATGCAACATGTTGGAACTGCCAAGGGGTGGGGAATAGCCTGGCAGTTCGACACACTGCCAAGGGGTGGGGAATAGCCTGGCAGTTCGACACCTAAAGGATATAATTGGTCATTATAGTCCTCAGGTTCTATTCCTAAGTGAGACCAAACAGCAAAGGGAGTATATGGAGAAATTATGTGAAGACACAGGCTTTTTCGATATAGTTACAGTGGAACCTCAAGGGGTCAGTGGAGGTTTAGAATTGTTATGGCAAGAGGAAGTAAAAGTTACGGTTCTCTCTACTTGTGTACGTAGGATTGACACTCATATCATTTGGAAAGACAAATCTTTCTACCTTACTGGAGTTTATGGTGATCTGATTGCTACGGGGAGAGAAGAAGTTTGGGAAGGTCTAATCAGACTAGGAGAGCATCGAGATGAACCCTGGTTAATGTTTGGAGATTTTAACGAGCTCATAAGCAATGATGAGAAGAGGGGCGGAAGAACACGAGCTGAAAGCTCATTTTTTGCTTTCCGAAACATGATTAACAAATGTGGAATGATAGAGATACCATATGAGGGTAACTCCTTATCATGGTTTGGATCAAGAGGTGGTGAGCTAGTACACTGCAAGTTAGATAAAGTTATAGCTAATGTTGAATGTCTGCAAGGTGGTGAGGGATTTTCTCCAACACGGAGTCTTTGATAATAGGCTTAATGAGACAAATATTTGTCTTATTCACCCAACACGGAGTCTTTGATAATAGGCTTAATGAGACAAATATTTGTCTTATTCACAAAATCACCAAACCTTCTAAACTCACAGATTTTCGGCCAATTAGTTTATGCAACTATGCTTACAAGATCATTGCAAAGGTGTTATCGACCAGGTTGAAAAAGATCGTACCGGATATAATATCAGAGACCCAAGCGGCTTTTGTGAGTGGTAGATTGATCTCCGATAACATCCTCCTTGCTCATGAATTGGTTCACAGTTTGAAAGCACATCCAGAACTGTCCACGTCTTGTGTCACCATTAAA
Source organism: Physaria fendleri (assembly GCA_036630335.1). Lineage (NCBI taxonomy): Eukaryota > Viridiplantae > Streptophyta > Magnoliopsida > Brassicales > Brassicaceae > Physaria > Physaria fendleri. The sequence continues at coordinate 48,802,126 of CM071716.1, read as the reverse complement.
ACCAACATGATGAAGGCGTTTGACAGAGTTGAATAGAAATTCTTGGAGGATTCAATGCGCACTTTGGGGTTTCATGAACGATGGATCTCATGGATAATGGTTTGTGTTACAACAGTCTCTTTTGGAGTTTTGATTAATGGTGAGCTTAGCCATCGGTTTCAGCCATCTCGTGGTATACGCCAGGGCGATCCGCTCTAACCTTTTCTCTTCATCCTTTGCATTGAAATACTTATCTTGAGACTGAACAGAACCGACATAGATCAGAAGTTTCAGGGTCTGCAAATCGCTTCAAATGCTCCTCATATATCCCACCTATTTTTCACAGATGATAGCCTCTTCTTCAGCTCAATATATGACTCACAGCTCACCATATTGCGATCCAATCTTAAGTCAATATGAAGAAGCTTCTGGACAGAAAGTAAATCTCAACAAATCGAGCATCATCAATGGGTCAAATATAGAGGCATCACAGAAACTACAAGTGCAAACAGAGATGGGAATCACTAATATTTAGGCCTTCCTGAAACTTTCTTAGGCTCTAAGACAGCCACTCTCCGCTTCATAGAAGAGAAGACTAAAAAAAGGATAAACTCGTAGCAGCATAAGTACCTCTCTCCAGGAGGTAAAGAAATTCTTCTCAAGGCGGTGGCATCCGCGATCCCCGCATACACAATGTCATGTTACCTTCTCCCCAAGGAGATGATATTGAGGCTGAATCAGGATTTTGCCAAGGAGATGATATTGAGGCTGAATCAGGATTTTGCTAAATTCTGGTGGAAGAATAACAAGACAGGGAATGGTATACATTGGCTTGCTTGGGATAAGTTGTGTAAGAAAAAAGAAGATGGTGGTCTGGGATTCAAGTACCTAGAAGGAACAAATTTAGCACTACTTGGTAAACAACTCTAGCGCCTTGCTGCAGCTCCGACTTCTTTACTTGCTAGAACTTTAAAGTCGCGCTATTACCCATCAACATTTGTGCTTAATGCTAAGCTAGGCAATAGACCTTCTTACGGTTGGAGAAGTGTACTTGCGAGTCAACACCTTTTGAAGCTCGGCATGAAGAAAGAGATTGGGTGTGGTGGTGTACTTGCGAGTCAACACCTTTTGAAGCTCGGCATGAAGAAAGAGATTGGGTGTGGTGACACATTGAACTTCTGGCATGATCCTTGGATCGGGGATGATACTTCAAGAGCTCTAACTGTTTAAATTCGATTAATAAGGAGGAGTGGACGCTCGCAGATTTCAAAGACAATCTTAGTGATCAATGGCAGATAGAGAATCTTCATAACGCGATCTCGGTTGATGATATTCAGCGAATATTACAGGTAATACCTGGAGGAGAAGGCTCGCGGACCGGTTACTCATGGATACATACGAATTCAGGAGAATACTCCGTTAAGTCCGGGTACAAGCTTTGGATAACTCGCATCCATCATGTATCTGCGGCTCCGGAGCAACAACCATCACTCTCCCCTATTTACAAAGCGATATCATCCATCATGTATCTGCGGCTCCGGAGCAACAACCATCACTCTCCCCTATTTACAAAGCGATATAGAGCTCAAATACTAGTGCAAAACTGAAACACTTCATCTGGAGGTGTAGCAAATCGGCTTTGGCTGTTCGATCAGAAATGAGGAGAAAACATTTCACGAGAGAAGCGTCTTGTCAGGTCTGTGGCGCAGAGAATGAAGATGTGCAGCATCGGTTTTTCAAATGCCCCATGGCCAAGGGATGTGGTCGCTAACTCCTTTTGCAGCTATACTCTTAGACACTAGTTGTTCATTTAACTAGTTGTTCATTTAATGGACAATTATTCTCATGTATGACACTAAATGAAGAGGTACAAGAGGAGCCCAAGCATCTATGGCCATGGGTATTATGGAGAATCTGGAAATTGAGGAATGAATTGATTTTTCAAAACAAGTCTCCAGATGTGTTTTTGGGTTCAACACAGCTTCCTCGGATCATCAAGAGTGGCTGCGACACACACAACCACCTGAACAGATCCAGCCTTCAATGCCAGCAACAATAAGTGAGGCTCTATCTTGGATACCACCCACACAAGGTATGTTAAAGTGTAACACGGATGCGTCATGGCATAAAGAAAAGGACAGATGTGGAATAGGATGGATACTTAGAGGTGCAGATGGTCAGTTGAAATTTTGGGGTGCAAAAACATATCCAAAGCTGAAATCTCCAATTGAAGCAGAAGCATCCTCCTTGACATGGGCTGCGAAATGTATTTGGAATATGGGATATCTAACGTAATCAGATTCAGCATCAGCAGTAGAGGCGATGCGAGATCCTCATAGTTGGCCTAGATTGATCACTTACTCTTCTGACTTTCAAAGCCGACACTTTCAAGCTTCAAGAGTAAGTCGAGAGAGGAATAAATCAGCGGATAGGCTAGCGAGCTACGTTATGGAACATGAACTTTACTTTGGCACGATTGATAATTCGGTCCCACTATGGTTACAACCATTCTTGGATGCAAACATTGAAACATTGTTTTAAGGTTTAATAAAATCGGTTTTTGAGGAAAAAAAAGCCAAATGAGTGGAGGTTACAACATGATTTATCATGATATTAAATCATGAAATCAATTCTCATTTTAATGAGATATTTTGTTTTGTTGACCATAATTAAGTTGTATGTAGTGATCAATTACACACACCAAAATTATACAACAAATATAACTTATAAGACATGAAAATCCCATATGACAAAACGCGAACCTAAATTCGTAATTGAGGTCAAGTCCATATCGACTATTCTCAACCGTGCGCTTATGATTTAGTTTAGTTCGGTTTATCTCCATCTCAAGGTTTGAACCTTGTTAAGACTCAATCCAAAGTGTATATCTATATATATAGATTTTTACTTTAACCTCCAATGTGGTAAACATTTAAGTTACTCATTTATATCTCCATTTCTTTTTCAAATGAAATTTTATTTTAATATATGAGTACCGGTGCATATATCTAAAATAAAGTTCCAACAAGAGATTCTCTTATGTCACTAACTTCGATTTAGATATGAATGAGACTAGTTACCAAATATCTTCGACTCCGGTTAGAGTATGTCTCTTTTTCTTTTTTTTTTTGGGCTGAGTTAGAGTATGTCTCTACTTTCAAATTGTTTGTAACAGTCCGATCTAAAATAGATTGTTTGTTTTCCAAAAAAAGAAGGTTGTTTTGGTTTTAGATTTTCTTGAAAACATTTTTCCACCAAAACAATATTCCGGGTTACATGATTGCATTCATCATTTCCTTCAGAGTTCGATTTTTGCGTTCTGCAACAACGTTAGATTCTGGTGAATATGGGGCGGTGGTTTGATGAATGATGCCATTTTATTTACAGAATGTATCAAATGGACCTTCATATTCTCCACCTCGAGATTCTCTTATGTCACTAACTTCGATTTAGATATGAATGAGACTAGTTACCAAATATCTTCGACTCCGGTTAGAGTATGTCTCTTTTTCTTTTTTTTTTTGGGCTGAGTTAGAGTATGTCTCTACTTTCAAATTGTTTGTAACAGTCCGATCTAAAATAGATTGTTTGTTTTCCAAAAAAAGAAGGTTGTTTTGGTTTTAGATTTTCTTGAAAACATTTTTCCACCAAAACAATATTCCGGGTTACATGATTGCATTCATCATTTCCTTCAGAGTTCGATTTTTGCGTTCTGCAACAACGTTAGATTCTGGTGAATATGGGGCGGTGGTTTGATGAATGATGCCATTTTATTTACAGAATGTATCAAATGGACCTTCATATTCTCCACCTCTATCTTCGAACTATTTTTTATAGTTTTTTCAAGTTGATTTTCAACTTCAAGTTTGAATTCTTTGAACTTTTCAAAAGCTTCACTTTTATTTTTTTTTTATTTTTTTTTCAAGTTGATTTTCAACTTCAAGTTTGAATTCTTTGAACTTTTCAAAAGCTTCACTTTTATTTTGTAAAAGGTAAATATAACAATATATTGTGCAATCATCGATGAAAGTTACAAAGTACTTTTTAACTCCCCTTGTAGGTATATACTTTAGATCACAAAGATCTGTATGTATTAAACATAAAGGTTCTGTGATTCTTTATACTTGGGGCGATGGTTTTTTTTGTGAGTTTTGTTTCCACACAGATTTCACATTTGTTTTAATTTGTTTTGAATTTTGGGATTAAATTCAAATCCATTAAATGATTGACAGATTTATAATTTACATATCCTAATCGTTCATGCCAAATATTAAAAGACTCGACCAAATAAGCAACTGGAGAAGTCTTATTAATTGAAACATTGGTTACATTTTTCTTCGGTTTGACTGTCATTACATTCATTTTGATTTTGGTTTAGATTTAAGAGTTTAGGGTTTATGATTATAGTTTAGGGTTTGGATTTAGAATTTGGAGTTTAGGATTCAGAATTAAGGGTTCGGTTTAGAATTTAGAGTTTAGGGTTTGGATTTAGAATTTGGAGTTTAGGATTCAGAATTTGGATTTAGAATTTGGAGTTTAGGATTCAGAATTAGAGTTTAGGGTTTGGATTTAGAATTTGGAGTTTAGGATTCAGAATTAAGGGTTCGGTTTAGAATTTAGGATTAAGGTCTAGAATTTATAATTTAGGGCTTGGGATTAGAAAATAATTAAGAATTTGTGTAATTTAGGATTTAGAGTTTATAATTTAAAATTTGGATTTAGAATTTTGTATTTAGGGTTTAGATTTTATAAGATTAATATTCGAAATAAACATAAGAAGAATAAACAGAAAACTTTTATTAAAAATAAAATTGGATTCATCACTCTGATTATTCTGTTGGATCTTTAGAAATATAAAGAATAACACTCTTTATTTAGGTTTAGAAATCAACTCAAAAACTAAACCCCCTGTTGGATCTTTAGAAATATAAAGAATAACACTCTTTATTTAGGTTTAGAAATCAACTCAAAAACTAAACCCCTACACCCCAAGATATTAGAACACATCTCTAATACATTGTTTATATAGAGCTACCAACTTCTAACCCTAATGCCTATTACCATATTCCCATAACCACATGTTAGGAAATATCTTTATAACCCTAATGCCTATTACCATATTCCCATAACCACATGTTAGGAAATATCTTTATTCTCTAAAAATATAACTTCTACATTTACCTAGATTCTAACTAGATTCTAAATCATTGACTCGATTTAAAACTTGGTCTCCAATCTTAATAATATTGGGCTCAAGTTCGTAGATTAACCCAACATTCTCCCTCTTAATCTTTGAACTTGACTACTTGCACTTCAAGCAATCCTTCTTCGCTTTGAACTTCACCCAACTAGTAAAGTGCTAGATCCGCCTCTTGCGTATCCAACAAGTTAGCCTCTTGTGTTGTTTTCTCAGATCTGTTCTTTTCCTTCTCCTTAGATCCAAGATCTCCTTTTTGTTATCTCTCTCTTTTGCTCCGTTGATCAGCTCCTACACGAACTCGATCAAGCCTTGCTTTGATCCCTCCAACACGAGCTCAAGCTTGACTTGTTCCTACACGAACTCTGTCAAGTCTACGCGAACGCCTCCACACGCTCTCCGGCTTGACTTGTTCCTACACGAACGCTGACAAATCTACACGAATGCCTCCACACGTTCTCAGAATGTTGGTTAATTCCAACATATAGAAGGTTGCAAGAATAAGATTTGTTGGTTAATTCCAACATATAGAAGGTTGCAAGAATAAGATTTTCTAGAGAATAAGAAGGTTGCAATCAAATATTCTAAGGAGATTTCTTTCTATATAAGTTAGATGCAATTGGTTAATGATTTTTCAACACTCTATTAAAATCTCGTGTTATTGGTTCATCACTCATAAAGAGTTGCTAAAAGTAACTAAAAGTTATGTGTTATTGGTTTGATAATTTTAAAGAGTCATTAAAAGTGTTGTTTTATTGGATAGAAAAGATTTTGAAAGTCTTTAAAAGTCTTTAAATGTCATGTGTTATTGGTTCATTGATTCTTGTAAAATTTGTTCTTTTGAAACTACTTTTAATGACTTTCAAAATCATTCATATTTAGGTGAGATTTTCAAATACTCTCAATTAATGATTTTTCAACACTCTATTAAAATCTCGTGTTATTGGTTCATCACTCATAAAGAGTTGCTAAAAGTAACTAAAAGTTATGTGTTATTGGTTTGATAATTTTAAAGAGTCATTAAAAGTGTTGTTTTATTGGATAGAAAAGATTTTGAAAGTCTTTAAAAGTCTTTAAATGTCATGTGTTATTGGTTCATTGATTCTTGTAAAATTTGTTCTTTTGAAACTACTTTTAATGACTTTCAAAATCATTCATATTTAGGTGAGATTTTCAAATACTCTCAAATTAATAAAAAAATCTATGCAAATATGTAAAACTCTCAAAGACTCTTTAAAACTCTACGAAACTCTAGATTTCTCAAAATCATGAACATTCTATAGAAGTATTGAACCAATAACACCCCATAAAACTTGGTCTCCAATCTTAATAATATTGGACTCAAGTTCGTACATTAGCCCAACAACTAACCATTTAAAACCTACAAAATCTCATTTGCATCATCCAAAAACCTATACATCTTGAGTCTTTTTTTTTTTTCAATGATGCAACAAGAATCAGCAGAATTATTATTGCTAGTACTAAATCTATGAAAGGCATGTTATATGGCATTGTATAAATTTGTTATATCATGCCTTCAGTCGCTGTCTTTATATACAATGAATATATAGCTCATTACTCATTAGTGGAGATAAGCATATCAGAGATTTTGTGTGGTTATGTATAATTGTATTATATACCTTTATGTTTAAAATATAATTTATGTTTTTCCTTGATAAATTTATTTTACTTTAATTTCACGCAGACAATTACTTGTCCATATTTTTTTCTAACACAATCGGCAAAGTTGGATAAAGTTTTAAGTCCTACAGTACTATTCATTAGACTGATATATGGATAAAGGTTATTAAGTCCTACAGTACTATTCATTAGACTGATATATGGATAAAGGTTACTAATTAGTTTCTTTGGTAACTATGTCCAATCAACTAATTGTCTAAACTGTTTTCTTAACACGCGCATATCATGTGTAATACACATAGTGAGAAAAGTCTTTTCTTAACTACACATGTGTTTGGTTTCAACTTTTAATGGTGATAAATGAATGTGACAAATTATATAAGTCTTTTCTTAACTACCTATGGCTAGACAAACTCATTTGGTGAAAGCTGAAATGAGGCTGAAAATTTTTTAACCCAACATTTGATCTCGTGATGAACTATTTTATTATTACCTAAAATGAATAGGATGAAACATTTTGATAGATAAAGACACAAAGAGAAATAACTATTTGAAAACACATGCATTGTATCCTAGAGGAAATATTTTTGTCTTAAAAAGGAGTAAAGAGTAAAGAAAGAAGCATGAAACTCAAATTTTAAAGGCTTCTTTCAATTAGAAGAGGTTTTTTTTGCCCTAGATTTAATTAGTGGGTTTCTTTTAATACTTACCTCTCAATAAAGTCAAGGATAAGGATAAAGTAATTTTTGAATAATTTTGACATATATATATGCACAAGCGATATCGATCTACTTCATGATTTATATGTCACTATAAACAGAGATTTAAATCACAATCCCCAAAAGTCCTTTTAGACTGTCAAAGAGAAGCCACCTTCTCATGTGTTCTTTTGAATCTTCCCCAGCCAATCACTTATCAGTCGTCTCATTATAATTCTTATTTGAATCTTCCCCAGCCAATCACTTATCAGTCGTCTCATTATAATTCTTAAATAATCATAATTAGGGCCCTTAATTAACAATTTGATTTTAATCTCTTCATCCATCAGGCCATCAGACACGGTCCTGCCTTCACGTTACACACTACTTGTAATTATAATATCTTTTTACCCAATTATCGACTTAGCCTTAGAACATTATTGTACCTTAGCATTAAGGAAAACGATTCGCTCCGAAAACTATCGATATAGTGTTATATAGCGTTGGATCTTCACCATCTTCGACGTTGGCCCGAAATTAAAAATTTTTACAACAATTTTACCTTCGGACTGAGTTTTATATGGTTTTCGATTAACTAATACAGAGCGAAATTGTCATATTAAGTTTCAAATGGGGATGAAATTGCTGTCCAACTTTCAATTTGGGGCCAATTGAAATATTAAATTTCTCGTAATGGATAATTAGAGATGATGAAGATTCAAGTCTATGGATAATTAGAGATGATGAAGATTCAAGTCTACATGACACTATGTCGTTAGTTTCGGGGCAAAATACTTCGTTTTGCTTAGCATTAACTACATAGTTTATACCATTGTAAAATATTGATGAATTGGTAAGCGTTTTGGGACGATCATATTAATAATGTCCACTTTAATGGTGAGTTAAGAAAACTAGTGTGTACACAAGTTACAACTAGCTACCATTTTGATTATTGACTACATCTCAGAGGATCGGTAAACAAGATTGAATTAGGGACCACATTATTGGTTTGCACGAACTAGTTTGATATTATTATTAATGAAAAATTAAATAGTTAATTAAGGCATATATCCTATGTGCTGTTCCCTGAAAGTAAACCATAAAGCCATCTTTCAACATTCAACCATCAACAAGCACGTTCCAAGTCACAAAAGTTACGTAAGTATTTGAGTTCTAAATGCGAAGACGAATTAAAAATTGTTACGCTATATGAACTTCTAGCATATTAGGAATTTAGCTATGCACCGATTTTTATCCTAATATATAATATAGTAGTCACTTTTTAGTCAGCCTTGTATGTGTGTAGTAGTGAAATTAGCCATTATATGTGTTTTTGAAACCTAACACGTAAATTTGAACTGTTAATTTTGTTTTTGACTTGTCTAAGTTTTTAAGTTACAATATATGTTTTCAAAAGGCTTTAACTGATGTTGAGTTTTTGAGAGATATTCCTCGATTAAACATTGTTGCTTGTCGAATATATTTTTGACTAGTTGCTAACGACAGAATATAGATACTTTTTCTGATAGGACAAGTAATTCGAAATGTTGATATAAATACATATGTCTATATTTATTCTTTCAAATAAAACGGCTCAAGAAGCTCATATTAGCAGAGAATTTTCGTTTATCTTTATGCACTTGCATATTTTTATTAACCGTTTATTTCTTTCACAGAATTATATCTTCTCATAGTATTTACGAAATATTTTTTTGATTTCTCGAATTTGTCCTTATATTCACGGGTAATTACGTCAAGATAAATTAATTTTAATTATTTAACAGATTAATTCTCATATCTATATTTAGAATATTTTTACCACATTAAATACTTAACTAGATCTTGACCCGTACTATAACACGGGTTAATAATTGTTTTTACATATTTGAATTGTTTATTTTACATATTAAAAATTTGATATATAGCAATTCATAATTAATAATAAATTAATTCTCATACTTATATTTAATAATTAACAGTAAAAAATATGAAAATATCATAAATATATCAAAATTTTTTAAAAAATTATATTCAAAAAAATATTTTTATTTAAAATTAAAACGTATTTAGAATGTATTTGAAAATATGTGTTTTTATTTTTTGTAAACATATTTTTAAACTTAAAACATATTTAATTCTAATTATACTTAAATTTAGAATATTGTTACCATATTTGATAATCAACGGTAAAAAATATTTATAAAAAAATTAAGAATTTAAATTAATTATCTATATTTTGGATCACAATAATTATAATGTTAAATATATTTAATAAATTAAAAAAATTTGGAACATAAGCCAATGGAATAATAAAATTGCTAATTAATTTAAAATTTAATAAATTAAAAAAATTTGGAACATAAGCCAATGGAATAATAAAATTGCTAATTAATTTAAAAAATATAAAATCAATTTATATATAATATTAGTATATGACTAATCTAAAAAAATGGTATATTATTATTTTATTATAAAAGTCAATGAAAAAATCATGTAATATGCTAAAATTTATTGTAATAACATATTAGATTTGAATATGAAATAAATATCAATCTTTTTAAGTCGATGTAATAGTTGATTATACAATACGAATAATTTATTGTTAGAATTGATATTTAATACCAAAATAGATATTTGATAATTTTTTATATATATAATAAATAATTTATTATAATTTTAATATAAAAAATGTCAATTTAATATTAAAAATAAATAAAAACCTGCAATATATCGCAAAGAGAAAATTTAGTATTGTAGCTATTTTACAGGTTTCCTAAATTAAAAGTTAAAACAATAATCTGCAAGTTAAAAAAAAAAAAGAGAAATTCATTTGATTTTCGTGGATAATCAAAAAGTTAAAAAAAAAAAAGAGAAATTCATTTGATTTTCGTGGATAATCAAATTATAACAAGTACACGTGTCAATATATCACTATGGAGTCCAGCCGTTATTTTCTTCTAGTACCGGGAAGATTGTGTTAGCTTAGGGTTTTAGAAAAGGCTTTTTGATGCCGGTATTTTGCGGGACAACCCCGTTAGAACTACGGCGGATTAACCGGTCCGGTATTTTGCGGGACAACCCCGTTAGAACTACGGCGGATTAACCGGTGATGGCCAGTTTCACTGTCCTGCTCAAACGGGCAAATCCCGTTATTAAATCTGTGCCTACATTTATGCCCTTTTGTATCTCTCATAACCTTATGTTTACATTTGACAGCTCTTGCAACATTAATATTAAACTTTTTTCAGTGTTAATTAATAATTAGTAAGTAACTAGAAAAACTAACCAAATCAAGCGTAAAAGCTTCCATTCTTAATAATTAGTCACTCTATATATATGAACCCTTTCTCTTCCATTCTTCCTCACACTCGTAAAAGCTTCAACAAAACCAGATCAAAGCTTATTCACCATTTTCACTCTTCTTTAAGCTCTTTTTCTACAGTTTTCTCATTTCCACTGATAAACTCTAAACACAAACGATGCCTGAAGCACCAAAGATCTCAGCTT
>CM071716.1:48673910-48685444 GCA_036630335.1 Physaria fendleri | reverse complement strand
AGGTTTGGTGTGATGTTGGGGTGCCAAGATTGGTACAAAGACCTTTGGAGATAGCAATAACAGGTTCGATGAGCAAACGTTGTGCTTGCTTTGAGGAAGACCAACTTGATCAAACTGGCTTGGAAATCTATAAAGATTGTGAACCTCTTGCTAAGACTTGCAGGGTTTAAATGTGAATCACGAAGCTTGTCCTAATTCGTTTGCAATAGCTGGTGGTTCCTTCTATGAGTATTGTAACTTTTGTATAACATAGAATTCCTTTTTTTTTACTGTGTAGAAGAAGCATTGCATGTAGTTTTTGTATATTTTAAATTATACAGGAAATGAATCTTAAAATTTTGGTGTAGTTTTGTTACACACCCTGCCGTTTGCTTATGTCTGTTGTGTCGTGGGATGGATTACTAAACACGCACAATTTAAAAAAAACATTTATCACCCTAATTAGTGTAGACCAATCTTATAATTGGAGTTAGGCCCAAATTAACATGAGTCTAAATGGCCCAACATAGGGGTTAGGGCTTTTTAATGTTCTTTTCGCGTTCCTGCATCACTATTAAAACCAAATTAGGGTTCTCAGCCGCCTGAGAGATTGAGACGAAGAGAGAGGGATCTAAAAGCAAATTAACGCTACTCTCGATGCCCTTCAGTCTAAGGATAAGAAGGTTGCAGCGCTTAAGGAAGCTAAGGCAAAGCTTGAGGAGCGTTTCAAGACTGGGAAGAACAGATGGTTCTTCACCAAGCTTAGGTTCTGAGAAATTTCGATTTCCCAGATTACGTTTTGTTATTTGCTTCTTCGTATCAAAATTATATCTTTTGAAAGCACATTTTAGACTCTAGGGTTCCTATGTTGCAAAATGTGGATCCTTTTTGGATTGTGGAAGATGTTTTGTTGAAATTTCTATTCTGGATTTTTGATTTCTTTTTGATTACTCTTTGGTTCCAATGATGGATAACTAACCAAGCAAGTACTAAAACATACTTTGAACTTGTTATTTATTGCGGATTACTAATGAGAAGTTTGGAATTCACTGATACAAAACACAAATGTTTCTATTCGATTGGTTACAAAAGCAATCAAAAATTGAGGTATTGTTTATCTGATAGACTGAGACAGATTTTTAGGTATAGATTATGTCTGTTTCTTAACTGGAAACCAGTAGATTGATAGCCAAGTAATAGCTACCAACGATAACAGATGATGCAACTGAGCTTCGAGCCATCCTCATCCCTATTCCTCGGAGCAAAAGATTTCTGTCTGAAGGATGGATTCCTACCCATCTCTCTAATCTCTTCCCAGGTTTATTCCATCTCAGAAACTTCCTCTCTTTTGCTGTGTACTGTAAGAGGATCCAAAGAAACCAAACATAAATAAATATTGAGCACAGAGGTTTGAGTGTGTCATGTCACTTGTATAATGTGGAAATGGATGGAATCTCGTTTACCTTTGGCAATATCACACACTGTGCACGTGTTCTTGCTGTGTCCAAGCTATGAGATGCTGCAGCTGCAATGGCACCACAAAACCCAGCGGCAAGAGTAATGGCCACTGGTGATAAAGGTCCAATTTCTTCTTCAGAACTGAATTCACCAAGCTTAGGTTCTGAGAAATTTCGATTTCCCAGATTACGTTTTGTTATTGCTTCTTCGTATCAGAATTATGTTTTTGAAATCGTATTTTAGATTCTAGGGTTCCTATGTTGCAAAATGTGGATCCTTTTTGGATTGTGGAAGATGTTTTGTTAAAATTTCGATTCTGGATTTTTTATTTTTATACATTTTGATTACTCTTTGGTTCCAATGATGAATAACTAACCAAGCAAGTACTAAAACGTAGTTTGGACTTGTTATTTATTGCGGATTTGCTACTAAAGAGAAGTTTGGACTCACTGATACAAACACAAATGTTTCTATTCGATTGGTTACAAAAGCAATCAAAAAATTGAGGTATCGTTTATCTGATCGACTGAGACAGATTTGTAGGTATAGATTATGTCTGTTTTTTAACTGGAAACCAGTAAATTGATAGCTAAGTAATAGCTACCAACGATAACAGATGATGCAACTGAGCTTCGAGCCATCCTCATCCCTATTCCAAGTAATAGCTACCAACGATAACAGATGATGCAACTGAGCTTCGAGCCATCCTCATCCCTATTCCTCGGAGCAAAAGATTTCTGTCTGAAGGATGGATTCCTACCCACCTCTCTAATCTCTTCCCAGGTTTATTCCATCTCAGAAACTTCCTCTCTTTTGCAGTGTACTGTAAGACGATCCAAAGAAACCAAACATAAATAGATATTGAGCACAGAGGTTTGAGTTTGTCATGTCACTTGTATAATGTGAAAATGGATGGAATCTCGTTTACCTTTGGCAATATTACACACTGTGCACGTGTTCTTGCTGTGTCCAAGCTATGAGATGCTGCAGCTGCAATGGCACCAGAAAACCCAGCGGCAAGAGTAATGGCCACTGGTGATAAAGGTCCAATTTCTTCTTCAGAACTGAATTCAAAACCCAGCGGCAAGAGTAATGGCCACTGGTGATAAAGGTCCAATTTCTTCTTCAGAACTGAATTCAACAATTTGCAGAATCATTATATAACCATGGCACATTTGATGATTGATCTAATTCAAGTTTAAGTTGATTGAGAGCTCTAACTGGTTTGTGAGTTTTAACTACCTGGGTAGAGGATTCATACCGACAGCTTTCCAGCCAAGCATTGCCTCGTGAAGAAACTGCCATGTTGAGAAGAACACTCCTCCATAAAGACAATCTCTTACAAGACCCGAACGCAGATTCCTCCATAAAGCTCTATGTCCTTCAAGTGATACAACATCTAGCGGTCTCTTAACATCCATAGCTGATGGCGGATTTCCTGTTCCAGTCATCATCCATCTTAACATCCATAGCTGATGGCGGATTTCCTGTTCCAGTCATCATCCACGGGTACTCTTGCAAAGCGGCAGTCATGTTTGGGTGTTTATGATTTAAGACGGATAAGAGATTAACAGTTTGTGTCAATGACTTTACATCAACAGTATATCTTCTAAGCAGTTTTGTGAACATGGGTGAAACTGCTGAGGTTTCTGCAACAGCAGTAGCATTTGTCGCCCGTGATGCAGCAGTCACTTGTTTCCGGACTTTAATTAGCTCAAAAGGAGAAGTCATCAGTGTTTCTGCTGCACCTCCCACCATCCACGGGTACTCTTGCAAAGCGGCAGTCATGTTTGGGTGTTTATGATTTAAGACGGATAAGAGATTAACAGTTTGTGTCAATGACTTTACATCAACAGTATATCTTCTAAGCAGTTTTGTGAACATGGGTGAAACTGCTGAGGTTTCTGCAACAGCAGTAGCATTTGTCGCCCGTGATGCAGCAGTCACTTGTTTCCGGACTTTAATTAGCTCAAAAGGAGAAGTCATCAGTGTTTCTGCTGCACCTCCCACCATCCCAGCGAGAAAAGCTTCACCGGCACTCACATAATTATCATGTCGACCATCTGGAACAAAATGAATTCATCTAGGAATTAATCTTTAGATTCTTGAATAAAATGGTTTCCTCGAACAAAAAAGTGTGTGAATTCAGCAACCAAATTCATACTACCACCATGTCTTGTCCCAAAAAAAACCAAGTTTGAGTGTAAAACCCATAAATGGATTCAAATACTGCTGTATGTTATAACGTAATTTACAGACAAAATGATTGCTTTCTTGTCTAAATAACTGATGTTCTTGAGCTCATTGACAGAAGAGCTAGACACAAGAACCATTGAAATTAGAATGAGAGGAGACATATATCTGCGTAATACCTTTGTAAAAAGCTGTTAGAATCTCATAGACTCCAAACCTTGCACCAACACCTGAAATTCTTCCTAAAATTAACGATCCAAGACCACTGTACAGACCTGCATTTTGTGTCCAAACACAACGAAAATTCAACAGTCTGACAACTTTCCTAATGCACAGAATCAGAATATGATTCAAATATACAAGAGTGAAAATTCAACAGTCTGACAACTTTCCTAATGCACAGAATCAGAATATGATTCAAATATACAAGAGTAATTTGCAAACCTGAATAGCCCGAGAAGCGGAGAACTCTAGTTACAACTTGAAAGGGGCTTAATTTCTTACTGGGTCCGGAACCAACCTGTAGTGCAATGCTGAAATCAACCCCCAGAAAATCAAAGTGATAAAAAAAAGAGAAGCAAATTGGCGAAGAATAAGGAATAAACCTGAATTATGGTTTTGATGGTATCCAGAGGATAAGCTAAAGCAGTTCCTAGCGAAACAGAGGTGGAGGCGGCGATAACATGCGTCGCAAACTGATGATTCTCAAGAAGCTTATCCATCATAAGACGTTAGAATGTCGTCGTCCAACTGTTCGACGAAATGCGTCAGATAGAGCAAATGCATTTTTATTCATGAATATTTGTTTTCGTCAGTTAAATAACAATCAACAATACAATGCCACTCACTCTGTTTACAATCTCACAGTTTCAAGATTCAGAAGTAAATCAACAAGTTAATATCATACTTATGATCCATCACGAATAAGAAGTCCTTTTAAGTAATACCATACCTCTGATGCTGTTTTACAGAAGAAGACGCTTCTCTCACAGAAGATTAGTAATCAGAAACATCAGTGGTGTTGCACGTTGAAGCAACAAGATCATAGACTGAGAGGACGGAGAAGCCGACCGACGTTGATCGGAGAAGCGATGACGTGCCGTTTCAGAAAATGCCCTAATAGCAAACGATGTCGTTTGCGGTAATTAAAGGAACAGCAAAAGGAAAACAAAATTTTTAAGCAAAATTGGGTCAATGACGCCAATTAGAGTTTTGATTAGTTTCTGACAGAAAAAAAAAAAGGAGGTTTAATTATTATTATTTTTTTTTCAATAGTATTTATATTTAGAGTCAATTAGTTGGCAGGGACGCATGGTTGTCCTCGTAATTGGTATGGACCGTAATGTTAGTTCAACAAGAAATCTCATGTGGTAATTGGTATGGACCGTAATGTTAGTTCAACAAGAAATCTCATGTGGCATGGCATAATGAAAAATACTCTCTTATATTTATGGGAAATAGTTTAAATGGTACAAGTTGGTTTATAAGTTTTAAAACTTAAAGTTATAACTTAAAGGGGATCCTATAGCCGGGACGAGGTAGATAAGGTGAAAGAAATCTACCTCTCCAACTCCTAGCACCAAGGTTCGAACCCCTCCCTCCTCTCTCCCCCTTTGATTTCTCAAAGTTGTAGAAGCCACTAGGCTAAAGACAAAAAAAAAGGGGATCCTATATCCCTTTCTTATTTATTCTATGGGCAGAAGTTCTTGCGAAGAGTTTTAAGATTGCAGAGAGAAGACAGGAAATCTCCGGGGTGTCAATAACATCAGAAGCACCAGAGATTTCACACCTTCTGTTTGCGGATGATAGCATCTTCTTCTGCAAAACAGAAGCTTCTCAGCTTCAAAAAGTCAAGGAATTACTGCATGAGTACGACACAGCTTCAGGTCAAAAGGTTAACTTGAATAAATCTTCGCTTATTTTTGGCCAGAATGTTCCTGACCATATACAGCAGAATGCAAAGGCAATAATGGGGATAGATAATGTTGGTGGTAAAGGAGTATATTTGGGTTTGCCAGAATGCATGATAGGTTCAAAAGTTCAGATATTAAGTTTTCTGGAGGAGAGGATAGTGGCAAAGATAAAATCCTGGCGAACTAATTATTTGTCCCAAGGTGGAAAAGAAGTAATGATCAAAGCGATTTTGCAGGCATTGCCAACATATACGATGACATGTTTCCTGCTTCCAAAAACGCTGGTTACTAAGCTCATTCGAATTATTTCTAACTTCTGGTGGAAAAGTGGCAATACTGGTAAAGGCATTCATTAGCAGAGTTCGGATCGCATGGTAATAAACAAATCAAGGTGGCCTTGGTTTTAAAGATCTTGAAGGCTTCAATATATCTCTGTTGGGCAAACAGTTGTGGAGAATGTCCAATGCCCCAAATTCCTTGTTTGCTAGAGTCTTTAAAGCAAGATATTTCCCGAGATCAACTCCACTGACGACAAGAATAGGCTCGCGGCCTCCGAGATCAACTCCACTGACGACAAGAATAGGCTCGCGGCCTTCATATGGTTGGAGAAGCATCTTAGCAGCTCAAAATCTGATGAAAAGGGGAATGCAAAAGAATTTTGGCAATGGTTCTGACATAAACTTGCTTCAAGATCCATGGATTGTGGATAGATTTCCAGGAGCACCACGCCTAAAAATTCATATAGATCCTGAGAGTATTTGTCTCCCTATATTTAAGGATCCTGGATCAGATCAATGGCATATACCTAGGCTACTGCAAGCGTTTGACAGGGATGAAGTTAAATTGATATTAGCTGTTAGACCAATGGAGAATCCAGCTTCAAGGAAATATATTTGGATTCATAATGGCTCAGGTCACTTCACAGTTAAGTCAGCATATTGGCTATGGGAGACAACACATAAGCTATAACACGAAATGGTGAATGAAGGTCCTACTACACAGAAGTTGTTTGCGGATATTTGGAGTATAAAGACAACACCGAGAATCAAACACTTTCTGTGGAGATGTCTATCAAACAATCTAGTAGTGGAAAGAAATCTAACAAGGAAAAGAATTTCGAAGAATGGTTTCAGTCCAGTTGTGAGGAGGCTGAGGAAACGGTGAATCATGTACTCTTTCAATGTCCCTATGCCAGATTAGCATGGGCCATATCAACATCAGCACATATTTTCTTCCCGTACCATGCTAGCTCCTTGGTTTAAAAAATTTTCAGCTTGCTTGTATTACAAAGACAGAGACGACTTGAGTGTCCCCGGACGTAACATAGCTTGGCCTTGGGTTTTATGGAAGATATGGAAATCAAGAAATGACTTTATCTTCTCCGGGAAGGACAAAGATGTTCAGTACCTGGTCTCTTCGGCAATGAAGGATGCAGATGAGTTTCTCAAGAGCCAAGCAATTTCAATACCAACTCAAGCAGTACAAACGAATCAAGTAGCAGTGAGATGGATGGCTCCGCCATCAGGTAGACTAAAATGTAATGTTGACGCTTCAAGTAGCAGTGAGATGGATGGCTCCGCCATCAGGTAGACTAAAATGTAATGTTGACGCTGCATATTATGTGAAGGATAATTCTTGTGGTGTAGGCTGGATATTAAGGAATGACAAGGGAGAGATTGTGTGGATTGGTGCAAAATCCTACCCGCTTTTGGCTTCACCTCTCCAAGCAGAAGCCTCAGCTATGGCATGGGCTGCCAAATGTTTATCGAACTTGGGGTATAAGGATGTTTTGATTGAGAGTGATTGCAGATCCTTCGTTTTGGCGACTAGGAATGATGATCCAGACCCGATTATGAGCTCTTTTGTGAAAGAAATTAAGACTTTAGCGTTGGCTAACAATTACTCAATATTTTTTTGTAGGAAGAAAGGGTAATGTTTGTGCAGATGGGATTGCAAAGGTTATTTCGTTATGTCCTCCTTATTTTGCTATTCTAGACACTTTAACTCCAGTTTGGTTAACCCGACTTGTGGGAACCGATAAGCCATGAAGGTTATGTATGGTCATTGACCCTCTGCTTGAAATTTGCCATGAAGGTTATGTATGGTCATTGACCCTCTGCTTGAAATTTGAATGAAGTATGAGTTAAAAAAAAAAAAAACCTTTGAGCCTCTAGGATTCTCCTCTCTCTGCAGGTTGTTGGTCTTTTCTCCGCGTGTTCATCTTTGTCCGGTCTTCTCTGTGCTTCTGTTTGCTTCCCGACTAGTCTGGTTCTATAAGGCCTGTTCTCAGGCGTTTTGCATTTGGTTTCTGCGTGTTAAGTATTGCAAGATATTTTATTTGATTCCTATCCTCGAATACTTTTTATTCGAGGTCAAGAACATTCGTAATTAAAATTCATTTTGATATTTTTTCCATTTTATTTTTACTTCATAAATATTTTTTGCAAGAAGCATTTTTTACGGCAAAAATCGCAAAAACCCTCTTGTCTTGTTTCAAATGTTCAAAGAACCCAAGCCTCAAAATCAATTTTTGGTGGACACGTTATTTTATAAACATGGGGAGAAGATTTGAGAGAGGACTTAGGGGATTAAGAACTTTTTAGTTAAGGGCTTCTGAGCCTTTGTGTAATGGTTTCCTCAATCATGAGAGCAAGTCATCTCTCATTTATAAAACTTCCTTCAAGTTAAAGTATTTAGTTTTTCTTTTTTACAATTTTCACTGGTTTAATCTTCTCTTTAGTTTGCACCACATCCCATTTTTGGCATGAATGGTTGCACCACTCACAAGTTCAACAGATTCAGGTGATCCACGCAACTCTACATCGAATTTCTGCAACAACATAGCTAACGCGACGGTTGATTCCATAAGAGCAAGAGAAGCAAATTGGCGAAGAATAAGGAATAAACCTGAATTATGGTTTTGATGGTATCCAGAGGATAAGCTAAAGCAGTTCCTAGCGAAACAGAGGTGGAGGCGGCGATAACATGCGTCGCAAACTGATGATTCTCAAGAAGCTTATCCATCATAAGACGTTAGAATGTCGTCGTCCAACTGTTCGACGAAATGCGTCAGATAGAGCAAATGCATTTTTATTCATGAATATTTGTTTTCGTCAGTTAAATAACAATCAACAATACTTACATATTTTTATGATGATATAACATGAAGATACAATATTTTGCGATGGTTGACCGTTGACTAGGGCGAATTTTGGGCGATTTTTTCCTCTCATTTCTCGTTCGATTCTCGTTCATTTCCAGTGCTTCTCGTGTTGATTTGGCTAGTTTCTTGTGGTTTTCGGAGCTGTTTAGTGTGTTTTCTCTGTGTTTTCTTTGGTTTTTTGGTTTGTTTCTGCTCGAATTTCAATCTATCGCTGATTGCGATTCCGGTGATAAACTGATTCAAAGTAGGAAGAAGAGTGAGGTTGTGAGAGTGAATGATTCAGATCTGCTCGTCCCTCTTTTAAAAACTCTTGAGCTTTGTATTATCGCCGATGACTCAAATGCCGATTGGAGTTTCTGAACTTCAGGCAGCCTCAGGTAGCGAGGTAACGTTGATCAACTCTCTGATTGACAAATCTATGGATACTGTATCTGGACAGGTAACGTTGATCAACTCTCTGATTGACAAATCTATGGATACTGTATCTGGACAGATTGATTGGCCTTCTCTGGATGAGGCTAAAACTGTGTCTAGTTCTAAAAAGAAGCTGAATATTACTGCTGGAATTCATATGAAAGGAATCTCGGAGGCTTCTGTTAAGGTCCCGAAAGAGGTGGAGAATGCTAAAGGGGGTTCAAAGTCATATTCTAAGGCTGTTGGCACTCAGGAATTGGGCATTGTTCCTCCTCTGGAAACAGAAGTGGTCAATGGTGAGAAAATAAGTCTTATTCCAGAGGGTGTGGCTGATTTGGAGAAGTCACTGTGGAAGGATATCTTGGTGGGAACTTTTGCTAGTAGGGCACCTATCTTATGGAAAATTCAGAGGACTATTAATAAGATATGGATACTTGGAAATTTGAATATCAAGATAGAAGTGTTTGTTGTTAATGACACCACGGTGAAGTTTAGGTTCTCAGACTCTAGAACACGTGAGAGGATTCTTCGGAGGGGACTTTGGAACATAGAAGGAGTGCCAATGATGCTTGCTCGATGGGCTCCAGAAGGGGAAAACAATGTTCTTGAAGTCTCTACCATGCCTATTTGGGTAACTCTTAAAAAGGTTCCAAGGTCTTTGTTTCACTGGGATGGTCTGAAACATCTGGCTCGAGTTACAGGTAATCCAAAGAAGTTGCACCCTGATACGTTGCAATGTGTGAAGTTTGATGAAGCTAAAGTTTTGGTGGATGTTAATATACATGGGGAGATGCCAAAGACCCATAAGTTTCGACACTCTACAGGTGAAGAGTTTCAGATTGATTTTGGGTATCCTTGGATTCCTAAGTGCTGTTCTCACTGTAAGCAATGGGGCCATGTGAGTGCGGTTTGTTATGGTTTAAAGAAGAATAAGAAGGATGATGCTAATACTAAGGTTGAAAAACCAGGAGATGAAAGCGCAGGAGGGAGGACTCTTCCATCCCAATTTGCCTCTGAGGGAAAATCTGATCTGGAGGTGAAGAAGGATCACCATCCCAATTTGCCTCTGAGGGAAAATCTGATCTGGAGGTGAAGAAGGATCAGGCGAGTACTTCAAGCAACATTGAGATGGTTGATACTTCAGTGCTTTGTAAAGAAGTGAGTAATAAAGAGATTCAGGGTAATCAGAGTGATAAGACTGAAGGGGGGGAAGAAATTCCAAAATTAAACGAACCAAGTACGGAGTCAAATGCTACAAGGCTAAATCATGAAGGTTCCCCTAGTGCTGAGAAATGTTTGAATACTCTTTCGGATTTGGAAGATGGGGAGTTAGTTGGTAATAATGAAAGTTCTGTCAAAATGTTGATTAGGAAGATGAATGCTAAAGCACAAGATATGGAGACGGTTGATGATAAGGGTAATAAAAATAATGGTAAGGAGCAAGATGGTGAGGAATGGGAGGCTGTTCCAAAACATAGATGCTCTTCAAGGAATAAAAGCCCGAAGCGGGTTTTAGATGATATTCTTCTGGACTCTCCCTTTAAGGTTTTGATGGATAATAGTGAGGAAATGAGCTTGGTGGTTCCACAGGAAAAAGATGAGATAATTGAAGAAGAAGATGATGATGAGGATCTTACTAAATATGAGGGGTTATATGAGGAACTTGATGAGGAAACTCAGAGGGTTACAAGATCAAAAGTCAAGAAAAATGAGCAGAAAGATGTCCCTAAAGGGGGAAGAGGAAGGGGTAAAAGGTCTAAACATTTTTAGCATGTCTGGTTTCTGCTGGAATATAAGAGGGTTAAACAAACTCTCTAAACATAAAGTGATTAAAGATTGGTTATTCAATAGTGGGGTGAAGTTTGGTGGTTTTTTAGAGACTAGAGTCCGGGAACCAAAAATGGATTTTATTCATTCTCTTGTGTGTCCAGGTTGGTCTCTTTTGACAAATTATGAGTTTAATGATTTGGGGAAGATATGGGTCATTTGGAAAGATGATGTTAGTTTAACTCCAGTCTATAAAGGTGGTCAGATTATCACAGTCTCAGTGGCCATCAGGGGTTGTAGTGCTTTTTACTGCTCTTTCATCTATGCTGCAAATAGAGAAGAAAACCGAAGAGAGTTGTGGAATGACATTAGAGTTCACATTCACTCGACTGGTTTTCAAGCTCAACCTTGGATCTTATGTGGAGATTTTAATGAAGTTTTATGTGTAGATGAACATTCTGGGACTTTACCTCATCATAGTTGGGCTGGAATGAGAGAGTTTCAAGATGTTGTTCAGGAGGGGCAGCTGGAGGATCTTAATTTTCAAGGGCCTATTTTTACTTGGAGTAACAGGCAGAATACAGATAGAATAAGCAAAAAACTGGATAGATTCTTGATTAATACAACTTGGTCTCAGGTTTTTGGGA
>CM071716.1:48656976-48669869 GCA_036630335.1 Physaria fendleri | reverse complement strand
AAGTCTAATTAAGTGTGCTAATCTCATCTATAAATAGAGGTGAGATTTCATTTGTAAAACACACACACAAAAATCATATAAACAACTTCTACATTTCTCTCCCATTTATATCCTAATCATCCTCATTAATGTAATATGACTATTAAATCAGAGACTATAATGGGGGGAGTAAGAGGGTTGACATCAAACCCGTCTCGATATCTTTTATTTGATTCAGTCCATCACCGTATCCTTTTCTATACCGAAACCATAAACCATTCATCAAACTTAAACTGTTATAGTTGGATTGTTAATACTTCGGCCACACTTACGAGAAATAGTCTTACAAGTAGTTGTAATTTGGATTATATGAATCATTGATTAGGTCAACGATTTGGAGAATTTGATAAGGCTGTATAGTGAATGGCACTCCCATTTGCTACCTTACTTTTCGTTTGATCACTTTGTGCATAAAGTGCAACAAGTCGCTTCTACTAAACGTGTCAAGGTACATAGTTCTATGAATGTTGATCTGAATGCTGAAGATACTTTGATGATTGTAACAAGCAGAGAGGATAATTCAAGAATACTAAAATCAGAATTACATTGCTTGTCTCCTTCTCTAGTGATCAATCATATGTACATGTACTAATGCATATGCATCAAGCGGTCGCCCGTCAAAAATGAAACAAAAGTAACTATATGTATAGAAATGTAGTAAGCCCTTCATAACAATTTGTATATAATGTTAGATAAAATGAATTGTTGTGGACTGACTATTTAAAGTAACATGTTGCTTCGTGGTTGGTAATCAAAGACATCGAATGAAAAAATGATGATTTTGGAAGAATCTTTTAAAAAGATGGTCACTAATTTTGAACCTTGAACCTTGTTTTTAACAAAAATAAAAAAAAAATAAAAAATAAAAAATAAAAAATAATTTTGAACCTTGTAATAAGACAATACTCATATTTCTATACGTATTATGTTTTTTCCAAAATATTTCTTATAAAAAATCTTTCTTTCACACCAGAATTACAAAGACTGTTGCCTTTCTTTAATTTATTATATTTGAATAATTATCTAATAATAATAATTAATTTAATAATGAATTATCGGACTTTAGGTGTAATTATAATAACTTATGGTGTAAGGACCGTCATTCTTTTTTTTTTTTTTTTTTTTTTTTTTTTTTTTTTTTTTTTTTTTTTTTTTTTTTTTTTTTTTTTTTTTTTTTTTTTTTTTTTTTTTTGTCAGGAAAGGACCGTCATTCTCTATATAAATGTTTCAATGGAACTAAAAGAAACACAATCACGACTGAGAACTCTCTCACCAATCAAAGAAGATGACAACTCTAAAGCAATGGGCATGCTACATCGGTGCCGAGCTTCCTATGGATTTGGTGATCGAAATTTGGAAGAAGTTGCCGGGTGCGTCGGTGGCAAGGTTCTGATTTGTGACCTTTACAAAGTATTTAACATGCAATGGACTACTGCTTATTATTTCAGTCAGCTCTATTCGGTCCTTGTGATAAAAGTTGGAAGCTCATGGACAACCATCGAGTGTCATCATCCTCACATCATCCTCACATTGCAACCACCAAAGGTTTGTGCATCGAACATATGGTCTATTATCTGGCTTTACGTTTGAAATCGGCGAATTCAGAATATTTTAATATTAGTTTTAAATATTTAACGAACAAAAATCACCCAAAAAACCTACCAAAAGTAAAAAAAAATATTAAAACATGTTCTTTGATGTCTTATTTTAATTAATTAAAATTATTATCCTATTTAATATTATTATTGAGAATGATTTTGCTGAATACATATCGTCGTTAGTTTGTTTTTCAACATATAGAATTGTTTTTTATTATTTAAAGTTATGAGTCACCATTACATATATGTACAAAATTTTTAAGAAAATAATCAATTACATTTTAGGGTTTTAGACTGAATTTTAAACTTGAAATATTTTAGTATAAACCTTGTAGTCTCCTACATAATTCTCTTCAAATTGCAAACAAAACTTCTCTTAATAAATGACAAAACAAAAAAAGATAGAAATCAATAATGGAATATATTTATGAGTCTAAACTTAATAATTGATTTTATGTTAAATTTTATTACTCTTAAGTACTGTTAAAATCTCTACTATGGTTTGTTAATAAAAAATGATGATATATATATAATTAAAGGAAAAAATAATAGTTTACATAATCATGTGTTGCTTTACAGTGCCAACTACTAGAATACTAATTGGGTTGATTCTTCAATGCATTTTAAGAACGTGAAGAAACCATTTTAACTATAAAAAACACACACACACACGATACAACTGTTCTTATTTTAGTGATTTTAATAGGCTTAAGATTATGCCTTAAACATATGGTTTTATTAATCACACCAAAGTCTAACAAATAGAAAAACTGAACTTCAAAAAAATCAATTGAAAGAGTAAGTTCGAGTCGAGTCGGGTCGGGTCGGGTCGATCCAAATCGGGTTAACAAGTTGGGCTGATTATTTTGCCTTAACACGTGCCCAAAAAAAAATATGTAAACAAGTTGGGCTGATTATTTTGCCTTAACACGTGCCCAAAAAAAAATATGTACGTGTGACCTTTTTTTTGTCCAGTATGCACGTGTGACCTTATCTATCACAAATCTGCATGCAATGTTTTTATTCAAAAAATATAATTTTCATATTAACATCTATGAAGAGTGCGAATTACATCTTATCTTATGTCCTTATGATTTTATTTTATTTTTCAAAATATATTATTTGTATCTAATTAATTCATATATTATACCTTTTAAAAACGCTCATATGAGTATATTTGTTATTCTATTTTATATATTAAAAAAGTTTGCTAAAAATAGGATAGAAAATATTAAAAATTAAGTTTGCTAAAAATAGGATAGAAAATATTAAAAATTAATTATTTTTATTTTAATTTATCATATATATACGATTATTAAAAGTATAAATTCATAATTGAAATAATGAATAAATTGTCGTATTGATGTTCACCGATTATTACGAGTGTGACTACAACAAGTTGGGCTGATTATTTTGCCTTAACACGTGCCCAAAAAAAAATATGTACGTGTGACCTTTTTTTTGTCCAGTATGCACGTGTGACCTTATCTATCACAAATCTGCATGCAATGTTTTTATTCAAAAAATATAATTTTCATATTAACATCTATGAAGAGTGCGAATTACATCTTATCTTATGTCCTTATGATTTTATTTTATTTTTCAAAATATATTATTTGTATCTAATTAATTCATATATTATACCTTTTAAAAACGCTCATATGAGTATATTTGTTATTCTATTTTATATATTAAAAAAGTTTGCTAAAAATAGGATAGAAAATATTAAAAATTAAGTTTGCTAAAAATAGGATAGAAAATATTAAAAATTAATTATTTTTATTTTAATTTATCATATATATACGATTATTAAAAGTATAAATTCATAATTGAAATAATGAATAAATTGTCGTATTGATGTTCACCGATTATTACGAGTGTGACTACATAATTGAAATAATGAATAAATTGTCGTATTGATGTTCACCGATTATTACGAGTGTGACTACCTTTAAACTTGGATATTATGAATATTTTACAAATATGGTATGGATAATCACAAAACAGTTATTTGTCGAACTTGGATAATCATGAGCAAGTATGGATAATCATGTACCTATTTCTAGAAAAAAAAAGGACGCAATACTCATGGATAATCATTTAAATTTTTTAATTTAATTAACAAAACTGAGTTCAAACCAAAATAAAAATCTATATACGATTATTAAAAGTATAATCAATATAATATTTGGGAAGTATAAAATTGAAAGAAGACTTTGATTTCTAAATAATTACAATGCAATGCCATTATGATTTCTTTTTGTTTTCTAAATAGGGAAATTGAATTAAAATTATTTCGTATTTAAAAAAAAAAACGTGAATGAGTATATTTTTTTTTTGCTTTTTTACGACTCAAATAGTATATTTTTTTTTTGTTTATAAAAAATTCTTTACTTAAAATGGAAAAGAAAATATCGAAATAAAAATTATTTTAAAATAAAAAGTTATTCCGTAAAAATTAGATATTTTCACAATTAGACATTTTTATATTATTCTTTTTATTAAAAAAAATTATATTAATGTTTTTGGATAAATTTCTTTAACTTATTATTTTATATATTATCTAAAGTTTCAATATTGATTCCAAAAATAGTATATCTTACATAATTTGGTTTTATATATTATCTAAAGTTTCAATATTGATTCCAAAAATAGTATATCTTACATAATTTGGAAATTACAGTTTTAATTTTCTAAGAGTCGATATAAATTACCTATTTAATAATTTTTTAAGAATCATTATTGGTTTGGTTAAATAATTCAAGAATAAGAGAAAATATGAATAGTTTCAGGTATACACGGGTATCATATTCAATTATTCAAATATAGAAGAAAATATAATTTTTATATTGATATTTTTTTTTTTGTTGAGGATTGGTTTTTATTAAGTTTTTAAGAATCATTTATTGATTTGGTTTTTTGGTTTTTATTAAGTTTTTAAGAATCATTTATTGATTTGGTTTTGATAACTCAAATATAATAAAAATGTGAAATTTACGGGTTTATACGGATGTCGGGTACAATTATTCAAGTACTGAAAAAATGTAATTTTATACTTATAAAATTTTGTTTAGGTTTGGATTTTATATAAGTTATTAAAACATAAACATAATATTATGTAATGAAATTGATTGGAATTTTTTTTTGGGAATTTTCAGTTTAGTTATTAAAACATAAACATAATATTATGTAATGAAATTGATTGGAATTTTTTTTTGGGAATTTTCAGTTTCTACGAGTATTGGATTTGGTACCAAAAAGGTATTTTAAATGTATTTATAAAAATTCTTTAAGTTTGAGTTTGATTTTTATTAGAACGGGTATGGATCGACTATCATATATCAAATATTTTATTTATCTCTACTTACAACAATTATTTTAATATTAAATATAATAGTCTGAATTTTCAAATAAACATATTTGATAGTTTGAGCAAATACTTGGTAAACATATTCACGAATATCTTATTTGAATTTAATTTTTCAGACATAAAAAATGTGAAAATGGATACCATGAATATCAGATTCAATTTTAATTTAGGTTCAGTTATTCAGATAAAAAAAAAATACTACTTTTTGACAAAAAAAAATAAAATATATATTTTTATGTATTTATAGCAATTAATTTAGTTTTGATTTTTATATGATTAAAGTATATTATGCAAGACATAAATACAAAAGTATGTTTTGATTGATAATGAGATTTTTATATGATTAAAGTATATTATGCAAGACATAAATACAAAAGTATGTTTTGATTGATAATGAAGTATGTTTTAAAGTATATTATGCAAGACATAAATACAAAAGTATGTTTTGATTGATAATGAAGTATGTTGGTAAAAATTTTAAAATTTTTGGGAATCTGAGTTTTGGTTATTCGGGTATAAAAAAAAATATTGTTCATTTAATTATATAAACTAGGTAATTTTCCGCACCATGTGCGGTTTATTTATTCTAAAATATATTTTTCTAAAACTTATAAGTTATATATCGTTTTAATTAGTTTGAAATTAATAAAATAATATTTGTAAAGGACGTCGACATATATACACACATAAATTTCCATAATTTTTGATACAAACGAAATTTGGGGTTCATCATAGACCATACACATCGTATCTTGAAAATCAAAACTCACACAGATCCGAAGTTAAAGACATATATCTTGAAAATCAAAACTCACACAGATCCGAAGTTAAAGACATAGACCCATCCAAATCGTAATTTGAAGTCATGATTCTCTCCAGGAACGTTGGTTTTTGACCGATTAGCTGTGGGGGAAATTTTTTTTCAATTTACGATTTCGTTCGATTTATCTAATTAATTTTGGATTTGTGTGGGTTGTGGTCTTCTAAATACAATTTGTGTGGGTTTATGATAAGTACCAAACTTCGTGTATATCGACAGTTATATGTCTTCTAAATACAATTTGTGTGGGTTTATGATAAGTACCAAACTTCGTGTATATCGACAGTTATATGTTAATTTATGTGTGTAAATAGGTTTAGAACCATTAAGATTGTGATGATATAGTTTATAAATATTATAATAATTAAATCATAATAACATGTTCGTAAATATAATCTGTGAGAGAGATTGTGGCGACGACACCTAAGCCCTTTTGCTTCTCAAATAATATATAGAGGATTAATTTGAATTTGAATTTAATATTTTTAGATACGTTTGAATCGATTATCGGGGTTAAATATTTTGTTTAATCTTAGGTAAAATTTAAATATAACAATTTCAAATATTAAATTCAATATTAACTTGTGTTTAAACACGGGTAATAATCTAGTATGTGAGAGAGATTGTGGCGACGACACCTAAGCCCTTTTGCTTCTCAAATAATATATAGAGGATTAATTTGAATTTGAATTTAATATTTTTAGATACGTTTGAATCGATTATCGGGGTTAAATATTTTGTTTAATCTTAGGTAAAATTTAAATATAACAATTTCAAATATTAAATTCAATATTAACTTGTGTTTAAACACGGGTAATAATCTAGTAAATAGGTAAAATCGTGTACTAAAAGAAATAAATCATTTTTAGTTAAATATCCCTTTTATACCACGTTTTTATTAATATTATATGTAATATATATATATATATATATATATATAAAGTGAAATGTCTTTATCTTATAAGTTTTTAAATTTATTTTGGACCATTCATTCATTTTCATTATCTCTTCACCACAATGACTAGCTTCTTTGTCTATTTGTTCTTACTCTCTTCTCTTTCTACAGTTCAAAGCTATGATTACAGGCCGGGTGGGTCGGGTGGGTCGGGTCTCGAGTCAGTAGCTCGTGAGATGCTACATGCAGCAAAGGAACCTGAGTTTTTCAAATGGGGGTGGGTCGGGTCTCGAGTCAGTAGCTCGTGAGATGCTACATGCAGCAAAGGAACCTGAGTTTTTCAAATGGATGAGAGGAATGAGAAGAAAGATCCATGAGAATCCAGAGACAGGGTTTCAAGAGTTTAAAACAAGTCAACTTGTTAGAGATGAGCTTGATACACTTGGTGTTAAGTATAAGTGGTCTGTGGCTAAAACCGGTGTTGTGGCTTGGATTGGATCTGGTTCTAAACCTGTTTTTGGACTTAGAGCTGACATGGATGCACTTCCTTTACAGGTAAACAAAGGTCTGAGTTTTTTAGGTGATTTTGTGTAATGAAATTGAATTTTTTTTGGTTTGTTGTGATTTGGTAGGAGTTGGTGGAATGGGAATGGAAGAGTAAAGTAGATGGGAAAATGCATGCTTGTGGTCATGATACTCATGTTGCTATGCTTCTTGGTGCTGCTAGGCTTCTTCAAAACTCAAAACACCTCATCAAGGTCTGTCTCTATTCACTCACTCTATATATATATGGGCATAGAACTGTCAATTTTGACTCATAGCTCCGGGTCTGCGGGTTTTGCCCCGTTATGAGGCAGGTCTTGGTCATAAGAAATAGAATTATTATTATTTTGCTAGGCGGTTTTGATTTTGAGAGGTTTTTATAATGAGAGTACCCATATGCCATTTTCCTATATATAGAGAGATTATTTATGTGATGCTGGAGGAATGTCGGTGAATTTTTTGCAGGGTTATTGCGGATTTGTAGTGGTTTTACGGGTTTATATGCGGGTATATACACATTTTGATTTGTAGTGGTTTTACGGGTTTATATGCGGGTATATACACATTTTTGTCATTTTTATACATATTATATTTACGTGAAGGGATGCCGGTATTTTTTGCCGAGTTATTGCAAACTTTTGCGATTTTCCACTAGGTTTTGCGGGTTTTAAGTGGATTTTATTTATTTATATCAAATATTTTTACCAGCAAAAAATGCATAGCGAGTTCGGGTATATGATATTTTTTGTGGATTTTTGTGAGGTGTGTGGCGAGACGACCCGCTTGACAGCTCTATATGCAGAGTAGAACACGTGATTAATATGTACACATAGTAGAGCATGTGCTTCATGCATTTGAATAGTCTCTATTCTTGTTGTTGTTATACTGAAATTTTCTATACGTTCAGATTCTGATTTGATGAATCATTGAAGAATTTGAACTAAACACAATTTCTTGATGTTGTTTTTGCAAAAGGGGACATTGAAACTTGTGTTTCAACCAGGAGAAGAAGGTTATGCAGGCGCATACCAAATGCTAAAAGACGAGATCCTAAACGACTTAGATGGGATTATAAGCATTCATATCTTTCCATCAATCCCATCAGGTGGTATAGGTTCTAGACCTGGGACTGTTGTTGCTGGTGCAGGAATGTTTACAGTCACGTTTCATGGTCAAGGTAGCCATGCAGCTCAACCTCACTTGTCTAAAGACCCTGTTCTTGCTGAGTCTTCCTCTGTTGTTGCCTTACAACATATTGTTTCACGTGAATTGGATCCACTCTGGTGTAAGTTTTCTTTTTGATTTTCTATTGTGTTTTGGTATATCAGAATCGGTCTCAATAAACCGGATTCGATTAGTGTTGATCCGCAGAGCCTGCGGATTTTTACTTGTCATAAGAATTATAACTTTTTTTGGGGAGGTAAGGCAGCCAACTTTTTGCGTGTTCCTTTTGCGGTACCTGCATAGATATACTCTGAATGATTCCCTATCTTTTAAAATATGTATATCATTTAAATAGGACGGGACAGGTTTTTGCGGACTATAACGGTTTGCAGGATTTTAGCGAGTTTTTCGGGTTTTTATGGATTTTTGGATAGTTTTAGTAGGATTTTTTTTTGGGATTTTATGGTTGCGGATGGGGTTCTGCATATTATACGAGGTGGGTTCAAATATAGTATTTTTGCAAGTTTTTAGTGGTTTTTTAGAATTTTGCGGGTTTTGTGTGTTTTTACAGATTTTTATGGGTACGTCAGATCGATCCGTTTGACATGTCTAGATTTAATGTTTTCAGGTGGTTACCGTAGGATATATAGAAGGAGGTCATGCTCAAAACGTAATTCCACAAACCGCAAAATTTGGAGGTACATTCAGAAGCCTAAGCAACAAAGGTCTTCTCTATATCCAAAAACGAATCAAAGAGGTAATAAACCGATTCTTTCAAATCACTACTTTAGTCTCTTAATCTTCTCTAAACATGTTCTTGATCTTGTAATCAGATTTTTCTTTCAAATCACTACTTTAGTCTCTTAATCTTCTCTAAACATGTTCTTGATCTTGTAATCAGATTTCAGAGGCACAAGCACTAGTATACCAATGCAAAGTAGAAGTAAAATTCGAAGAAGAACCAACACTTCACCCTGTAATGAACAATGATGAAAGCTTATACGAACATGGTAAAAAAGTAGCTGAAGCTATGATCGGAAAAGGAAATTTTTTTTATTTTCCAGTGACAATGGGAGGAGAAGATTTTAGTTTCTTTACTCGAAAGACTAAAGCTGCGATTTTCGTGCTCGGGATAAAGAATGAAACTTTAGGTTATGATAAACCGCTTCATTCGCCTTACTTCTTTGTTGATGAAGAAGCTTTTCCTGTTGGTGCTGCTTTTCATGCAGTTGGTGCTGCTTTTCATGCAGCTATGGCTGTTTCATATTTGGATAAACGTAGTGATGATGGTCTTGTCTTTGAGGATAATGAGGTTAAGACTGAATTATAGAATGTGTTGGTGTTTAGTAATTTGAAAATAAGTCATGTACTTGAATAACATGTCATCTCAAATTGGCTTTTAACCAAAATTAACATGATGGTTATATCTATTTTATGTCTTAAACTTTAGATTTTTATTTCAAAAATTATGTATACTATTCTAGTATTTAAGATAAAACATAGGGATCATAAGTTTAGTCTTCTACCATATATATTTCATATTTTCATAAATAATACTTATAATAGAGGAGAATATTGTGGGAGGAAGAAACATAAGTAGGACTTATAGATTTTGTTTTAAGATTCGAACAAAAACTGTATTTGTAATTGAGTTCCTTTTTTTGTTTTTTGCATCAACATTTTCATATTTATAGAAGTTTGGCTTTTATTGTAAAAAAATCTCTATTACTTTTAGAGTATGGGATTATTACGTCCATTTCAAATGTGATAATATTTTGGTTTTATTTTTGTTTATTACTAAAATTGTTAAATCACATAAACCAGTAGCATTATATACTTCCTAATTTCACTTGTTGCTAGTTCAGAAAGAAAATCAAAAATCAAAAAACAAATCTATCAGTTAAACGAACCTTAAGATCTAGATACCAATCACAATGACCAAGAAAAGAAAACTAATATTTTAAAATAAAAACATATCAAAAATATAAGGTTCTTGCCCAAAAAAAAAAAAAATCAAAAATATAAGGTAAATGGTTTTTTTTTTTTGGTCAAGGTATATAAGGTAAATGTATTTGTATAAATTTGATACATAGTTATATCATAATATATGATTTCCATATATTTCACATAAATTAAGAAATCTAATTAATATACATTTTTATTATATTATCATTATTATTTTATTTTATTTGAGTATATGATGAATGTTGT
The DNA here is from genome assembly GCA_036630335.1 of Physaria fendleri. Classification (NCBI taxonomy): domain Eukaryota; kingdom Viridiplantae; phylum Streptophyta; class Magnoliopsida; order Brassicales; family Brassicaceae; genus Physaria; species Physaria fendleri. The sequence continues at coordinate 48,659,229 of CM071716.1, read as the reverse complement.
TGACAAACAAGAAAAAACAGATGAGGTGATTAATTATGAAATAAACCGATTGGGGAAAAAGTTGAAATATTGAAATCTTGACAATTTCAAAGCATAGGAGTAAATACTACAACTAAATCCTGACCAAAAAAAATATTAACAATACTACAATTAAGTATTCTATTGATTATTTCTATATAATATAATATCATATCTAATTCATACGGATACATTAAATTTAAATATAATGTCAAATGCCACGAACATTTCTTATTTTCTTACATCAAATTAAAGAGAGACACTAATCTCAGTATGTCAACGGTCGCTCAGACAAACATAAACGATAACGACCATTAGTATTTTTTAAAATTATATCTAATTTAATTAATCTAATAAAAAGTAGTCGTTTAAACGTTCTACAAAAAACATTACTACTACAGTAAATAATAATAATAATAACAGTAATTATTCATTTATGGAAATCAAATCGTTACAACTATAGTATTCAAAAACATTAGCTGTCACATTGATTTCTCATTTATGGAAATCAAATCGTTACAACTATAGTATTCAAAAACATTAGCTGTCACATTGATTTCATAAGATTCTCTTTACTTTTTAATCAAAAACGAAAAATTCCAACTTTTAGTAACTTTTCTTTTTTTCTTTTTCTGCAATTATGATTTTTTCTTTCCCTTCGCCGGCTACACAAGTCTCTTCTGTTCAAACACTTGTTTACGCGTAAAGTTATTGAATTTAAAACGATCCGATATAAAACCCATATCGAAAGTTACTGAATTTTGAAATGAAGAAGATGAAGTACAAGCTAAAGGTAAGATTTTTAGTCCTCTTCTTCTTCTTCTTCTTCTTCTATTGTGCTACGGTGAGTTCAGATCTAGAATCTGATCGAAGAGCTTTAATATCAATCCGTAACAGTGTTCGTGGTCGTCCTTTATTATGGAATCTAACTGCTTCATCTCCATGTAATTGGCATGGAGTTCACTGTGATTCGGGTCGGGTCACAGCTCTCCGGTTACCCGGAGCTGGTTTATTCGGGTCATTACCAATTGGTGGAATTGGGAATTTAACAGAGCTTCAAACACTTTCTCTCCGATTCAATTCTCTTTCTGGTTCCTTTGTATTTAGAGAAGAATCAACTCTCTGGTTCTATCCCTGAGATTACTCTTCCTCTTCAACAATTTTTAAATACAAAATTGATGATCCAAATACTCGGTTCTTGTAGTTAAAACTTCAAGTGGATAAGGTGAAAGAAAAAAAACAAGAAGAAAATGATGGACTAAATTAAAACTGGGACTCACAGGGGAATTGAACTGAGTCTTTTAAAATATCTATTGACAAACTTAAGTACGGCGTGAAGTTCACAAATTTTTAGTCTAAACATCTGCAAATCACCTCGCTGCAAGCATGATGTGCACAATTAGTCCAATCCAAATTCTTGGCTAGGCACTCATCATAAGCATGGATATGATTAACTAACTCATGTATAACTTACTTGGTTCACTTCATCTTGAATAATCAAACAACAATGAAGCTCAAATTCAGACACAACGAAGCAAGCAAGTGACCATCAAATAGACCAACAAATCAAGTTTCTTCTTAGTTTTTGGTATGATTGCAAAACCCTATATGTTCACTTTTTATTCAAGGTACCCATTAAAAAAAAAAACGAATGCATTTCGATATTACCCAAAATTACTTAAAATACTCATGATTCGGTTACCCAAAATTACTTAAAATACTCATGATTCGGTTCAATTCTTTGTGTTTCGGTTTGAGCTGAATTAAAATACTGTAAGTTCACTCATATTTTTTTTAGTCGCTAAACTATTTGTAAAATTATCAACTAATTTCTTTTCTTAATTAACAAATAAAATTAAAAGTCCATCTTCTTGAAATAATTATAACTAATCAAAACAACTTTATACTTGGTCTTTAAAACTTAGAAGATCTCATCATATAAATACACAAATGTGTTATGAAATTAAACAAAAATACATAAATCTAACTCTTATAAGACTTGTTAAAAAAATTGCATAAACACAAACTTGTTATTATATAATGTATTTTCACTTGGTAAAAATCTATTTTAAAAAGTTATAATTAATGTAAAAAGGAAGAAGACAACTCAATGACATCAATTAATCCATGCAAGGGTGAAAAGCTCTCAGGCACGGTTCCCTAGAAAGACATAAGCCATATGGAGATTACAACAAACCAGGATACCACCTTCTGGTTTTGGTTTTAACCAACAGT
>CM071716.1:48627431-48644669 GCA_036630335.1 Physaria fendleri | reverse complement strand
AGGTATTTTTCAAAAACTTAAAAATATTGATTGTTTTAATCAGTTTAAAATTAATAAAATAATATTTTTTAGTGATATACTTATAAGTATTCTAAAAATTAAATCATAATGGCATGTTCGTAAATATGGTCCGTGAGAGTGATTCTGGCGACGACACCTAAGCATTTTTGCTTCTCAAATAATATAATAAATCATAATGGCATGTTCGTAAATATGGTCCGTGAGAGTGATTCTGGCGACGACACCTAAGCATTTTTGCTTCTCAAATAATATATATGATTCTGGCGACGACACCTAAGCATTTTTGCTTCTCAAATAATATATATAGGGATTTTCTCTAATTAACCAATCAAAATTTTATACATATAATAAAGACTCAATTGCCGTACACGTGTAATTTTTAGGGCCGTTGGATTACTTTTCGGGTCAAAGAGTCAACAAAATCTAGGCCAATCTCAAAGTGTTTTGTCTTTAACTATCCACCCAGAAAAAACCGATATTATTTCTAGAATAATGCCGAATATACGCATTAAATATGGCAACAAGATAATGTAATTCTGCTTAATGAAGAGATATTAAAGAGAACATCTAAAGAGTAGTACATCTAATTAATAATGTAACACCGTTTTTGTTGTAGTCACATATTTTAATTCATTAAAATATTTAATGGACCCAAGCCCATTTACAAAGCCGGCCCAATCTAACCCTGAACGGGAGACAATGCGTGAAATTTAGACACAGTTTCTAGTACACTACTATAAATTATTTTATCAACTTATAATTAAATAAAAATAATGATTAATTTGTAAATAATATTTTTGCAAAATATCCGAATATTGAAATCTATATTTATTTGGAGCATAAATATAGTTAGATTCGCAATAAATATATATATATATATATATATTGAATATCCAAGAAGTTAAAATTAGTGATCCGACATTTAACCGGTATTAAATTTAATTTTTATAGAAAATCTTTTATTATGTGATGATTCGAATTTATGATCTCTAAATTCAGCTAAAACATTTTAAGAGTTAGCCAAATTTTGATGTCATGATTTACGTTTTTCTCAAATTGAGATCAAATAACGCATATATTATAAGTCAATTAGCATTGGTATAACTATATAACATTCTCATGACAAAAAAAAAAAAAAAAAAAAAAAAAAAAAAAAAAAAAAAAAAACTATATAACATTCAACTGAAATAGGTTATAATACACATTTTACTATCTCAATTATTTAAAATTTTGAGGGGATGTGAAAATATGACCTTTTGTTTATAGTTGATATATGGAAAGTTTATGAGATCTATGTATAGATACGATATAATATGAAATATACTAATTCGTAACCTTATTTTAAGACCCAAGATAAATGGTTACATGATTTATCTCGGACACGACAACAGGGAAATTTAAACATAGATAAGAAAAGACATAGCAGCTATATGTCAATACACGTGTAAGAGTGTAGACATGATTATTGTAGAACAGTGAGACTTCACTCATTTGCCTCGAGGTGGCTAATGAGAGGGAGGAGATTTGCCTCGGTCAAGGGTTTAGTCACGCAATCGTCAAGTCCAGCTTCCATAAAAGCCTTACGCTTCTCTTCTTCAGTTATTGATGTCACTCCAATGATCTTTGATGGCACTTTCATTTCTCTTAACTTCTTAGTTGCCTATTCAAAACCCCAAAAAAAAAAAAACACAATCAAAATGTAAAATGAGTTAGTGTAAATGATGATCAAGCAACTTAGAATTGTACCCAAACACCATCTTTCACAGGCATTTCATTGTCCATTAGGATTAGGTCAAAAGATGCTCCTCCTTCGTGTAGATTCACTGCTATTTCACCATTTTCAGCCATTTGTGAAACTCCTCCAATGTTCTTGATGATCTTCTCGTGGAGTTTACGGATCACCAAACTATCATCAACGATCAACACGTTCATTTTCGTCTTTGTTTCTGTGGACTTTTTCTCCATTTCTGACTTGGTTTTGGTGATATCTCCGGTTGAATTTGTTGCCATCTTTTACTAAAAGAAAGTATGTTAAACAATAAATCAAACAATATTGAAATTAGCATGCATGGTTTATTGTTTATGTATAGATAACATATATGTAACATATTATATGGTATAAAAATATGAAAAAAGTAGCTTAAGAGTTATATTAAGAGAAGACAAGAATGACTTACAAGTTTTGGTTCTTTAGAAGATTGTGAAATGTGTTCTAAGAACGTAAACGTTTATCCATATTTATAGTTAAAATCTTATAAAGAAAAGAGAAATCTATAGTTAAGAAAAAGTTAAACGTCAATATGAAAAGCATCTTTTACATGAAATTGGCTGAAATATAATCCACATTTTTAATAAATTCTAATTAAATTGTTTAACAAACTAATACGAAAAATTCAATAAAAATAGAGAATAAATTTAGTGAATTTCTTAGAAGTATACATTTAATTAATTATTCTATATCATGCTAGGATTCTATAATCTTTTATTAATTTTTTCATATGTTTTACAATTTTATTAATTTTTAAAATATATTTATTTTATTAAAGGTTATTTTGAACGGTAGAGAAAACACATTAACAAATCCATGTGATATAAGATTATAAGAAGAAATATTCTCATGGAGTATTTGATAAAGATTAAAGTTCATGTTTAAGCAAATTAAGCATGAAAGTTATAACCTAACCATATTTACTTTATTTTAATACACTCTTACAATTTCATATAATTATTTTGAACGGTAGATAAAATAGATTAACAAAATCCATGTGATATGAGATTATTCAGAGAAATATTCTCAAGCAGTATTTGATAAAAGTTAAAATTTTTTGTTTAAGCAAATTAAGCATGAAAGTTACAACACAACTATATCTACTAGATACAAGTCCTACAATTTCTTGTAATTATGTGAAGTAAGTTGTATATTTACAGAAAAAGGAAAAAAAAAAAAAAAGAGTCAATTTAAGATTTTCATAAATTTACCCACCACATAAAATCAAAACTTTACATTGTCTTAATATGATTTCAAGTTATTTTTTAATCAAAAATAGTTATTGAAAAACTAATCTACCAAGTGCATTTTAATGTTCATTTTTTCTGAGTATTATTAATAGTACAAAACTATACACATTTATGCCCACTAGAATACATTTTCTCATAATTTTTATGACTGTTTATATGTAATATTTTTTTTAAAAAAAAATTGCATTAGCTTAGTTATACACTAATCATATTGGTTATGTTCACATATTTACAAGTAATGCATATTATTAAAAAATCGTTTACATAGTTAGAAATGTAATTTAAGTTTAGATATTTTGGTTGTTGGGTTAAAGGTTATGTTGAATGGTAGACAAAATACAATAACAAATGCATGTGCTATAAGATTTTTTTTTTTGTCAAGAAGTGCTATAAGACTTTAAGAAGAAATATTCTCATGGAGTATTTTATGAAGATTAATGTTCATGCTTAAGCAATTTTAGCATGAAAGTTACAATCCAACTAAATCTACTGTGTTTAAAACACTGATTACAATTTCATGTAGTTATTACAAATAAGTTATATACTTATGGAAAAAGGAAAAGTAAAGTTAAACTTAAGATTTCCACAACTTTATCAATCTAGTATTTTGTTATTGTTAATTGTTTTTTTCACCTATTTTTAATCTTATGATTAGATTAAACCGACCATTTGATGCATAATTCTACGTTAAATCTATTGTTCCAAAGAAATAAATAAAGGTGATCAATTCTTCTTAGATTATGAAAGTGTGACCAAATTGAACATGTACTTAATACTTATTTAGGATTGTTAAAATCAAACGAAAAGTTTAAAGGTTTAGAAGTTTAGATCAATGAACATAGTAATTAATTTTACAAAAAAATGGATAGATTAGAAATTTATCTTTCAATTCGAAATAGATTCTTAAACTAGTCCTAAATAATTGTTTGATTTATAAGTATCAGTTCTCTTTGATTACCTCTAAAGTAGCGTTTTAATTCATAAGTAACATTCATCATTTATTTATTGTATTTAGATTAAGAATTCTCACATTACTCCCATATCTTAGTTTTAGGGAGAGAATTTTATAAAAGTAGATGATTTGGGGTTTGTCTATGGCTTTAATACATGAACTGTTAACGAATTTCAATAAAAACAAATTATATTAAACTTTTGTTAAGAAAGGGCCCAAAGAATCATTATAAATAAATCAAAGCCCAATAACAAATTAGGGCTATTAAAAGAGTTGGAAAAGGTAAGTAGTTTCGATATATCTTTTGTCCGAATTAGGGTTTGGTGTTGTCTTCTCAATCGAAGAACAAACAAAAGAAGCCGTCAGAGACAATGAGTAGAAGAGAAAGAGGTGAGGTTTTGGAGGCACCAGAGCTTCCTTTGGATCTGCAGATAGAGATTCTGAAAAGGTTGCCTGTTAAATCATTGGCTAGGTTCAAGTGCGTCTCAAAGCTTTGGTCTTCTTTTATGCATTCCCAAGGTTATCTTTTTCCATCCCCACCTCGTCTATTCATTTGGTTGCTCCGTGAAAATCCCAGTGAGTATGTAATTTTATCATTAGCGTCTATTAGTAGTACTGCTTTCGACCTGGATATGACAAAGCAAGTGATCAGCGGAAACATCGTGGTGGTTCTTCGCGGCTTGATTTTATACAAGTATAGTGGACAGGTTTGTATCTATAATCCCACCACGGGACAAAGAGTAACCTTACCATCACTCGAATTAAAGTTGAACGACCTCTTAGATGATGATGAAGAATGCATTGAGGAGATGGACTATTTTTTCGGATATGATCCAGTTCTTGATCAATACAAAGTACTCTGCACTGTTGTGATATGTATAGAAGAACATGAGAGTAGATATACACAGCATTGGGTCTTTGTATTGGAAGCTGGAAGTTCCTGGAAAATAATTGATTTTTATCATCCTCATTCTCCTCAGAGACAAAGAGTATTCATCAACGGAGTTATTTATTATGTGGCTGACTGTTTGATGAATACTCAAATCAATTTCGACCATATATTTGAAGCTATCAGTTTCGACGTTAGATCTGAAGAGTTCAATGTCATACAATTACCTCATCTAGATGTGTCTAAATATGTTAAGATGTATGGTTTGGATCTCATCGAGTATGGTGGAAAACCAACTATTATTGATTATGCAAATCTGAGGGAAAATTCTTTAATGAACTTATGGGTTTTGGAAGATGTTGGAACATGGTCGAAGAAGTCTCTGGTTTTGCAGTCTTGTCATATGCATTTCTTCCCTAGCAACATTCTTTTAAAAGTGATTGGTACAACTCAAAACGGCGAGGTTGTCTTCAAACCCTACGAGATGTCTTCCCCTTATTACATTCTATATTATGATTTGCATAAGAATGATGTGAGGAGAGTTGATATCAGAGGAATATCGGAGAAACCCCTCCATTTGGCTCTGATGGATACAGGTGAGAACATCATGCCTTTGAAAATTTGAAAGCTCTGTTCCGGTCTTTAATGAATCTATTTACTTGTAATTTTTATTTGTGTGTTGCAAACTAAAAACAAACAATATTTGTTACTCTTCTTCTGTTGTTTAATATGATCAAACTAGATTGAATTAGTTTGTCGATTTGGATGGTTAGTAATAGTAAGTCAAGTTCCAAAAATAGGCTTTGATGATCTAATGGAAGTCTAGCAAGGTGGATATATGGTGGCTTAGTCGATTAAATCAGTAGGGGTAAGAAAGAAACCGTTAAATGTCCATTTTCCACTATAAGCTTTTTGTGAGTAATGGATTGGAAGGTTATAATGTCAGTGTCACTTCACATATACAACCTACCAAAATTGACTTAAAACTAACTAAACTGACTTATACATTGCTCATTGATTACATTGGATTTGCTGGATGTAGAGTAGAATCAATTAATGGAATTAGGTAATGATTTAGTTTATTCATTCAAGAGATTGCATAGAACATTCCCTTTACTTCATGTTTTACACAGAATCTTCTCAGACATTTGGTCATTAAGTAAAAGCAGTGAAACTCTAGAAGCAAACAGATTGTGTCATTATGTTTTGTTTGTGATCGATTTGAAACAGAAGATAAACTGTTACTGTAGATCAGCGTTTTATTCGTTGTGATAAAATTTCAAAAAAAAAAATAAAAGATAAACTGTTACTGTAGATCAGCGTTTTATTCGTTGTGATAAAATTTCAAAAAAAAAAATAACACTTGAATCAAATCTTCTTGTAATCACTTGAACTATATAGTTCATCTTACATCATTAAAGAATCATTATCCGAAATTTACTAAATCTTTTAACTTTTGTGTATATACTTGTTATCTTTTTTTTTGGTATTTGCGGATATATGAATATTTTGAATTTTAGTTATAAATTGCGTAAATCCAACCAAAAAAAAAAATCGAATATAAAGTATGAGAGAATAATAAAGATTATAATGAATGTATACACGTACAAAATTATATAATTTTCTTTTATACTGTTTTGCGAAAATTTGTATAGTGGTTACTATTAGACTAAACCTTGTCTAGCTTATAGCCGAAGTAATGTTCAATGAATTCCTTTACTGGGGCTTTGAATGTTGGCTCATTGATCATGCTTTCCTCGTCACCAAGACCCTGAGCTAGGTGACTTGGGGGACATGATCAATGAGCCAACATTCAATGGCACAGTAAAGGAATTTATTGATGTTTGACTCCATTTCTCTGTAGATTTTCACAGTATGGTTTGGTTAGTATTAATTTTGGACTGTATGAAAAAGATTGAAAAAATCTAGCTATGAATACTTAGCTAAAACTGTTTAGATTGGTTGTATAAGTCTGCAAAGTCCATGTTACTTATATATCAACCAACCAAATCCCTCGTCACAACCTTTATGGGGTAAACCAAACTCGAAATTATTACGCATATAAAATTAATAAATAATAATTTTTTATATATTTTTTACTTAATCAAACCCTAGTTAGTATTATGAAGTATCCTCCATTACCTTCTGCAACTAAAATTTGTTACTCTAAATGTAAAGCATCTTTTTACATGAAAATTGGCTGAAATATAATCTACATTTTTTTAAAAAAAATCTAATTAATCTCAAAGATGGAACCTAAAAGGACGAGCGGAAGGTACAAACTTTGGGAGAGGACTGTTCCACTTCAAGTTCACAAAAGAAGAGGATATGGTGCAAGTGCTGCAAGACAGACCATACCACTTTGCACATTTCATGGTGGTGCTCCAAAAATGGGAACCAAGAATTGATGCAGGATTCCCATCAGAGTTGCCCTTCTGGATCAGGGTAAAGGGTCTCCCATCTCACTTTAGAAGGAAGGATATCCTCAATAAAATGGGTGAGAAACTAGGTACTCTGGATCTAGTGGAGATTAATCCAAATCAAGTAAGGCTCATAGTTGTCATAAATGCCCTAAAACCGCTCATCACGGAATCTACATTGGTAGATGAACACGGGACTGAAATTGTTGTGAACCTGGAATATGAGAAGCTCCAGAGTTATTCTGCACCCACTGCCATCTCCTCACTCATATACAAAGAAACTGTCCTCATTTGCTACAACAAGAGGATGTGCAGAATAGAATCGCTGGGAAAGAGCCAAGACCCTATACATGACAAAACCAAAACTCAGCTCTATATCGGTACCAAGAGAGAGGATAACACCATGGCCAAGCTAGCTCTAGTTATCAGCGACCCATATATCGGTACCAAGAGAGAGGATAACACCATGGCCAAGCTAGCTCTAGTTATCAGCGACCCAGCTCACAGAGACCTAAACCACAGCTAGACTATAGGCCAAATCCTGCCAACCGTAAACGTAGATTTGAAAATCTCACCTCAGAAAACTCCAGCATAAGGCCTAGAGTGCATCACCAACGCCAATATGCTACTGAACGATATGAACCTGCAACGAAATATCAAAGAGTAGATGATCGATACAAGCACAAAGAGGATATAATGATCTCTTACTCAGACAACAACTCAAGGCATTATGCTAAAATACAGAAGGAGAAAAGCCCTCCCAGAAAGGAATGGAGGAAAAAACAATTCCAGCCTCTCAAGTTCATGGACAGCCCTGAAAAATCTGAAATCCTATGACAAGAAGAGCAGAACCAGAGAGAACTCCTCAGAGTCCAGCGACTTCCCTACCGTCTGTGCAATTAGTAGAGGAGATCATGGAAGACCTGCGAGAAGTCACTATCTAGTACGCTACGTGCGCTGATCCTGCAGAAAGTGCAGCAAGGAAAAGAAGGTTAATGCACGGAAATTCAATGGAAAAAATGGAAGAAAAAGCACTGTCCATACAGGCTTCTCAAATAGCTAGAAGACAGGAAATGGAGAATACAATAGCAGAACTAAATGAAACCCCAATTATGGAGCCTCAGGACCAAAATGCTTTTGAGCTACAAGAGGAACAAGCTGCTATTGCTGAGAAGCCAGCTCCAAAACCCCGCAGAGGGAGACCTCCTATAGCCAGCAGACTGACTTATCCAAACTCAACCATCCTACAAGGGGTTAGTAGTAAAAAGAGGAACTTACAACAGATGGCAGTCTCACCTAAAAGAAAACAAACAAAGAAGAGCACAATGGGAGCAACATCCAAACGTAAACTAGTGGAGCAAGGCAGTGAAAGTAATCAGGACTCTAAAGATTCTGGAAAATCAGGATTACGAAAGAAAAGCCAACAAGGAAATCCTACAATGGCACTGGTTCCCCCAATGGTGAAGAATAAACTGGTTTTTCACAAACCGGACGACCCTCTTCCTTAAGAATAGGTAGCTGGAATTGTTATGGGATGAGAAGCAACGCAACAATTCGAAGGCTAAAGGGGATTACACACCAATTTTCCCCGGATATATTGTTTCTCATGGAGACTAAGAACAAAGAAGATGTCGTAAGAGAAAAGACTAATAGTCTCTATTTTGATAACACTTTTGTTGTTCCTCCACATGGTGTGTGTGTGGAGGAGGGTTATGCTTACTGTGGAAGAAAGATGTTGATCTTCAAATTATTAAAGCCACAGAAAATCTCATAGAAACTACTATCAGATATAAATCCAAATCTTTTGCAGCCTCTTTCATCTATAGAGAACCAGATTAGCAAAAACACAAAGGATTTTGGGAGGATATCACGGCAGAATTTGAAATCAACAATACACCACGCCTTATAATAGGAGATTTGAATGAGATAGTTGATATTGATATCAACAATACACCACGCCTTATAATAGGAGATTTGAATGAGATAGTTGATAATTCAGAGAACGGGGAGGTCCTCCTAGGGCAGAAGGTTCTTTCAGTGCCTTCAGAAGCTTCCTAAGCTCTTGTGACCTCTATGATATGAAACATGCGGGTAATAGCCTCTCCTGGAGAGGTAAGCGTCATGAGCACACGGTATTAAGCAGACTGGATAGATTCTTGGTAACTAGTGACTGGGCAGCATTGTTTCCAAAGAGTTGGTGTGAATACCTTAAATTCGAAGCCTCAGACCACCGTCCCATAATGACATATATTGATCCAAAACAGAAGAAGGGAGGAAGAATGTTTAGATATGATAGGAAACTCAAACAGAATGAGGAAGTAGACGAATTGATCAAATCCACTTGGACACACGCTGAAGAAGCATGCCTCAATACCAAGTTGTCTCACTGCAGATCAAGCATTGCTGAATGGTGTAAGATTCACCGACTAATGCAGATCAAGCATTGCTGAATGGTGTAAGATTCACCGACTAAACAGCCCACAACGCTTAGAAACAGCTAAGAAGGAGATTGACGCAACAATGGCAAAGGTGGATCATACAGAGGAGGAATTGAGGAAAGTAAGAGAGGAATTGGATAATGCCTACAAAGAAGAGGAATCTTACTGGATGCAAAGAAGTAGACAGCTGTGGTTAAAACTAGGAGAGAAAAATACTAACTATTTCCATGCTATTACCAAAGGTAGGAGAGCGGTAAACAGATTATCGAAACTAGAAGATGATAATGGAACTAAAGTACATGAGGAAAAGGATATAACACAATTGGTGGCTATATACTACAGGAACCTGTTTACCTCTGCAAATCCGACGGAATTTGAGTTAGTCAAAGAAGCTCTGGACATGAAAATTACAGAAGATATAAATGAGAAGCTCATCAAACTCCCTACAAGTCCAAAAGTGAAGGCAGCTTTATTCTCTATTAATGGTGGTAAAGCGCCGGGACCGGATGGATTCCCGACAAGTTTCTTTCAACACCACTGGAACCTCATGGAAAAGGATATTGTGCAAGAAGTACAAGAGTTTTTCAACTCGGGCAGAATGAAGACAAAAACGAATCAAACTCATGTATGTTTAATACCAAAAGGAAATGGTCCTAGGAAAGTGGATGACTATAGACCAATAGCACTTTGTAATGTCACCTACAAAATTATTGCTCCAATAGCACTTTGTAATGTCACCTACAAAATTATTGCTAAAATCCTTATAAAGAGGCTGCAACCTTTGTTGGGGGGGTTTCATTTCGGAAATTCAATCAGCGTTTGTGCCGGGAAGAGCTATATCAGATAATGTCATGATCACCCACGAAACACTTCATTATTTGAAGAACTCAGGGGCAAAAAAGTATGGAATGATGGCAGTTAAGACGGATATGAGCAAGGCCTACGATAGGATATAATGGAATTTCCTAGAGGCAGTCCTATCCAGGTTGGGGTTTCATGAGAAATGGATTAATTGGGTTATGCAATGTGTAACAACAGTGTCTTATGCTTATCTTATAAATGGCTCACCAATTGAAGAAGTGAAACCGGGAAGAGGACTTAGGCAAGGAGACCCTCTCTCTCCTTACCTATTCATCATGTGTAGCGAGCGAGGTCCTGTCGGGATTATGTAGCAACGCACAATTGAAGGGCTCTCTAAGTGGTATTCGAGTGTCAAAACTCAGCCCGAGAGTCAACCATCTCCTCTTCGCTGACGACAAGTGTCAAAACTCAGCCCGAGAGTCAACCATCTCCTCTTCGCTGACGACATTATGTTCTTTTGTAAGGCTAACCAACAAAGTTCACAAACCCTACTGGAAATACTACAAAAATATGAAGCTGTTGTTCTTTTGTAAGGCTAACCAACAAAGTTCACAAACCCTACTGGAAATACTACAAAAATATGAAGCTGTGTCGGGACAGATGATTAATAAACAAAAGTCGTCAATCTATTTCTCATCTAAGCTGCCTAATGATCTAAGGAATGGAATCCTGAGCAAGATGGGAATTGAAAAGGAGGGAGGTGTAGGTAAGTACCTAGGACTACCAAAATTGTTTGGGGAAGAAGAAGGACCTATTCTCATCTATAGTGGATAGAATCAAACAAAAGGCAGTAGGATGGGCTTCCAAATACCTTTCAGGGGCAGGGAAATATGTTATGCTAAGATCGGTACTTACCGCAATCCCCTCTTACGCAATGCCTTGATTCCATCTTCCAGTAAGTCCAACCGGATTCAATCTGCTCTTACTCGATTTTGGTGGGACGCAAACACTGGAAGGAGGAAAATATGTATGGTAGCTTGGAGAGTGCTGGCAAAACCAAAAGGAATAGAAGGGTTGGGTTTTAGAGAAGTACAAGACTTTAATGAGGCACTACTAGGAAAATTAGCCTGGAGAGTACTTACAAACCCGGACAGCTTATTGAGCAGGATACTTAAAGGAAAATACTTCCACCAGAACAGCTTTTTGGAAGCTAGAACCCCAAATTGGGTATCTCATGGGTGGAGAAGCATCATGATTGGAATGGATGTTCTTAAACCACACACAGTTAGAATTGTGGGAAATGGAAAAGAAATAAATATCTGGAAGGAGGAATGGCTGCAGGAAGAGAACCAGAGAACCCCATATGGTCCGGCTAACATGGGTGATGATCAGTTAATGGTAAGTGATCTATTAAACTATCACACAGGGGACTGGGACACACAAAAGACAAAATACAGAGAATTAAACCAAGCAATTCTGGAGCACAAGATTCTTACCTCTGGACGCAGACCAAGGATGGAGAGTATTCGACAAAATCAGGATATTACTCCTTAGCCAACAACAGAGCCCTCAAACTAAAAGAGCAATAAGCAGGACCTGAAGAAGATAATTTCAACTGGATTAATAACATATGGAAGAAACATAGTTCCCCAAAGATCAAACTGTTTACGTGGAAAATGGTTCAAAACTCGCTGCCAGTAGGAGAAAATCTACAGAAGAGGGGACTATCACAGCTAACAGAAGAGGGGACTATCACAGCTAGCTACATGTAGTCATTGCTCAGAAGTGGAGTCAATTAATCATCTTCTATTTGATTGTGAGTCATTGCTCAGAAGTGGAGTCAATTAATCATCTTCTATTTGATTGTGCTTATGCTAAACAGGTTTGGGAATCAGCACTGTTTCAGGGCAATTCATGGCGAAATTTCCAGGGGAATATTAGAGAAAAGCTAAGTAAAGAACAGTTCCTAGTACCTGTACCACCCACAGGAATAAAAAGAACACCCATCTTCTCTTGGATTTGTTGGCAAATATGGAAGAACCGTAACCAACGCCAGTTCCAAAAACACCTGATCACTGCAAAAGAGTGTGTGACGCTAGCAGTGAAAGCTGCGAGAGAATGGGAGCAAGCGCAACAAGTTCAAAACAAAGAGCAAGGGACGCATCAAAAATTAACCTCAATTCCGGTAATAGAATCGATCCCTACTCTATTCACAGATGCAGCATGGGAAATTACCTCAAATCGGGCAGGATATGGATGGAATCTCATCGCCCCAGATGGATCACCACTAATCTCCGGAGGCGCGCAGGAGAAGCATGTAGGATCGCCTCTCATGGCAGAAGCGTTGAGCCTTCGTCTCGCGCTAAAAACAATCCACCAATTTCACCCACCGAAGATCAGGATCTGCTCAGACTCCAAATTTTGATCAAAACTATCAATAATCGAGGGAAGAATCGACATATCTATGGTGTACTCAAAGATATTGAAGAACAAAAGTTGGATTTTGAGGAGATCTCGTTTAATTTCATTTCTAGAGAGTTTAATGACATAGCCGATGGTTTAGCGAAACGTCATTTATTAGCCTCTGAACTTTTAGAGGAAGAAACTATGTGTTTGGTTTGATATTTTAATGAATGGGTTGACCAAAAAAAAAATTGTTGGACAGAAAAATTCAATAAAAATGGTGAATAAATTTAGTGAATTTCTTAAAAATATACATTTAATTAATTATTATAGATCATACTAGCTAGGATTCCATAATCTTACTGGAAGAACTTGTTTCTTTACTTTTCACATTTAGTCGTGACATCTAGAGAGTAGTACATCTAATTACGACACCGTTTTTTTGTTTTAGTCACAAATTTTAATCCATTAAAATATTTAGAAAACAATAATTTTCTTATTAACTGGTAAAAAAAAAAAAAAAACAATATAGGAGTTTAAATAAAATTTTAATCCATTAAAATATTTAGAAAACAATAATTTTCTTATTAACTGGTAAAAAAAAAAAAAAAACAATATAGGAGTTTAAATACAAAGAACCAAAGACTAGTTTAAATCAATTAATCTAGATGACCGGAATAAACCGACTACAAGTAAATAACAAGCCAATAAAACAGAATTATGAAAACAAATGTCAAATATAAACTCTAATAATGTTTAATGCACTCTTATTATGCATTAGCTTAATTCCTTTAAATGGAATTTCATTAAGCTATACTGTTTTATTTAATTAACGTTTATAAAAGCTTTGCTTTAATTAATATTAATTTTTCTTTTTTGACCAAGGAATTAAAAATAAAACTATCAGTAGAACTACTGTAATAGATCACTTCCTCTTGAACTCGAAAATAATACTTATAATTAATCTGATGCAATTCATTGTTTTGTCTATACGCAGGAAACGTTCTTGATACCTTATAATCAGGTCCTTTAGAAACTGTACACGAATAAGTCACCATTCCATATATTTTGTCGTGAAACTCAAAAGACCATTCTAAATCAGGTTTCATATATTTTTGATGAATAACGTTGTCATTAGATTTACAATATGAGTCAATTAGATGGAGTGCCATTAACAGCACTGTCCTTTATGAAAGTGACATAAATTTTTAAGGATTTTAAGGATAGAGTCAATTAGATGGAGTGCCATTAACAGCACTGTCCTTTATGAAAGTGACATAAATTTTTAAGAAATTATAAGAACACCATTTAAGTGGAATGATGGCGCGTGACTACCACAATTCATGTCAAAAAGGACAGTTACAAATGCCAGAAAGGACAGTTATAATGGTAGTCCCGTGCCACATAAGGTCATTCTCGTCTTTCATTTTTTTTGATTTGGCAGGGACGCATGGTTGTCCTTGTAATTGGTATGCACCGTAATGTTAGTTCAACAAGAAATCTCGTGTGGCATGGCATAATGAAAAATACTCTCTTTAAAATAATGCATCGGTTTTTTTTTGGATTTATTTTAAGAAATAGTATCACTTTTTATTGGTTTGTAAGAAATAGCATTGACATGGGTCCAGTAAAAAGCGGTATATGAGAAGATGACACGTGTTTGGTTGATTACCATAATATCCTCGCGTGTTTTTTTTTTGGTTTTCTGAACAGACTGGTTAACGACGCTGTTTCGTACTGGTATTCTGAAAACCACATGCGATTCTCGAAAACCGAGGGTTTTCGGAAATAATATGTGGTGATTTGTTTAATAATCTGTCAAAACTACCACAATTCATGTCAAAAAGGACAGTTACAAATGCCAAAAAGGACAGTTACAAATGCGAAAAATGACAGTTATAATGGCAGTCCCGTGCCATATAAGGTCATTCTCGTCTTTCAAAAAGGACAGTTACAAATGCCAAAAAGGACAGTTACAAATGCGAAAAATGACAGTTATAATGGCAGTCCCGTGCCATATAAGGTCATTCTCGTCTTTCATTTTTTTGATTTGGCAGGGACACATGGTTGTCTTCGTAATTGGTATGGACCGTAATGTTAGTTCAACAAAAAATCTCGTGTAGCATGGCATAATGAAAAATACTCTCTAGTATTTATATTTATGGGAAATAGTTTAATTGGTACAAGTTGGTTTATAATAAGTTTTAATAACCTTTAAGCCTTTAGGATTCTCCTTTCTCTGCAGGTTGTTGGTCTTTTCTCCGCGTCTTTGTCCGGTCTTCTCTCTGCTTCTGTTTGTTTCCCGACTAGTCTGGTTCTGTAAGGTCTGTTCTCAGGCGTCTTGCATATGGTTTATGCGTGTTAAGTGCCAGCCTAGCTTCTCCTCGGCAATGTGGCAGGTTGTGGTGGCAATGACATCTGACTATATGGTTTTAGTGGAGTTTTAACGGTTCTGCTTCGGCTTGAATCGCTTCAGGATTTACTTCGTTTGTAGTGATCCATTTTGCTCTTCGGTTTCTCAGGTAATCTATTGAATCTTTTGAAAGAGCATCCTTTCCTTTTAATGCTTCGGCATTTTAGGTCTCTCCCCTGGTTCATATGGTTTAGGTTGTTTTGAGGAGTTGTTGTGTAAGTGTCCTGGATCTTGTCCTTTCACTATCTCGGTGTTGAATTGGACGGCTTTGTTAGTTGGTTTGCTGGTGGTTTTCTTAGTTAAGCAACGAATAACTATAGAGGATGGTTATTGGCTCTGCTAGTTTCCGCAGCTTCTCATCTCTCATGGAAAATTTCTCACCCGTGTTCTTGTGGTTGGATTGATCTTTGGTTCGTCTCTCCTGTGGCTAGTTTCCTTCAAGTCCTGTCTTCGATTTGTGGTTTCTTTTTGGATTGAAATTAGAAGCAAGTTCGATTTCAACGGGATAACTTTAAAGATGTTCAGAACCGATTATCGGAAGTCTTTTCTAACCTAATCCTCTTCCCCCAAAACTTTTTAGCGTAGTTCGCCATCAAGATTATGTTCCCGTCCAGTTTCCTTGTTAGGATTCAGTTACTTTTGCTTGGCTTCTTCGTCTGTGAGGTTAAAGTATTTAGCTTTTCTTTCATTTATAAAACTTCCTTCGAGTTAAAGTATTTAGTTTTTCTTTTTTACAATTTTCACTGGTTTAATCTTCTCTTTAGTTTGCACCACATCCCATTTTTGGCATGAATGGTTGCACAACTCACAAGTTCAACCGATTCAGGTGATCCACGCAACTCCACATCGAATTTCTGCAACAACATAGCTAACGCCACGGTTGATTCCATCAGAGCAAACTGATCTCCAATGCATTTCCTTGGTCCTCCACCAAATGGTAAGAATGCAAAGTCTGCTATTACCTCGTTTGGATATAGTGCCCCGGGGCTTCTTGATGGATTCTGCTATTACCTCGTTTGGATATAGTGCCCCGGGGCTTCTTGATGGATCAAAACCATCCCATCCTTCAATTCCATTACTTTCCTTTCTTCTTAAAAACCTCTCTGGCTCAAAGTCTTGTGGATTATCCCAAAAATATGGAGATCGATGGAGATTGTACACCTGAAAGCAAGCGAATTTTTTTTTTAAGAAAAAGCCGTGTTTTGTTGAGGAACCATACAGAAATACAAAAAAAGCCACTCACAGAAATGAAGATATCGGTCCCTTTTGGGACTTGATGACCACTTTTTTCACCTTTATATCCTCCTGTGGATGCAATCAGCAGAAAGATCAAGTTAGTCTCTTGTATACACGGTGCTTACCAAACTATGACATTTGACTCATACCGGGTAAGGTTTCTGTTTTGAGAGTGCGTCTGATGAGTAAAGGTGGCTGCGGATAGAGACGAAGGACTTCTACAACGATCAGTTGTTTTGAGAGTGCGTCTGATGAGTAAAGGTGGCTGCGGATAGAGACGAAGGACTTCTACAACGATCAGTCTTATGTACTCAAGCTTTTTCATTGATTCATAAGTAGGTGGACTTTGACCTAGCACTGCATCAATCTCAGCTTGAGCTTTCCTAATCTTGTCTGGATTCTGCAAATTTAAGACTAGAATGATAAGACTCTACAATCAGCTTTTAAGCAGTCGTGGACAAAAATATGACTCTTAAGTGCATACTTGTGAGAGAAGGTAAACAGCCCAAGTAAGAACTGCTGCTGTTGTTTCATGACCAGCAATTAGCATGGTCATTAAGTCATCTCTCAGCTGTTGATGAAAAAAAGATGAATTAAATGCAAAAGAGAAAAATAAGATTGTTAATCAGAGAATTATATCATCTTGC
>CM071716.1:48525562-48538154 GCA_036630335.1 Physaria fendleri | reverse complement strand
CTGTCGACTATTTTTTTTGATTTCAGTGCAATTTTTTTTTTAACATTACAATTTTTTTGTGGCCTCAGCCCCATACAGAAATTGGGAGAGAAGGGGGAAGGGAGTGGTCCAGATCCATTTATACGGCCATTTCTAATGTGACAAATTATTGTCACAGGCGTGACTCGAACCACTCCACTTCTAATGTGACAAATTATTGTCACAGGCGTGACTCGAACCACTGACCTCATTGACCTTTTGGTCAGGGCGTACTAATCAACCGAGCTACACCCGCTCGTCGATTTCAGTGCAATTAAATTTTGGTTTGTTTGCTTTTTCATCATTTTAGTTTTATAAATTAAAACAAAACGTCGTCCAAGCCCAGATCCAAAATACAGGGTAGACGAATAGAAGAAGGGGCCCAAATACATCAACTATTTTTTTTTCCTAACCCTAGCAGCTAATTAACCGTAACGCCATCTTCTTATACTTCAAACTATTTATTTACCGAATTTGTCCTTATGTTTACGAATAGTTTCGTCATTAAGATGAATTAATTTTAAATATTTCCTATATATTATTTGAGAAGCAAAAAAGCTTAGTTGTCGTCGTCAAAAACACTCTCACAGACTTTATTTACGAACACACCATTATGATTTAATTATTTGAATAATTATAAAATCTATCATTACAAATTTTATTTTATTAATTTTAAGCTAATTACAACAATCAATAATTTTAATTTTTAGAAAAATATTTTTTTAATAAAATTTAATTTAATTACGAAAATTGAAAAATAAATAATAAATATTTTTTTAATAAAATTTAATTTAATTACGAAAATTGAAAAATAAATTATAAAAAATACTTTTTGGTTTTTACTTAATTTGCTAGATATTTATGGAATTTTAAATTAATACATATTTATTTAACAAACACCTAAAAATTCTACCTAAAAATTCTACATATATAAAATCCCTTATATATTTTTTTGAGAAGCAAAAAAGCTTAGGTGTCGTCGCCAGAATCACTCTCAGGACCTTATTTACGGTCAATGATCTCCAGTGACTTTATTAGTAAACATTTAATCTCACTGACCTCCTTCTAATCTTCCATGACTTTAATAATAATGATAATCCAAATTTACACTTTCCTTTTTAATTTTTATGTTCATTTTAAATATTAATCTTATTAAATCTAAATTCTAAATTACAAACCCAAACTCTAAATTATAAACTCTAAACCCTAAATTATACCCTAAAACATAAATTACAAATTACAAATTCTAAACCCTAAATCCTAAACTCTAAAACAAATTACAAATTCTAAACCCTAAATCCTAAACTCTAAACCCAAACCCCAAATTCTAAACCCTAATTTGATCCTTCCTCACTAGAACATATATCCCAGGGATACAAGTTAACCACTATTCTTTCAAAAATTTCAATATTTTCCACTATGAACCCTATTATTAGCTTTCAGATTTATTCCAAAAATTATTGTTCGTTTCCCAATTTTTAACTTAAAACATAATTATTCGGGCAATGATCTCCAGTGAAACATTTAATCTCATTGACATCCGTCTAATCTTTTATGACTTTAATAATAATGATAATCCAAATTTATCCTTAATGAAGTTTTCTTTTTATTTTTTCTTATGTTTTAAATATTAATGTTATTGAATCTAAATTCTAAATTATAGACCCAAACTCTAAATTATAAACTGTAAACCCTAAATTATACTCTAAACTCTAAACCCTAAATTCTAAACCCAAAACACAAATTACAAATTCTAAACTCTAAACCTAAACCCCAAATTCTAAACCCTAAACACAAACTTTCTAAACTCTAAACCTAAACCCCAAATTCTAAACCCTAAACACAAACTGTTAATTATAATTCTAAACACTAAACCCTAAATTATAAAACCAAACTATAAATTAAAAACTCTAGAACCTAAATCCAAAACTCTAAACCCAAACCACAAATTCTAAACCAAACTATAAATTAAAAACTCTAGAACCTAAATCCAAAACTCTAAACCCAAACCACAAATTCTAAACCCTAAACTCAAAATTCTAAACCCAAACCTTTAATTATAATCCTAAACCCTAAATATACCCAAACCACAAATTCTAAACCAAACTATAAATTAAAAACTCTAGAACCTAAATCCAAAACTCTAAACCCAAACCACAAATTCTAAACCCTAAACTCAAAATTCTAAACCCAAACCTTTAATTATAATCCTAAACCCTAAATATAAACCCAAACCATAAATTAAAAACTCTAGACCCTAAACCATAAAACTCTACACCGAAACCCAAATTCTAAACCCTAAACTCCAAATTTTTAACCCAGATTCTTAATTACAATCCTAAACCCTAAACTATAAATTCTAACCTCAAGGAAAAAACCCTAAACCCTAAATCTGAAATCTTAAATTCTAAACTCTGAAATCTAAATTATAAACCCTAAAACCTAAATCTAAAAATTAAATCCTAATCTAAATTTTAAACCCTAAACTCTAAACACTTAATCTTACATATTAAATTCTAAATCCTAAATTTAAACATGATGAATGACTCTATGTGAAATTTAGGATTTTTTAGTCATTTTCAGCTTTTAAAAATAAAAAGGAGGTTAGTGAGATTATAATTTTTCTAAAAAGGTCTCTGGAGATTAATTTTTAAAAATAAAAAGGAGGTTAGTGAGATTATAATTTTTCTAAAAAGGTCTCTGGAGATTAATCCCCTAATTATTCGCTACCACTTTTATTGTTTTAATATTTCTTGAAAGTTTAACTTTTTTATTTTGTTAGGTAGATTTATTTATTTTATTTATTGTCAACCGGTAGATTTATGTTCTCTCGTGGATTTTGAATTTTTTTTTAATCAATTTGAATTCTAATTTAACAAAATCTTATATATATTTGTGAATTATCCATTTGAAAGTGACCTTTTGATAACTTGATTCGTCATTACTTTTATAAACATCTTATATATATTTGTGAATTATCCATTTGAAAGTGACCTTTTGATAACTTGATTCGTCATTACTTTTATAAACATTTTACCAATTAACCTTTATTTTTATTTTTACTATTCAATAAAAACTTTAATTTCTTATCTAATGTATTTGATATTTTAATCCGTGTTACAGCACGGATTAAAGATATTTTTTCTGCAAATTGAAAATATTAGTTTTAAATACATTTAAGATTGATATAATTTTATACCAGATTTCATTGTAAACAACAAAATATGCTATACGCTTAGTAAATTACAGTATTCTTTAGTATTTTTTCCAAAAATCACCTCTCGATATCATAGACTCTAACATGTTTGAATGATTATACTTGCTTTTTTTTTTAATTCCGATGATGAATATTATATTTTCTTTTTTTTTGAGTATTTCGAGAACTTTCATCTATCTTTTTCGTTTTTGAATAAATTTAAAAATATCTATCTTGAGTAAAACGTATCCGTTATGAAAAAATAAATGGACCTGAATCCAATATAAAATAAAAAAATATACTTATTAACAACTTTTAGGGAATAAAATAATGATCAAATCTATAAATTTAAACCCTGAGTTATTTTTATATTAATTGTTAAAGAGGATGGTTAAAATGGGTTGGAAGGGTTAAATAAGTGAAATGTTTTTTTTTTTTTTTTTTTTTTTTTTTTTTTTAAAATTTTTTTTTTTTTTTTTTTTTTTTTTTTTTTCTAACTATAAATGAAATGTAAAGATATCAACATATCTGAATACTTGTCAAAATAAGTTAATCGTTTTAAAATATATTGTTTTTACATAAAATTCTAATGTTATTATCTTAACAAAATTTGAAAATTGAGAAAAATAATTTTTATATAGATTTTAATTTAAGTAACATCATCAATTTAAACAAAGATCTCGAGATGTAACATTTGGTGTATACAAAATGCGGTTTGGGGATCCGACTATATAGGGTGGTTATAGTTTTGATATAGCGTATATTTATTTGCCTACCTAGTCACAAAACTGATCAAGTCTCAGTGTAAAGATGATCAATGCAAAGAAACCATATACAAATTGATAGATCAAATGAATTAAACTACCCAGGAAGATTCTGATCCATCTCTTCATTCATATTCATTGAAACACCCTGCAATTGAGAAACAATCACAAATCAAACTGTAAAATTCTGCAGACGAGATATAAAGATATGAACTTTAGGGATTATAAAGATACGAACTTTAGGGATTCGGATTATAAAGATACGAACTTTAGGGATTCAAGCACAGAGTAGCCGAATGTTAAGGACAGCTACACAAAGAACTTACCAAACTCACTCGGTTCCTACATATTCTCTTTCGATCAGATTTGGTTAGAATTTACCATTAGACCCTTTAGTTAGATTCTTCATCACTTGGTGAGAACTGAAAAATTACCATTATGCCATTTTGTGTTTCTTCTTCTTCACCGGTATTAAAGCTATGACCTTTACGATCACCGGCGTTAGTTATGAGTCTCCTTTCCGCGGATGCACTTGGGTTACTTCTCAAGAATGCAATCTCCTCGAGCTCCATGCGTTTGGGTCGAATCGTTCACGGAAGAATCGTCAAAACTCTCGATTCACCACCTCCACCGTTTCTCGCCAACTATCTCATCAGCTTGTACTCAAAACTCGATCATCCCGAATCAGCTTTACTCGTTCTCCGACTCACACCTGCTCGAAATGTAGTCTCTTGGACTTCACTTATATCCGGACTTGTATATAACGGCCATTTCTCCTCAGCTTTGTTTTGAATTCTTAGAAATGCGACGAGAAGGTGTTGTTCCAAATGATTTCACTTTCCCTTGTGCTTTTAAAGCGGTTGGTTCTCTTCGTTTACCTGTTACTGGGAAGCAAATTCATGGGCTTGCTGTTAAGTGTGGACGGATACTTGATGTGTTCGTTGGGTGTAGTGCTTTTGATATGTATTGTAAGACTAGACTCAGGGACGATGCACGGAAGTTGTTCGACGAAATTCCTGAGAGGAACTGTGAAACTTGGAATGCTTATATATCTAATTCTGTGACTGATGGAAAGCCTATGGAAGCTGTTGAAGCGTTTATAGAGTTTAGAAGGATTGGTGGGCAGCCGAATTCGATAACTTTTTGCGGTTTCCTTAATGCTTGTTCGGATAGGCTATATTTGTATCTAGGAAAGCAGTTGCACGGGCTTGTGTTCCGCTGTGGGTTCGATACAGATGTCTCAGTATCCAACGGGTTGATCGATTTTTACGGAAACTGTAAACAGATTCTTTGCAGTGAGATTGTCTTTACTGAAATGAGAATGAAAAATGCTGTTTCTTGGTGCTCATTGGTTGCTGCATATGTGCAGAATCATGAGGATGAAAAGGCGTCTCTATTGTATCTACGTTCAAGGAAAGAAATTGTAGAGACGTCTGATTTTATGATCTCAAGCGCTCTAAGTGCGTGTGCTGGTATGGCAGGTCTCGAGTTAGGAAGATCGATACATGCTCACGCTGTAAAGGCATGTGTCGAAAGGACTATATTCGTTGGAAGTGCTCTCGTTGACATGTATGGAAAATGCGGATGTATAGA
Source organism: Physaria fendleri (assembly GCA_036630335.1). NCBI lineage: Eukaryota > Viridiplantae > Streptophyta > Magnoliopsida > Brassicales > Brassicaceae > Physaria > Physaria fendleri. The sequence continues at coordinate 48,532,583 of CM071716.1, read as the reverse complement.
AGATTCAGAGCAAGCGTTTGATGAGATGCCTGAAAAGAATTTAGTGACTCTGAATTCACTGATAGGAGGATATGCTCATCAAGGTCAGGTCGATATGGCAATAGCATTATTTAAGGAAATGGCACCACATGGAGACGGTCTAACTCCAAATTATATGACATTTGTGTCCTTGCTTTCGGCTTGTAGTAGAGCAGGGGCTGTAGAAAATGGTAGGAAGATATTTGATATAATGAAGAGTACTTATGGCATTGAGCCAGGAGCTGAGCATTACTCCTGCATCGTGGACATGTTAGGGCGAGCGGGAATGGTAGAACGAGCTTATGAATTCATAAAGAAAATGCCGATTCAACCGACGATTTCAGTCTGGGGTGCTCTTCAGAATGCTTGTAGGATGCATAGTAAGCCACACTTGGGAATGCTAGCAGCTGAGAACCTTTTCAAACTTGATCCTAAAGATTCAGGCAACCATGTTCTGCTTTCAAACACCTTTGCAGCAGCTGGAAGGTAAGTGAAACCATATTAAATGTTAAGGACAGCTACACAAAGAACTTACCAAACTCACTCGGTTCCTACATATTCTCTTTCGATCAGATTTGGTTAGAATTTACCATTAGACCCTTTAGTTAGATTCTTCATCACTTGGTGAGAACTGAAAAATTACCATTATGCCATTTTGTGTTTCTTCTTCTTCACCGGTATTAAAGCTATGACCTTTACGATCACCGGCGTTAGTTATGAGTCTCCTTTCCGCGGATGCACTTGGGTTACTTCTCAAGAATGCAATCTCCTCGAGCTCCATGCGTTTGGGTCGAATCGTTCACGGAAGAATCGTCAAAACTCTCGATTCACCACCTCCACCGTTTCTCGCCAACTATCTCATCAGCTTGTACTCAAAACTCGATCATCCCGAATCAGCTTTACTCGTTCTCCGACTCACACCTGCTCGAAATGTAGTCTCTTGGACTTCACTTATATCCGGACTTGTATATAACGGCCATTTCTCCTCAGCTTTGTTTTGAATTCTTAGAAATGCGACGAGAAGGTGTTGTTCCAAATGATTTCACTTTCCCTTGTGCTTTTAAAGCGGTTGGTTCTCTTCGTTTACCTGTTACTGGGAAGCAAATTCATGGGCTTGCTGTTAAGTGTGGACGGATACTTGATGTGTTCGTTGGGTGTAGTGCTTTTGATATGTATTGTAAGACTAGACTCAGGGACGATGCACGGAAGTTGTTCGACGAAATTCCTGAGAGGAACTGTGAAACTTGGAATGCTTATATATCTAATTCTGTGACTGATGGAAAGCCTATGGAAGCTGTTGAAGCGTTTATAGAGTTTAGAAGGATTGGTGGGCAGCCGAATTCGATAACTTTTTGCGGTTTCCTTAATGCTTGTTCGGATAGGCTATATTTGTATCTAGGAAAGCAGTTGCACGGGCTTGTGTTCCGCTGTGGGTTCGATACAGATGTCTCAGTATCCAACGGGTTGATCGATTTTTACGGAAACTGTAAACAGATTCTTTGCAGTGAGATTGTCTTTACTGAAATGAGAATGAAAAATGCTGTTTCTTGGTGCTCATTGGTTGCTGCATATGTGCAGAATCATGAGGATGAAAAGGCGTCTCTATTGTATCTACGTTCAAGGAAAGAAATTGTAGAGACGTCTGATTTTATGATCTCAAGCGCTCTAAGTGCGTGTGCTGGTATGGCAGGTCTCGAGTTAGGAAGATCGATACATGCTCACGCTGTAAAGGCATGTGTCGAAAGGACTATATTCGTTGGAAGTGCTCTCGTTGACATGTATGGAAAATGCGGATGTATAGAAGATTCAGAGCAAGCGTTTGATGAGATGCCTGAAAAGAATTTAGTGACTCTGAATTCACTGATAGGAGGATATGCTCATCAAGGTCAGGTCGATATGGCAATAGCATTATTTAAGGAAATGGCACCACATGGAGACGGTCTAACTCCAAATTATATGACATTTGTGTCCTTGCTTTCGGCTTGTAGTAGAGCAGGGGCTGTAGAAAATGGTAGGAAGATATTTGATATAATGAAGAGTACTTATGGCATTGAGCCAGGAGCTGAGCATTACTCCTGCATCGTGGACATGTTAGGGCGAGCGGGAATGGTAGAACGAGCTTATGAATTCATAAAGAAAATGCCGATTCAACCGACGATTTCAGTCTGGGGTGCTCTTCAGAATGCTTGTAGGATGCATAGTAAGCCACACTTGGGAATGCTAGCAGCTGAGAACCTTTTCAAACTTGATCCTAAAGATTCAGGCAACCATGTTCTGCTTTCAAACACCTTTGCAGCAGCTGGAAGGTAAGTGAAACCATATTACTGAGTTTCGATCTTACATTATATCTTGGAATCATAGTCTTAAGCAAAAATTCAAAATAGGTGGGTAGAAGCTAACACAATAAGAGAAGAAATGAAAGGAGTAGGAATCAAGAAAGGAGCTGGGTACAGTTGGATCACAGTGAAGAACCAAGTCCATGCATTTCAAGCTAAAGACAGACACCACATTATGAACAAGGAGATTCAGACAATGCTGAACAAGCTAAGAAATGAAATGGAAGCTTCAGGGTATAAACCTGACTTGAAACTCTCGTTGTATGATCTAGAGGAAGAAGAAAAAGCAGCAGAAGTTGGGTACCATAGTGAGAAATTGGCTTTAGCATTTGGTTTGGTGGCTTTACCAGAGAGTGTTCCTATTAGGGTGTTCCTATTAGGATTACTAAGAATCTTAGAATCTGTGGAGATTGTCATAGCTTCTTTAAGTTTGTATCAAAGAGTGTACAGAGAGATATCATTGTGAGAGATAATAACAGGTTTCATCGGTTTATTGATGGGATATGTTCTTGTAATGATTATTGGTAATTATTTTTATCAGTTTATATCTTGTACCTAATTACGTATCTTAGTACTTAGTCTAATGTGATCAAGACTTGGTAAAATCAGCGTTATGAAACAAATCAGATCCAGCTATATTAATTCACTACGTGACCTCAAGTCCTTAATAGACAATTAATGTTCTTGCATGTATAAATAAGCGTTACCAAAACACAAATGTCTTAATCATTCCTACAGGTTAGGTCATCAGGTATGGAGTACATGTAGAAGAACAAAAAAGCCAGTCATAGTGTTTGGAGAAAACTCAAAAGTATCAAATCCAAATGCAAAGGGAAGAATAGCAAGAAGCAGCGAGCTATAGCTATATACAACCATTGTAACTAACACTCAAAATTAAATAGAATACAGAATACAAGAAGCAGCGAGCTATAGCTATATACAACCATTGTAACTAACACTCAAAATTAAATAGAATACTAAAAAGTATCAGAGCCAATGCACAAAGAGGGTTTAAGTGTATAGAACAAAACAAACTGCAACTATGCTAAAACAAGATATCCTAATTAACTTTCCGAGGCTATTCACTACTTTTCCACAGGCGAATTGAGGAGGTCTCTCCACTCCCAATGCCTAGTTCCAATGCCCTGAAGTAGAGGGGAAGCTGAACCTTGAATGTAGGCCAGGAAAACGTTATAGCGCTGATCTATGAGACTCTCAAGAATGGGTTTAAAACCACCATCTCCTGATACCAACATCACATTTGCCGGAGGAAGATGTTTGCCGGTCCACGTATTGATCAAGTCTCTGATATAATTGTCACAGACTTGTTTCTCTACTGAATCCAGCTCGTGAGGTGTCACACCGCTCTTTGCAAGCTTCCTCATTGTTACATATGTCAGACGCTTCTTTGCAAAGACAGCGTCAATTTCCACGGGGTTACATATGTCAGACGCTTCTTTGCAAAGACAGCGTCAATTTCCACGGGGCCATGATAACCCAAATGATTAAACCACTCTCTTAGCCTTGAGCTGACGAGTGAAGCATCGTAATGACGTGGAAGCAGACAGTTCTCGATGTCAATGAGAACACAGATGGGTGCTGTAGCGTACCGTACCTTCACAATTCCCAAAACAATAATATTTTAACAAACAAGAAAAAACACTTAAAATCACAAAATAATTAGTTCAATTCATGGAGGTAGTGCAAAAAAGGTATGAACCCAAGAATGAAGATTCAGGGTCGGCCCGTTAGTATAAAATTTTAGGCATTTGTCTAGGACCCCCGAATTTTAAGAACCCATATTTTAAAAACTTTGTCATAAATGTATACATATAAAATAATTTAGAGGAAAGCAAATAACAATATATTAAATTGTTCTATTAATTGGGTGGTTTAGCTAACATGGTAAAATGCCCAAGCTCAAGCCTATGTAGTTCCAAAATATTTATTTTATTTTTATAAATAAGTAGACACCTTTTTTTAAGTTTCGTCTTGGACCCCCAAAACTTCCGGACGGACCCTGCGAAGATTTGTTCTTTCTCCTTACCGTAAAAGTCGAAGAATCTTTTTTGTCCAAAAAGTTAATATCACGGGGGAAAATCTAGAGAAAATCTTGATGTCCATATTAGTATAGTTACGGTGCGGGTATGTTAGGGTATCGTAGGTTTTAGGTTTCGGGTTCAAGTATTCATGTATAGAGAAAAAACTGTTGGGATATTATCATATTTAATTTTGGATCGGATTCGGATTTAGCATTTCAGATTCAGTTACTTTTTGCCTAAACCTACAAATACAAATCACATTTTACCTCAGTAACGCTCTTTTTTTCTTCTTGAGATTCTTGTGGAGTTTTTGCGACATTCTTCTCAGGGCCGTGGGGTTTTTTCTTCTTCTTCCCTCTGACCTTCGAACTCTCCATAATATATATATATATATTTCAAGTAGACGATTCCAAACAGGTTTCTATACCTCACAAGGCCTCAGTATGATCCAAAAGAACTGAAAAATGGAACATTCAACTGAAAATTTTAAACCCATTTGCCAAAATTAAAGAAGAAAGTTCAAAGTACTTGATACTCACCTCACAGAGATGAGATGATCAGAGCAAAGATGAGATAACTTAGTCTAATTGCAGTACCTAGGGTTAGAGTTAAAGAACACACATTATTAAAAAAGATGAGATAACTTAGTCTAATTGCAGTACCTAGGGTTAGAGTTAAAGAACACACATTATTAAACAGATTGAAGAAACGTAATTCATATAGAAATCAGAACATCTGACAAAGCAGCTAATCAAGTATATCTTTAACATAATAGGTATACCGCACGGATAGGGGCTATCAGATCGATGAAAACACCAATTTCGTAAGTTTCTTCCCACTTTTCTCCAATGATCTTGACGATGAACCGTCGGAAGAAAATGATGTCAAGAAAGCTTTTGAATCGGCAAGTATTACGAAGTTAACTTTATTATTGGTTCTTTCTTAAAACTGTTTCTTCCCAATTTTCTCCAATGATCTTGACGATGAACCCTTAGAAGAAGATGATGTCAAGAAAGATTTTGAATCGGCAAGTATTACGAAGTTAACTTTATTTTTGGTTCTTTCTTAAAAACTGTTTCTTCCCTCTTTTCTCGAGTTTTTATAGTACTAGCATCAAATCATCACAGGCTTTGGTTTAAAAATCTTCGGCAGATCATTCCAATCCGGTTTGACGTATCTATATAATTTCTTTAAAAGAAAAAATGAAATAAAAACTCGATTTTAACGTTCCAAATTTTAAATAATTGCAAAAAACAGGATCTATTTTTTAAAATACCAAATATCTCGGCCTTTACTTAATAAAAGATGCAGCATGCATTGCTTTCTTGCGTCTCAAGTTATTAACACAACTTTTTTTGGGTCATAAATCTAGGGTTTTAGTAAATCAATTATGTCGAGTCAAAACGAAGTGCATAAGGGAGAATTGAAGGAGGTCATGAAGCCTGAGGAGGATGTTAACGTTGATAGCAGTAAGGAGGAGGAAGATATTGATACCTAAAGAGAATACTCCTATAGCAGTGATGATGAGGAGGAGGAGGAGGAGGATAGCGAAACCGAGGAAGACTACAATAGCAGTAAGGAGGAAAAAACTAAGATTGAATGGGATAAAGATAGCTACGATGGCTATGAGTATGAATCCGAATCTGATATGGAATCTGGGGAAGGCCTTACCAAACGTGAAAACTGTACTGGTTGGGCAAATTTATGTCTCGAAATATTCAACCAAGAACATGTGAGTTTATAAACTCTCGCTAATACATTTTCTTTTCCTCATAGTATTTATTGATTTTGATTATCATTGATTTTCTAGGGTTCAAATGTTAAGTTGGAGGAAGTGTTATGGGTGTGAATTGTCGGCCATCAGCGTATATAGATTTCCTCATGGCAAAACATCCTTTCTGATGTTTATTTCATCACTTTTGTGGCTAAGGAGTTTGAGTCTCCTCCTAATGCACCTCTTTTAGAGTGTCAAGCTAAGATGGAGACTAATTACTCCTCCTAATGCACCTCTTTTAGAGTGTCAAGCTAAGATGGAGACTAATTATGGGAACATTTATCTCATCTTTTGCAGGGCAAGCCTTAACCCTACATGGTATGTATATTTATCTTTGGGTTATTTTTTGAAAATACCACTTTTTTTAAGTGGTTGTGAGAAATACCATTTTGAGGTTTTCGAGACGTTGAACGGGTTAAAAAGACCATTTTGTCCTTGGGTCAACGATTACCTCTTGGTAAATGTTCTGTTTACCATTTTTTTGTCATGTTTTTGGTAAATTGGTTTTGGGTCAACGATTTCAGGGGTTTTTTTGGTAAATTCATCTCACTAAACAACAAAAAGTGGTATACGTCAGATACACCCGAATCAATGGTGGTATTTCTCAAAAGTTTTGAGGAGAGAAGTGCTATTGATTATAATTTATTCTTTATCTTTTATTGTTCTTTCACAATTATCTCTAATTGTGTAGACTTATTTACTTTTTGGAAGTGTAATTTGCAACCTTTTTGGTTTAAAGGATGAGGGATAAGTTGAATTGGAGGAAGAATTATGCGGGAGCTTGCTGATAGGCCTCGAAAGCTTCTCAGGTTTCACCTAGAAAAGTCTAGGAGTTTAACCCGCTCTAATAC
>CM071716.1:48492902-48505434 GCA_036630335.1 Physaria fendleri | reverse complement strand
CAATAAATTAATTTAAAAAAAAATTATTGTTAAAAAGATATTTAACTAATTTAATTATTTAATGCAAGGATCATGGACATCTAGTAAATAATAAATATTAAACAATAATGAATATATTAATTTAGTATATGCAACAATAATTCCAAAGAAACAATTTGACAATGTATTATTAATTGATAATTTGATAGTTCTTATTTCCCTATATAATATTTAGAAATTATATTAGAACTAGAAGATTAGATTTTTAATCTTGTGTGGTTATAAAATTTTAGATAGCTTAATTTGTGAAACTATGTATATATATTACACTTAAGGATAAAAAATTATTTTTTAAAATATTTATGATAAAATTGTTAGTGAAAAAAACTAATTTAAAACCCTACAAATTATATATTTTCTTCTTCTCCGGTTTCTTGCCTTCCCTTCCTCTCAGATTTACAGCTCTCTGCACTTTACTTTTTCCTATTTTCTATTAATCGGGAAACCTAGCTTAAAGGACCAGACTCTTTATCAGATTCTGGGAAGCTGAAACTGGTCGCTGTTACCGTACCATTCAGTATCCTGATCCGGTATTGTCTCTTCGTCTCCTTTGATTCTGTGAGTTCTGGGTATCATTGGTTACATTTATGAAGAACAATAAGACTGACACAGATTCATTTTTTTCTGATGTTGTGTGTTTAGCATGTAAATAGGCTTGAGATAACCCCAGATAAGCATTTTCTAGCAGCCGCTTGTTGTCCTCATATACGACTCTTTGATGTCAATTCCAACAATCCTCAACCGGTAAATATCCTCTCTTTTTTTTCATAATGTTGTGTTTGTTTTCTTCTGCCTTGATTCTGATGGAGTTTTCGTGTGTATCAGCTGATGACTTATGATTCACACACGAACAATGTTATGGCAGTAGGTTTCCAATGTGATGGAAAATGGATGTATTCTGGATCAGAGGATGGCACTGTTAAGATTTGGGATTTGAGGTAGATTCATGTTTGTTTCTTTTATCTGAATGCTTATAGATTCCTTCAATTCGAAGTGTGGTTCTAGGAAAGGACAAGGATATTGAGTAGAAAGTTACAAAAATCAGCAGAACTTAACACGTCCTGAAGCACAAGTTCTTGAGTTGATTTGTATACGAAGTACTGACTTGTAAACCAAAAATGTAGAGCTCCGGTTTGCCAAAAGGAGTATGAAAGTGTTGCTGCAGTGAACACAGTTGTTAAAATGACACTTGTCGCGATCTCGTTGAGTATCGTCTTTGAAACCCAACTTTATATAATAAGATAAGTTATATAACGACCAAAAAATTATATTAATATACTTTTTCTAACGATAATTAAATATAATAATTTGTAAAATAGAAATTTATTTGAAATTTATCCTTGCCAAATATTATAGGAAATATATGTTAAAACTAACGTCTAAGTTTGATAGACGTTAAGACAAGAATCAATTATTCAGATGTTAGAGAGCGAAAGGCTCCAAATTTCCCCTTTTTGGGGCTTAGGCTCCTCTTTCTGAGAAAGAGGCTTTCATTCTCGAATAAGTCAGAGCTACAGAAGGTTTTAACACCAAAATATCTCAAACAGTTGCCTCTTTTAACATTATTTTCCACTTTTGAAGCGGATCTTTCTCTTGGCTCAAGAAACACTACTCTGTTCATACGCTACCATCAAATCATAGCCGAAAATCAGTCACCTCTGTTCCCGGAACCTGCCTTTAAAAATCTTCTCACCGTCGAAGATCATCAGAAACTATCTCAAACATCTCATTTAATCTCTTTTCTCTGCAAATGAGCTGTGAAATGGCTAACGCTATGAAAGCAATGTCTCTTGAAGAAGATCTGGTTCCCTTGGTTCTCCCTGACCGTCCTGAGTTCTCCTCCGCCAGTTTATCTTTAACTCTGAACAAGATCTTGAGGAAGTCTTAGCAAAAGGCCTTCACACGTACAACGAGTGGGCTATTGTCATCAACAGATGGATCCCTAACCCCCCTGACGATTATCTTCAGTTCATCCCTATCTGGGTTCAATTCTGGAACAGCCCTGAAGGATACAGATCAGTAGAAGCTTTGACCTGGATAGGAGACAACTACTTGGGTAAGGTGGATGAAGTTGCTTTTGACCCCTCCAAAACTCACCCTCTGGAATACATCAGGGTTAGGGTTTTTGTTGACGTTTCTAAACCCCTTCGTCAAGGAAAACTGATTTCTTGCCCTGATGGTTCAACCTCGATGATGAAGTTTCTCTACGAAAGGGTACAGAGGAAATGTCAATTCTGTTTTCGTTTAACTCATGACCAAAGTGTCTGTCCTTTTAAGACTAAAGAAAAGTTGGTTCCAACTCTCTCTGTGGCTGAACCTGTACTCAAGACAGGAGATCCTCTTTATGGAGTTCTGTCTGAAGCTCAGGTAGGAGCTCATCCCCTTTCAGGAAGACCTCGTATAGCTAAAGCAGTCCTTGAAGAAATGAGAAACTTCCTCACTGCTCAAGAACCTGATGATTGCACATTGACTCTGAGGCAACAACATGTGCAGAAATCGGTTCAGGAGGCTGAGGCGGATCCTATTGCTGCTAAGACACTTCTCATGCTGGAACCTCCTACTTACCGCAGAGTTTTCAAAGGAGGAACCAAGTACGGCTCTGACTTTATCTCAGCCTCTGGAAACAATGTCCCTACCTTTTGCCTCTCCTACTCTGAAGCCAGAAAGGAAAGCTCTCCCGATTAAGAAAACATACAGAGCAAAAAGAAGGCCATCTCGTCCCTTCATGAAGGTTAATCAACACACTCCTCCTCCTATAGGAGCTGAGATCATTGATGAGCCTGAGACTGAACCAGATGCCACAGAGAGATATCCCAAGAAAAGGAAAGCAGTTCAGGTTGGTAGTGCTTCTGCTAAAAAGCACAATCCTTCAAAGGTGATCCCACATATGGGATTGCCCAATGTTTAATGAGTATCATCAGCTGGAATTGCCAAGGTTTGGGACGTTCTCATTCTTTGGCAATTCATAGACTCAAGGAGATGCGTCCAGAGTTTTCAAAGGAGGAACCAAGTACGGCTCTGACTTTATCTCAGCCTCTGGAAACAATGTCCCTACCTTTTGCCTCTCCTACTCTGAAGCCAGAAAGGAAAGCTCTCCCGATTAAGAAAACATACAGAGCAAAAAGAAGGCCATCTCGTCCCTTCATGAAGGTTAATCAACACACTCCTCCTCCTATAGGAGCTGAGATCATTGATGAGCCTGAGACTGAACCAGATGCCACAGAGAGATATCCCAAGAAAAGGAAAGCAGTTCAGGTTGGTAGTGCTTCTGCTAAAAAGCACAATCCTTCAAAGGTGATCCCACATATGGGATTGCCCAATGTTTAATGAGTATCATCAGCTGGAATTGCCAAGGTTTGGGACGTTCTCATTCTTTGGCAATTCATAGACTCAAGGAGATGCGTCAAAACCATTTCCCTGACATTTTGTTTTTATCGGAAACTATGCACTTTAGGGATGTTTTGGTGGATATTCAAGCTTGGCTAGGATATTCTAATGTTTATACTATAGATCCCGTAGGTAAATGTGGCGGTTTAGCCCTCTATCTCGTCCCTTCATGAAGGTTAATCAACACACTCCTCCTCCTATAGGAGCTGAGATCATTGATGAGCCTGAGACTGAACCAGATGCCACAGAGAGATATCCCAAGAAAAGGAAAGCAGTTCAGGTTGGTAGTGCTTCTGCTAAAAAGCACAATCCTTCAAAGGTGATCCCACATATGGGATTGCCCAATGTTTAATGAGTATCATCAGCTGGAATTGCCAAGGTTTGGGACGTTCTCATTCTTTGGCAATTCATAGACTCAAGGAGATGCGTCAAAACCATTTCCCTGACATTTTGTTTTTATCGGAAACTATGCACTTTAGGGATGTTTTGGTGGATATTCAAGCTTGGCTAGGATATTCTAATGTTTATACTATAGATCCCGTAGGTAAATGTGGCGGTTTAGCCCTCTTTTGGAAAGATAATATCAATCAATGTAACTGTCAACTTTGGTGACAAAAATGTAATAGATGCAGTGATCCTTTTGGACTCTTTTTCTTTTTCTTTATCTTGTATATATGGTGATCCGGATCGAAGCAAAAGATTGTTACTTTGGGAGCGTTTAATGAGGATAGGGATCTCAAGACAATCAAAGTGGTTACTAACTTGTTACTTTGGGAGCGTTTAATGAGGATAGGGATCTCAAGACAATCAAAGTGGTTACTAACTGGTGATGTAACTTGGCAGAGATTACCTCCTCAGGGAACTCTTTCACTTGGGCGGGTCAGAGAAATTCAGCTTGGGTTCAGTCAAAGCTAGACAGAACCTTTGCCAATCCTGAAATGGTTCAAAACTTCCCTGATATCAATTATGCTACACTAGAAATGAGAGGCTCGGACCATAGACCCATACTCACTAAGCTGTTCACGAGCCAAAATGCCTACAGAGGAAACTTCATCTTTGACAAAAGATTCCTATACAAACCTGAAGTGAAGGAAAGGATCAAGGTGGCTTGGAACTCTATTCCCTCGGGTACAACAGGTCTCATCTACTCAAAGATCAGACAAGTCAGGAAATCTCGTACAACAGGTCTCATCTACTCAAAGATCAGACAAGTCAGGAAATCTCTTAGCTCTTGGAAAAGGTCTAATAACATTAACTCAAAAAGGGAGATTACAAGAATAGGAGACGTCCTGGACAAAGAACAAAGTAAAATGTTCCCAGACCTTCAACTGATGCGTGACCTTAAGAGGGATTTGAGCCAAGCTTACAGAGATGAAGAACTTTTCTGGAAGCAAAAAAGCAGACAGAGATGGTTAAAAGAGGGAGACAAGAATTCATCCTTTTTTTCACTCATCTGTTAAGGAAATGAGATGTAGGAACAGGATTGATATGTTGATGGATGCTCAAGGAAGGCCTCAGTTTTCAGAAGCATCCAAAGCGGATGTAGCCATCACATATTTCCAAAACCTGTTCTTAGCGGATCAGAGAGTTCTGCAACCTGAATGGTTTTTGAACATGCCACCGAGAGTGACAGAAGAAATGAATAGAATTTTGGCATCGGATGTCTCTAATGCAGAGATAAAAGATGCTCTTTTTTCGCTTAAACCATCTAGTGCCCCTGGCTAGTGCCCCTGGTCCAGATGGTCTTACAGCGTTATTCTATCAAAAATACTGGGATGTTATCTCGGATCAGTTCATCTTGGAGATCCAGAATTTCTTTGCTTCAAGCATATTACCAAAGGAATGGAACTATACCTATCTCTGTTTAATACCAAAGGTGACTGACTCAACCGAGATGAAACATCTTAGACCAATCAGTTTGTGTAACGTGACATACAAGGTGATATCCAAGATCTTATCTAAAAGATTAAAAAGGTGTTTACCAGATTTGGTTTCCTCGGGGCAATCAGCCTTTGTTGAAGAAAGATTGATCACTGATAACATTTTGGTAGCACATGAGATTACCCATAGCCTGCGAGTTCATCCTAGCACCTCTGAGAATTTCATGATTGTTAAATCGGATATGTCAAAAGCTTTTGACCGGGTTGAATGGGACTATCTAATCAGATTATTAAGAGCTTTGGGTTTTCATGAAAGGTGGATTAGCTGGATCTTTGCCTGCATTTCTTCTACGTCTTTCTCTGTGTTGATCAATAACCAGCCATTTGGGAATATCATGCCTACAAGAGGGCTTAGACAAGGAGATCCCTTGTCTCCTTTCCTTTTTGTTCTCTGCACTGAAGGTTTAACACATAGATTGAATGAGTCTAATTCAAGAGGGCTTATTAATGGGTTAAGGTTTTCAGATGAGGGTCCAGAGATTCATCATCTTCTTTTTGCAGACGATAGTCTGTTCATATGTCATGCCAATCACCAACAATCGACTGAGCTAGCCAATATCCTCCAAGAATACTCAGTTGATTCAGGTCAGATGATTAATACCCAAAAATCAGCTATTACCTTTGGTCTAAAGGTTCCAACGGATGCAAAAACAGAAGTAAAAGAGATTATGGGGATTAACAATGAAGGAGGGCTAGGAACATACTTGGGAGTTCCTGAATGTTTCAGTGGTTCAAAGATTGATCTCCTTCAGTTTCTTAATGATAGAGTACAATCAAAAATTGGAGGTTGGTACTCCAGACATCTCTCTCAGGGTGGTAAAGAAACATTGATAAAATCTATTACTTTGGCTATGCCAATCCACATTATGTCATGTTTCCTCTTACCAAAAACCACCTGCAACAACATCAGCAGTGCTTTAGCAGATTTTTGGTGGAATTCCTCTGAACACACCAACAAAATTCATTGGGTTAGCTGGGAAAAGTTGTGTCTACCCAAAATCAAGGGAGGAATGGGTTTCAAAAACATTAGCCTATTCAATGAAGCCCTTTTAGCCAAGCAAGCATGGAGGATCTTATCAAAACCTGAAACTTTATTCTCATCTTTTATGCGAAGCAGGTATTTTGTCTCAGGCAACATTTTGTCTGCTAAGGAGGGAACAAGACCTTCTTATGCTTGGAGGAGTATCCTCAAAGGAAGAGATCTTCTGGTCAAAGGTCTTCAGAGCAAACTGGGAAATGGAGACACAACAAGAGTTTGGTCTGATCCGTGGATAACAGACAAAACACCGAGAACCCCTTTACTGAAGAACTTCAGTTGCAATATGCCGTGGATAACAGACAAAACACCGAGAACCCCTTTACTGAAGAACTTCAGTTGCAATATGGATCTCAAGGTCTCAGATCTGTGGCTGCAGGACACACAGACATGGAATATCAGTCTGCTCAATGAGCTGTTCTTCCCGCAGGACATAGAGATTATCCTCCGAAATACTCTGGTTCCTGAAATTGAAGATTTCTTCGTTTGGAAGTTCAACAAAAGTGGAGATTATTCTGTCAAATCAGGATATTGGCTAAACTCTTCATCAAACAAAAACGTGAGCCTTCAAAATGCCAATTTTCTTCCCTCCATCGTTGATCTCAAAGCTCAGGTCTGGTCTTTACTTACTGAAAATAAGATAAAAATCTTCATTTGGAAGTTATTATCAAATGCCTATACCTTCAGCTGAGGCTCTTGAAAGAAGACATCTAAATGTTGACAACTCTTGCCAAAGATGTGGTATCCACGGAGAAACAATAAACCACATCCTTTTTCAATGCCCTGAATCGAGACTCATATGGTCTCTTGCAGACTATCTTGTCCTGAAATGGGGTTTGACAAAGGATCGGTTTACTCTAACGTATTTCACTTGCTATCAAATACCAGAAACTTAGAGTGGTCAACTAATCTCAGAGAGTCTTTTCCATGGATTCTTTGGAGAATCTGGAAACATAGGAATAACAAATTGTTCCAGGGAATTAGTTTTGACCCCCTAGATACCCTTAAGAAAATAAGGGAGGACCATGAAGAATGGAGAAAGGCTCAAGAATTATCTGAGTTACAGGACATCCAGCCTGGATCAACAAGAAAAGCTTGGTCGAGACCAAAAAAGAATTGGCTGAAGTGTAATATTGCTGCCACATTTTGTTCTAAAACGGGTGTTGCAGGTGGAGCATGGGTCTTGCGGAACGAAACAGGGGTAGTGCTCTTACATAGTCGCAGAAGCTTTGCTTTTGTGCCCTCAGCTTCTGAAGCCTCTTATCTAGTGATTAAATGGGCGATTCAGTGTATCGTAGACCACAGGCTTCATAACATCATTTTTGAATGCGCAGAAAAATACTTGGTAGGCAGTATAAACAGACCTCGAGCATGGCCCTCTTTCAAGATCCAGGCTCATCAACTGTTGACAATTCTACAGCAAACTCAGTCTTGGGAATTACATCACTGCCAGGCTAATGCAAACATTCCAACAACAAAAATTGCAAAGAGTGTCTTAAGAGATTCAAGAACTCAATCATATGTTGCAAGGGGTCATCCTTCTTGGCTTCAAAAGGCGTTTCACTATGATAGAGTTCTATCATCTCTTCTGTGAGATCGAAAATGATGGAAAAGGCTTATCCTTGAAGTTTCGATGTCTTTCGTTTCTCATTTACTATGCTTAAGCTATGCTTTCTTTTAGGTTAGTTTTAGTTTGTTTTCTCAAGAAACCTTTATGTTCTCATCAGTTTTATATGGAAGGAAAAATTCAGACAAAAAAAAAAAAAAAAATTTTTTTTTTTTTTTTTTTTTTTTTTTTTTTGTCGAAAACTTTTATTTGTTTTTGTTTGGATATAAAGCATCCACCATATGTGAAGACAGAACACCGACACTTTATCAAATACTTAATTAAGTTAATAACCTTAATATTTTACGTTACACACAACCGAATCATTTATAAGATTGTAAGATGACTTTCTTTTTCTTTTCTTTTTTTTGTCAAGAGTAAGATGACTCTCATTTGTAGCTCTTCTAGCAACCTTGTTGGCGAATATCAGTAGAATATGTATCGTTATTTTTTATTACATATACATATATATATATATATTTGTAATATTGATAGCTTTCCCTGACAAAAAAAAGAAAAAGAAAAAAAGATAGCTTTATGTATTGCTGACGATAAATTGTTTTATTTATTTTATTAAGGTTTCCGTAGTGGTCACTGGTCCGTGTGATTATAACAGTACGTACAAAGGTTTTTACTACAATCCATTATCCACGATCCTCTATCTTTGTTGGACAACCTTTATGCACTTTTTCTTTATGATTTTTATTATAGTATTCAATATTCGATTCTTAGATCAACCTCTTGGATATGTATTAGAATAAATTATACTCTATAGTACAAATAAAAAGTAAATTACACTAAATAGCATAAACAAAAGAAAATTACACATTTGTCCACATATGTTTTTTTCTTTTTTGTTTAGAAAGAAATTTTTAGATATGCTATTTTTGTAATTTTGAGATGTGTTTGTGCTGTTAGTGGATCAAATAAAACGCAACAATACATCGAATAGAACTTGGTTTCTATCATCTATTCTGAATAGTCACAGTAAATATATTTCCTTCCTCCATGATTCAATAGCTATCTATTCTGAATAGTAACAAAATTCTTTCAGATTTTACTGTTTCTTAGCATATATATTTACTGTAACTGATTTTTCAAGATACATCTAGTAAGATTTTTGTTGGTAGCTCTACTGGCTATAAAAATCCAATTTCGGATCTGTTACATTATTTACATTTTAATGAGAGTGAGAATTTTTTTTTTTTTTTTTGTGTTACATTATTTACATTTTAATGAGAGTGAGAATTTTTTTTTTTTTTTTTGCATGGTTTGGTTCAGGATTTAATGAGAGTGAGATATTTCTAGTTTTTATAAAAACAACATTATCTTGAAGATGCATGCATACCTGCATTATGAATTTGTCAATCTAAAGTCTAAACTCTAGAACGCGCTTCTTCTTCTTGGAAGAGAACTTACACATGGTCTTTACATCTGTTTAATTTTCTGTCTCGGTGTCAGAAGATTATATGATCTAATTAATACTAGTGTTATATTAGATTTCACATGTCATGTAGCTCGTGATGTGGTAATTAGTACATGTACCAAAACCAAATGAAATTAGAGAACAATCTGATAAATATTTTGAATTTAACTAATGTTATCTGTTGCTTATTCTATGATAAACAAAAAAAAAAAGGTTTTAAAAGAAATATAATATAAATCCTACAAAAAAAAAACATATGAAAAGACTAACCTTGAAAACATAGTTAATAACTCAGGGATATCTCTACGCTACAATTACAATAACAAACAAAGAAATGAAAACTACTAAATCAAACAGGAAAAGAAAAGGAAATAAAAACTAATTTATTTTTCCGCTAGATAAATAAACATTACTTACATACAGTATTTGATTATTTAAAGGTATCTTAATTAGTTTGACAAAAAAAAAACATCTTAATTAAATTTAAAGGCATGGTCATCTATCTACTAATTTTCTGTTAGCAACCTCCAAATTAATTAAAAAAATCTAACGAGTTTACAGGTTTTAATTATTATTTTTTAATTACAAAAAAATAGTTGAATTGAAAATGCAGAAACCGACAAGCATAGTAAGCGCGTGAGAAATTGGTAAAGACCAAAAAGTTGTCCAATTTTTTATTTTTTTTTATTTAAATATACCTTTCAGTTTTTTATTTATTCATCATAAATTCAAACTCCGTCATAATCATGAGCCTGTGACTACGATGCTCTTTCACTTACCATATCTCATACCCCTTCTTGTTCTTCATTATCATCGGCCTTGAATCTATTTTTTTCTCACTTCAAGGAATTGATCGATTCACTTTTTTAGAATCTGAATCTGAAATTCAAACTCCTGAGATCTCTATTCGTTTCTAAGTTAAGATTAATTTTTGTTTGCGAACGGAATCTGGAATTGAGAATGGGTACATTTGCCGGAAACAGAGATTGGACTCAGATCTACGCAATTTACGGGATAGAACAATGGCACACACTAATCTTCCTTCTCTTCCATGCTCTCTTCTTCTCATTTCTCTCACTTCTCTTCCTCATCTACTTCGACCATATCTGTTTCTTCCTATCCTCCTTCTTCCTCTCCGGCGCCGCCAGATTAGCAGCAGGTTTCACCGGCGCGTTCATCGCTCTCTCCGCGATCTGTCTCCTATTCGCCGCCGCTAATTTCGTCTACTCCGATGTTCAACTACAGTACGAGATGGCCCAACGCATGGTTAGTTCCGTCGGTGACTGGTCCTGTGTCAAAACAGCGTTAGATCTTGGCTGTGGACGCGGTATTCTCCTCAATGCCGTCGCTACACAGCTTAAGAAAACCGGTAGCTCGGGTCGGGTTGTCGGGTTAGACCGATCTAAACGCACTACTCTCGCTACTCTCCGTACCGCTAAACTCGAAGGTAACAAAACAATACTCATCAATCTCAATCGAATTAGTGGTGTATGATGATTCTCCTTGTTTTCAGGTGTTCAAGAGTATGTAACTTGCAGAGAAGGAGATGTAAAGACGTTACCATTTGGGGATAACTACTTCGACGTGGTGGTCTCGTCAGTGTTTGTGCATACGGTGGGGAAAGAGCATGGTCAGAAGTCGGTGGAGGCAGCGGCGGAGAGGATGAGAGTGCTCGGAGAGATAATTAGGGTTGTGAAGCCGGGAGGTTTGTGTGTTGTCGGAGAGATAATTAGGGTTGTGAAGCCGGGAGGTTTGTGTGTTGTTTGGGATCTTGTACACGTGCCGGAGTATGTTCGTCGTCTTCGCGAGCTAAAGATGGAAGATATTCGAGTCTCGGAGCGAGTCACTGCGTTTATGGCTGAAAGCCACATCGTGTCGTTCCGAAAACCCAGTGAACTCGTTGCCCAGCCATGTGAAGTCCGTCTCGAGTGGAAATAATGACTTGGCGTTAAAACGACATGCCCAGCCATGTGAAGTCCGTCTCGAGTGGAAATAATGACTTGGCGTTAAAACGACACTGTGTGTGTGTGGGTTACATGAAAACGACACGTATTTTAAATCTGTGGAGTTTCCAAAAGTGTGATAAATATGATTATGAATCTATGGTGTCTGGGGAGGCGAAGCGGAACCAGATGCTTGTTCAAACGGCAAAACGCTGTGTTTGTGTTTTTATCTTGTCTATAATTTACAATCTTTAACCTACTTACAGCTTCTTGTCTATAATTTACAATCTTTAACCTACTTACAGCTTAACAAAAAAAAAAAAGATTTAACTTTGTCTTAGATTTTAATTTAAAAAATGTAGACCATGTTGAGTGAATCTGAAGAGTGTCGTCTATCTATTCGGGCATTAAATGACCTGTCAGTGTAACATCACGATTAATCTGAAGAGTGTCGTCTATCTATTCGGGCATTAAATGACCTGTCAGTGTAACATCACGATTCATGTCCATGTGATCTGTCCCATATTTATTATTTAGATCTACTTGGGCCGCATTTGGGCCCAGTCTTAGAGCTACTTTTGTTTCAAACACACGGCAAAGCCTGTACAAACCAATCCTCCAAAAGACTAGTGATCAAAAATGTTGTAACACATTTACTTGTCCCATAACAGAGTGCTAAGTTTCAAATCTCTGCAATTGATTCTGAATCTTTGATATCCAACATTACAACAAAAATTAAACTTTGTATATTAGTTACAATCAATCAAAAAGTTCTCATCCTCATTTACCAAAAAAAAAAATTCTCATCCTTGAGTTTCGTAACCCAATTTTGTTACTAAACTGAATAAATTTCACAGTGCCGAAGTGTTGGTCTAAATTTCAACAATTGGGGATTCATCTGCCAAATCCGAGGCGGCGAGGCGCCAAAGCCTCTGCATTACCTCTTTGATTCCATCACTTGCTTTCCACATAAGCGTTTCTTCGCTTGGCATTGTATACCCGTAATGTGCAAACTTCGTCGAATCAATAGTGACGGATGCATATCTAATGGAACGGGCATGGTTTTCTTTTTTTTTTCATCTATAAAATGTTACTACCGATTATTTTATTTTGAAAATTTGTAACAATTTTTTTTTTTTTTTTTTTTTTTTTTTT
>CM071716.1:48457884-48483379 GCA_036630335.1 Physaria fendleri | reverse complement strand
CAACATTACAAACTACAACATTACAAACTGAGCTACAAATTCCCACCGACAC
This sequence comes from Physaria fendleri, assembly GCA_036630335.1. Classification (NCBI taxonomy): domain Eukaryota; kingdom Viridiplantae; phylum Streptophyta; class Magnoliopsida; order Brassicales; family Brassicaceae; genus Physaria; species Physaria fendleri. The sequence goes on along the minus strand of CM071716.1, from coordinate 48,483,327 downwards.
ACATCACAACACCCACTAATGCAAAATAGAGCCAAACATTTCTAAACCCAGCACCAAGCTCACCCTCACTGTCTTCTTCTCCAACTTACTTTTAACCGAAACAAATGGTTTTTTTTTTTTTTTTTTCAATCAGTTTTTTTTTTTTTTTTTTTTTTTTTCAATCAGTTTTTTTTTTAACACTAGCATTTTATTTAATTATTCGAATCTCGAATTATAACACTAGCATTTTATTTAATTATTCGAATCTCGAATTAACGAGTTTGTTAAAATATATGAAGTATAAATATAAACTATATTATCTAGAATTTCTTCTTGAATTCGTTGATCTTCTTGCCATGAAACATCAATAATTGCATTTCGTTCATAAAACCAGTGGTGCTTGCCTTGTCATAGGCACCTTCGCCATTATAGGCGCGGCTGTCTATTCCGGTTGACTTGTCATACGGGATTTTCTCGTCTTCATGCACCGTAACTCCTTCATATTCGTGTTGGTCATCAATTTCCTCTCTAAAATCATGTTTATCGTCTGCAGATTGAGAATGAGAAGGATGAGAAAATTCACATTTCACCGCTGTATCTTCATTATCAACGCCATCATCAAGTGTTTGTGTGTCTCATCGAACTTGCTCCTTCCTAAAACCAGATTAAAACGAAAAGATTTGTCAAAAATCACAAATCAGATAGGTAAATTACCAACCACTTGTGATAAAAACCAGAGATAGCGTGAGTAATTTACTCCCACTACATCCGTAGAAGTCATCCAATGAATTTTGGTGATCCATATGGAAGAATATGTCATAAGATTTACCAAACCACAATCAAACCATGCATCATCGTAAAAGGAAATCGTCTTGTAATGGATTCCTGATTTTTCACTTGAAAACAAGATCATGACATTGTTGTTTTGAAATTGCAATTTTGGAGTAAATAAGCCATCATAGAGCCCAAAAATTGAAAGAAATAATACCACCATAAGCAGATAAGCACTACGAGATATGGTGATGATCCAATCTTGCATAATCAAATAAGAATTTGAAGGACTGAAACAATATTTTAAAAGTTTTTGGTTTCTCATCATTTTTTCATTTTTGGTAAAAATGGTTTCTCATCATTGACTATAAAAAAAGAGAGAAAAAACGGTTATAAAACGGTTAAAATAAATTTATTCTTCTCAATCATTTCTTTTATTTAAACTTCAACTATTACATAAGAACTTTAGTTTTCTTATCCAAAAAATAAAACAGTTCCAAGTGATAGAATAAAGTCTACAAAAGATAACATAGACTCAAATCCATATATTCTAAAACACTATAGCCTTTTTTGGGGAAAATAATTTAAGTAGAATCCAAGATTCACTATTAACCCTCAAGATTAATAAACTAGCTAGGTCTAACTCTCCAACTATTAAACTAAATCCTTCTTGATGAATTTGGCCAGCAGGACACTATTTGAACTAGGTTGTTTGCTTGTGATGCAATCGTCACCATCGGGTTGTATGTTGCCACCAATGGTCGATCGTGACGAGAGGTCCACGAAAGATGGTGAATCAGAACTACTCACGCTCGGGTTGTTCTCATCGGATCTCTCTATGCGATCCAGAATTGCTCTCTTACACTTGTTTTAAACAACTTATATCCGACTAGCATTATAGATTTACTCTAAGATAATATACCAAAAGGTGCAGTCTTAAATGAAGATACCCGATGTGAGATTTGGTTAACTACCTGTAGCAACTTACGATCTTGTGGGTTGCTAATAGGATTTTAAGACTAATAGTTGTTGTTGTCGTAACCAATAAACTTTTTTTTTTACGTAAATGGAATAAAGCAGATTTTTTTTTCTTTTTTTTTTTGTTAATTAATAAAGCAGATTCTTACCACGACAAATTGTGAAAAGCTCTTACAAAACGTGAAACAGGCTCTTTAAATCAGAATAATTCAAAAAGGAACAAGAAGATAGAGACACACGTCAGAAAGTGAAAACAATGTGCATCCCTCTTCTCTTTCAAATGAAAAGCATTTAACAAAATAAAATAGAAATCCTATTTTTTTCATTACCAAAGTGAGTTGATTAGAAAAAAAAAAAAAAAAAAAAAAAAAAAAAAAAAAAATTTTTTAAAAAAAAAAAAAAAAAAAAAAAAAAAACCAAGAGATTCTTATAATTCTGTAGGTGCTGGCAGAGAATGGTGGAGCTAGAAATTTTTAGTTATAGAAGTCAAATAAATTTAACATAAAATCTATGCAACGGGTTAAATTATTTATCTGAGGATTTTATTAAAGGCATTAAAAATTAGATTTGGCAATGGCAGGTTTTTTTAACAATAGATAGATAGCAGATCATGAGCTAGAAACTTTTTTTTTTTTAATATATATTAGAAAAAATTATAACCAACCCGATTAAAAAATCCTAGTCCGCTGATTGAAAAATCGCCATAGTAGAGAATCTCCAAAAGCTGCTTCCATCTCACCTCTCCGGCTCTATCTGGTACCGCCGATGTGTTGGAGAGGATCCCTGTAGATAATTAGCTTATTGCACAACTTTTTGCGGTGGTTAGAAGATCTGAGTCGCTGAGATCTACAATCTTCTTGCTTGGTGATGGAGAAAGATCACAGCTTCTACGAGGTATTGTGCTTTCTTTTTGATACTAGCTGCAAGCTCCTTTGTTCGGTCCCCCTTTTGTACTTCAGATCTCCTCTGTACCCGGCGACTTTGTTGTTTGATAACTCATTAGCTTCATGGTTATCTTTTGGTTACGTTTGTCTTGTGATATTGGTGTTGGTCTGATTGTGTAGGTGGTCTTTCTCTTGAAAGAAGCTGGTCCTTTAAATTATTTCTTCCTGTCTTATGGGTTGAATAAATCTATTGGAGCTATTTTTCATGTGAGATTCCCGGTTCCTAAGGGATTAAGGTGGATTAGAGGCTTGACTATATGGAATTAGATATGCTTCTGTTAAGGATGTTCTCACCCTATGTTTGTAGCACATCTTAATTAGACTCACTATGCTTGTCTCCACTTGACTCTACGTGATTATTTTGGTATAAACCCTACTTGTCTTTTGGCTTGTTATGGTTGAAATCTGGTCCACAACTTTCTACTGGAGATATGTGCTACGTTCTTCAATGTTTCATAAGCTTTATCCTCTCTATTTGCCTTGCACTTCATTGGAGGATCAATTTGAGGCTATTCAGGAAAGTTTTATTAGCACGAAAATTTTGATTGGAAGGGTCAATCGGCGCGATCAAATGCATCATATTAAATGCCAGATACTTCGCCATTGAAATTACCTTTCTTACCATCTATTAGTTTTTTCTCTTCTCTAACTTAGTTGTTATTTTAGACCTTGTCTACGGTAACATATTTGATGCATTGTTAGCCTTTATGGCTTGTTTTGGTTGTTTTCACAGATTGATTTCCATGTGGAAAATCATAGTACCTTTTGTGGATCGTTAGCCCGAATGGCTTGTATCGCTATTATTGGCACTCATTCAATGAATGAATGTGTTATGAGTTTAAAAAAAAAAAAAAAACCCAACCCCGATTGAGGTTTTATTATTTCAATGTATGTAGAGAACTTTTCTTCTATATAGTTAAATTAATTTTGTATAGGATCACAAAGTATAATGTATTAGAGTCCGTATAATTTATCCTAAGGAAATGGAAGAATAAGTTTCTATGTGTCAACTGACCCCTATACACTGCCTCTGTCCATGTAAAACATTCGAATTGATTTATCAGTAAGATCTAAAATGATACAAATATAAATATATAAAAATCCAAATATTTTGAAAAGATATTCTAAATAGAACTTTCAGGTAATTTGACAGTCAGTGATCTCACAGTGTTTTCCGGATCTACTTTACCACATTTTGAAGAAACAACTAAATTAAGGAAACTATTATTCTTAGTAACACTCGAGAAACACGTCAATAAATATAAATAAGATGGGATTGTTTCTCCTAATCGCTTATATGCTTATCTCTAATCTAATTCCTTTTCTCTCAGTTCTTCTTAATACAAGAAACATCCTAATTAGTTTCACATAGAGTAGCTAGAGAATCAATGCCGACGAGTCCAAGAATTCTGAATTGTGCGGTTGTGGTGGCTGTACTGGCCATCTCGGTCATCTTCGTTGGGCCATACATCATCGGACCAGAGAACATACCGGGCGCCAAAAACATCCTAACCACGGCGAAGACAATCATGCTTCCCGTGGATGGACCGGAGGGCATGGACTGGGATCCACAAGGTGAAGGCCCATACGTTGGTGTCGTTGATGGTCGCATCCTCAAATGGACCGGTAAAGATTGGGTCGAATTCGCCCACTCAACTCCCCACAGGTTTGTTTTATATTAATATTCAATAGCATGTGCTAGTTTTTTCATCTTAGTCTAGTGGTTAAGTATTGATCTCTTCAACTGAGATCTCCGGGGTTCGAACTCCGGTGGTATCATTGGAAGCATAGGTCGGCAATTATTTGTTTATATTTTGTTTATATCTTTACAAAATAACATTATTTTTGTTGGTAATTTTAGTACTTGTTATAGCGTTGGTTATATATGTAGAGTGAAATTTTTTTAATTTTGTTGATGAAGAGGGAACTGTTCGAGACATATGGTGGAACCTGCGTGTGGGAGGCCACTAGGACTTAGCTTTGAGAAGAAAACAGGAAATTTGTACTATTGTGATGGTTACTTAGGGGTAATGAAGGTGGGACCTAAAGGAGGATTAGCCGAGAAGGTCGTGGACGTGGTCGAAGGGCGAAAGGTTATGTTTGCAAACCAAATGGATATAGACGAAGAAGACGATGTTTTTTACTTCAACGATAGCAGCGATACTTACCACTTTGGGTAATAATGTAACACTTCACCTCTTTGTTCTAAAAAAAATATGAGACTGATCTAAAAAAGTGTTACGGTTTTTTTGTTTGGATCAGTGATGTATTCAACGTGTTTCTATGCGGGGAAAAGACAGGAAGAGTGATTCGATACGACATGAAGACGAAAGAGAGTAAAGTTATAATGGACCGTCTACATTTCCCTAATGGTCTAGCCATAAGCAAAGATGGTTCATTCGTGCTTTCTTGTGAGGCTGGAACACAACTTATACATCGATATTGGGCCAAGGGACCAAAAGCTGGTACTCGAGACATATTCGCCAAGGTCCCTGGTTACCCTGATAATATTAGAAGGACTGCGACAGGGGATTTTTGGGTTGCCTCGCATTCCAAGAGAACTCCATTTTCTAGGTTATCCTTGCTCCATCCAACGATTGGGAAGTTTATAATAAAGACGTTGAAGATGGAGATTTTGCTTTTTCTTTTCGAAGGAGGGAAGCCTCATGCTGTCGTTGCAAAACTTTCGGGTGAGACAGGAGAGGTTTTGGAGGTTCTTGAGGATAAAGAAGGGAAGACTATGAAGTTTGTAAGTGAGGTTCAAGAGAGAGATGGTAAGCTTTGGTTCGGATCTGTGTATATGCCTTCCGTTTGGGTTCTCGATCGTCATTAATTTTCTACGATTATTATCACTTTCGCTTTTATGTGGAAGTCGTTATGAACAAGACTCTTCATCTATAATTTACTGAAATCGTGTTTTTTTTTTTTTTGTTTTTTTTTTGTTAAAGTAAATCTTGGTTTCTTTATGCTTTACTTTGTTGGCAAGTATATCTATTGGTTGATTATTGCTATAAAGAACCCACGTAAATCTAATTTCTGTAAATGTCTTAAGAAAAGAATATTCCTCCAAGTCCAAATGTCGTCGCCTTGTCTTCTCTCTTGATCCACAAGTTGAATAATATTCTCCTTAGACCACGCCACCCATAAGGAGTCTTTTGATGTGAAAAGTGAATAAGTGCAAAAAGTTATTTCCAAGCTACTTCGACATGAGCTCTTTGAATAGCATCTCCATCCCATAAAAAATAATTGCACAGTGAAGTAATCTTCATTACACATCCTTATAGTAACAGAAATGCATAAAACCAAAAAGTTAGTTTGCTGTAGATAACTAAAGATAATAACTACAACTTGCCCGCAAAGGAGAGGCTTCTCACAGTCCAAACTAGCCCTGTCAAGCGGGTCGACCCGCCCCGCCCCGCGAAAATGCCCGCGGGCATTTGTATTGAAGAGTATGTTATTTAGGAGATTTAAGGATTGAGGTTTAGAGATTTTATTGATAGGTGTCAAGTAGCCCTGTCAAGCGGGTCGATCCGCCCCGCCCCGCGAAAATGCCCGCAGGCATTTGTATTTTTTAGTGAGTCCGAACCCGCCCCGCGAAATTGCGGGTAAAAAAATTTAAGCCCGCGACCGCCCCGCCAATACCCGCAGGGGCCCGCGGGTAACCCGTAAAATTTTTTTTTTTTTGCATCACTAAAAACTCGCAAATCCACGAAAAACCCGCAAACCCGCAAAAAAATACCCGCAAACCCGCAAAAAAACCCGTAAATCTGTAATAAAAACCCACAAAATTCGTAAAAAACACGTAAACCCGCACTAAAACCCGCGAAACCCGCGAAACAACCCATCTATTTAAATTAATATTATTAAAAAAATTATAAAAAAACTTAAAAAAAATTTTTTTTTGCATCACTAAAAACTCGCAAATCCACGAAAAACCCGCAAACCCGCAAAAAAATACCCGCAAACCCGCAAAAAAACCCGTAAATCTGTAATAAAAACCCACAAAATTCGTAAAAAACACGTAAACCCGCACTAAAACCCGCGAAACCCGCGAAACAACCCATCTATTTAAATTAATATTATTAAAAAAATTATAAAAAAACTTAAAAAAAATATGCGGGTACCCGCGGGGCCCGCGGGGCTCACCCGCCAAACCCGCAAAAAAATTAAGCCCGCCCCACGAGACCTGCGAATAAGTGGTTTTTTTTTTAGATACTCAAACCCGCTCCGCGGCGGGTAAAACCCGCGATACTCAAACCCGCTCCGCGGCGGGTAAAACCCGCGGGGCCCGCGTGGGCTGAAATTGACAGGACTAGTCCAAACCAAGGACGGTCCAAGTGTAATAGGGGTTCCAAGTGAAAACCGTAAATTTGGGAATCTCTTTAAAAGAGAATTAAGCTTATATTAGAGCTGAAACTAAATTACCCTAACCACTAGACTACAAACACAATTAATGTTCTATTTACAAAAATCCAAATTTTATATATAATACTTAGAAGTTTTTAAAATTTGGGGCCTAAAATTTTTTAAAAAAAACCGGAAGCTCTAGACGATGGTTTATGTGGTTTATGCCACGGGGTGGGCATGATCCAAACTTGAAAACGTTTCTTTGTAGCATCTATCAATGGATTATATTCAGCCAGTTTTAGTTTTCTGCACATCAAAGTGAATTCTACTTATTTAAATCTAAAATCATGAGTTAGAGAAACTGAGTGACTTAGATGCGGGTCTCTACACAAAGATGTCTTATTAAGGTTCATAAACAGTACAGATAAGGAGCCAAAATCAGCCAAAGTGTTGACTATATTATGAAGAGAAGCATCACTCGCATCTGCAAATGCAAGATGTGAAACTCTTGAGATAACCGCCTTGACATGATATCTAATTCTGCGTTGCTGGAACTGTTTGGTGAGGATTGATATGGAGCATTCCGTAGCAATGAAGAAAAATCTTGGTGAAAAAGCATCACATTGCTAGAGTTCTCACTTCCCTTTTAAAACCCATACGTCTCTCCATTTATCTTCACATAGAACAAGGTAGTTGTTGTACTTTTAAGGATCCAAGTAACAAATATTCGAGTGCCTTCAGGATTTCAACCATAAATTCCCATGAGACACTGTCAAATGCCATCCATAGATATACCTTTAAGAACCCTTTCCTCTTGTTCTTCTTTTGATTAAAACCATAAACCAACTATGAAGCAAGTAGGACATTCTCTACCAAAAGTTTGCCTTTGCCAAATGCAAACTATGATGGTGAAATGATATGCGGTAAAATAATTTGTAATCTTTTGGCTAAGAGACCATATTGCAAAGGGAGATCGACCTGAAATCTCCAATCTTGTCAACTCCTTGTCTTTTAGGTATTAAGGCATTCAATATGGAATTCCATTGCTTAAGCATCTTCCCGGATTGAAATTTTTTTAAAACTGCCTCTACTACATCTCTTCCAACAATGTTCCAAGCGGCTCAAAATAATTTTGAAGAATATTCCATTAGGTTTGGCGTTTTAGAGTTAGGAATATTCCATAGTTCATACTTGATATCCTTCTCGGTAAAATGAGCGTTCAAAATTATTTCGATCTCAACCTTACATTGGAAAGGCATTGCCTCTAAAATTTCATTTTTTGCCAAAGTACCCAACAGATCACCTTCACTACCAAGTAGATCATTATAAAATCCAATAATGTGGTCTTCTATATCCTCTATCGATTCAAGATTGCAGCCATCATGATCCAAGAGATAATGAATACAATTGGAAGCTTGTTTCTACTTCATTACATTGTGAAAATACCTCATATTGTAATCCCTATTCTTTAGACAAGTGACTCTTTATTTCATGTGATAAATTGATGAGAGAGTAAGAACACAAAAATGTCTAGGAATTGTTATTATTAGACTCTCATGAAAATAATGTTACAAAATATATCTCTATTTATAGATAGAATAGTAAATCTAATTTTCTTAAATAAATAAAAATAATATATTTAAATCTAAATATAAATATTCAAAATCAAGATATGGATGTAATATCTTCATTATTATGAAATCTCTTCAATATCTTCTAGATTCTTCTTCTTTATTCTGATAACTAGAGTTTCCACGTGCTATATCACTGGTTGATTCTCATTTCAATATTATCCTTGCGAAAGTGAACAAAAAATCATCGTTCTTTCCATTTTTTTGGGTACATGATCATTTTTCTCGTGTATTCTTAAAAAATTTTTGCATATGGTGAAAATATACATTATTTTTAAAAAATAGATTATTTTGATAAGGAATCACGAAGAAGATGCAAATCTATAAGACTTGTGAATACACTTACGTATTATTTATGATCACCATAAATGTTGGAGTCTGCATATGAAAAATGACGTTCTCTCGAGCTCCCTAGAGGTTTCAAATTTCTATACGTTTCAGATATGTGTATGAACTCATTATTATAGTGTTGGTTTCTTCTGCTTTTGGTTTTACACAAGAGATATTATCATAATTTTTCTTTCATCTGAGTGTTTGCTTATATAGAAATCTAGAGAAAGAATAGAAAGATTAGTTGAGATATTATATAATTAGAAAAGAGTTTTTGGAAATAACGTTATGAAAATATATTTTGAAAATCTAAGTTAGGAAAATGAAATTAATATATGCATTTATATAGCAAAATTAATTGAATTTTGATTTAAGCCCATTTACGACAGAGCGCAATTCTCAAATTGATCCCCTCAAACACATTAGCTCGATCCAGCCCACCAAGAAAAATTCTGAAATTACAATAGGTCTTGAGGATTTGGGTCATGTTCATTCTCCCAAAGACCCAAGTTTTAGTCCAGCAAGTCGTTCCACTTTTATTCCTCCTATACCTAATGACGTAATCTGTTCATCGGAGAATTCTGGTCCTCTTCCGCCATCTCCTCAAGCACCAGACCAATCCATCGAACCCCACCACCCCCAAACCTGAAACACCACCTTCAGTTTCTTTAGAATCTCATCCACCTCAATCCTTCATCAATTACCAACAGTCCAAGAAGGAAAAAGGAGGCAAAAAAAAAACTCCTCCATTGTCTGCTGAAGAAGAAAGGCAAGCCATTGCTCAAATTCTTAACTCTCCCGAATGGCAAAACGAATATCGATATGCAACGTAGCCGTAAGAGTCTCCATCCGTGATCGCAAAATGATCATAGATGAATCTTCGTCTATTTACTTTGTCTTCTTTGTAATTCTGTGAGTTAGATTAGAATCAGTTCTGATATTTCTCTTTAACACTTTCGATTGTAATTCCCCTTATTGGGATTTATTGATTAATATTATTAACCTGAAAATCAAAAACCTGATGCTCATAGACGATTTTGGGCAGACCTAGGGCATAAAAAGATTTTAGGAAGTGAATCAGAAAATTCTATTTTACTGTAAAAGTGACAATCCTATTGTTGATTTAGTCCCCTGACGTGTTAATTTCAATCAATTCAATTAAATAGATAAAGTTTTAGAGATCATATGTAGCAGTTTGATTGTTTTGACCAATACGTTAAAAATTATTTAAGCTGATAAATTACTAAAAGTTTTGATTAATTGTAATTAAACAAATTTCTACACATCATATAAATTTAAAAATTGATAGTGTGAATTTTCATTTATGATACATATACTGAAAATAATGTTATAAAATCGTCAATATATATATATATATTTATGATACATATACTGAAAATAATGTTATAAAATCGTCAATATATATATATATATATATATATATAATTAACATCAAACTTTAAGAAAAAAGAATAGGTTGTTTTTTCATGACAAAAAAAAAAAGAATTGGTTGTTTTTATCAAATATATATCCATAGTGTTAATGTTACAAAGATTAACCACAAAAAAGAAACATATCAGATATTTTTTATTTGATGAATTATATTATTAGTTTTAAAATTCCATATTGATTGAATAATTTTTATAACATTTTTTAGAAAATGAATATCAGTTTGAAAACATGCTATTTTAACCTAAATTTATGTGCTTGGATTCAATTTATTATCTTTTTGTATTGAGATAAATTCAAATTAATATTTTAAATATTCTTTAATATATATAATCTGTTTTTAAAAAATCCTATCACCCATTTTTCATATTTCTTATTGGATGAATGAAAAGAATTCCAAATTTGATTGAATAAATTTTGGAAACTATTTATTTTCTTAGAAAATAGATATTTATTTGTATAAATATAAAATCTATATTTTTGAAAACCTATTTTAACGTAATTTTTTGGTGTGATTTAATTTAGTTTTTTTTTTTTGTATTCAGATTAAATTTAACTAATATGTCAAATATGATTTTGTATCAAAAAAATTAAACAAACTAATTTTGGAAAAACATCAGTCTTCTATTTATATTTCTTTATTATATGAATCAGTTCGTCAGAATCACACATTTAATTGAATAACTTTTATAAACAACACTTTTCTTAGAAAATCCATAATTCGGATAAATGTTTTATCTATATATTGTAAAACATGTTATTTAAAGGTATCTTTGTAGATTATCTAATCATATAAAATGAAGTGTTGTGATAATTTATTTTAGAGAATCCAAAATTAACTTTAATAGTATTTACCTACAATGATTATATATATGTTAGTACTCCCTTTGTTTCATATTATTTGGGGTTTTAAAATTTTTTTTTAAGAATCGTTTGAATTATAACTATAATTGTTAATCATCATAACTATATTCACTTGTACGAGGCATGCAAATTAAAGTTACTGCTATACTAAAATTCTATTGGTCAAAACAAAATAAAAAAACATCATTATTGACAACTTTACTGCAACAAAATTAAATAAAAGATCAAAAGAATTAGTTAATATTTAAAATACCAATAAATATCTTTACTGCAACAAAATTAAATAAAAGATCAAAAGAATTAGTTAATATTTAAAATACCAATAAATATGCATCAAAAGTAGTAAAGCCCCTAATAATATGAAACAAATAAAAATTCCTCTTTGACAAAAAAAAAAGCTCCTAAAACCCCTATTAATATGAAACAGATGGAGTATATGACTTTTAAGCTTCCATTAGTTTGTGAATTTAGTTTAGAAAATTTATTAGTACAATAAATAATTATTTTGAATATATTTAATAAATTCAGTTAAAAAAAGAAGAATATTTTTAATTAAAAAAATGTGTGATGATGTGAATATCTTAGAATTTGAGAGTGAACTCTCCTATTATATATATAAATATAGATTTAATCATTGAGATTTTTTTATTTTTTTTTTAAACTCAGGATTTAATGAGAGTGAGATGGATATTTCTAGTTTTTATTATAGACGGTAGAACGGGCTTCTTCTTGGAAGAGAACTTACACATGGTCTTTACATCTGTTTAATGTTCTGTCTCGGTGTCAGAAGATATGATCTAATTAATAGTGTATATAAAGAATTCACAAGTCATCTAGCTAGTGATGTGGTAATTAATATATGTACCCAATGAAATTAGAGAACAATCTGATAAATATTTTGAATTTAACTAATGTTTTTTTGTCACTTATTCTATGATAGAAAAAAAAGGTTTTAAAAGAGAAAATATATAAAATCTCACAAATAACATATGACAGACTAAGCTGGAAAACATAGTAATTTAAAGGTATCTTGAGAAAAAAAAGTATCTTAATTAGTTTGACCAAAAAAAGTATCTTAATTACATTTAAAGGCAATGTTATCTAATAACTAGGATTTTTACCCCGTACTACGTGCGGATTTATGTAGAAAATAATATTATTTAAAACTATATAAAACGCATATATAGAGTGATGGAGATAGTTTTAATTCTATGTGTTTCCAGAAGACTTCAACTTGGGACCTCTAAATGTTGAACCGAAAAGCTTTGGGATTTCTGAAACTGTCATATGGTACAAAGGTAGCTTTGGGATTTCTGAAACTGAGTCAATGGTACAAAGGTTTCATCTGTGAGAAATTGTGATTCAAAGGTTTCATCTGTGAGAAATTGTGATTCTCGATTAAGAACATACCAACCTTTCTATAATGTATATTGCATAATCATATTTGTATATATTTTCTCGTCGAGATACAATCCTTCATATTTGTATATATTTTCTCGTCGAGATACAATCCTGATCTACAACCGTTACTAAAAATCTCAATTTAAAAATCTCCATTGCTTTGTCCAACTGCAAACCACAGAAACGGGTACGGAAACGATTTACTAAAAATTTATAGGTACAGGCACAACAATACTATATAAAAATTACATATTTTAAAACATAATAAAAGAAACATTCACCTATATCCAAACATAGATGAAATTATTGTGTTTGATTTTTGAAAACTTATAATGAATTCTTGTGTGACTAAACCTACAATACTTGGGTGTTTATTTATTAAAACTCGCATCTCTCCATATCAATCTCACGTCATCACCTACCTCTCATCCTCCATTTTCCTCTCGACCATGCCTTCTCTCTTCCTTCTTTTCTCCTCTTATTCCCTCCTTGCAATATACCCTCATAGCAATATACCCTCATAGCTGTCTTGTAAAGCTCTATATCAAAGTGCACATGATCAGCCATTATCTGCTTCATAAAACCTTTAGCTTTATGATATGCACATGATCAGCCATTATCTGCTTCATAAAACCTTTAGCTTTATGATAGATAATCATTGCTTTGACCTGAAGCAGTGCTCTTGAGACGACGCAGCACGTTCATCTTGGCTTCAACTCTAAACCAAACCAGGACTAAATGAACAGCTGGTTCTGAGTTTAGGTCTTAATGGTGAGAGTGAAGATGCCATTTGACTTATCACCTCCAATGTAGCTTTCGTCTTCATTAAATGATCCATCTCCGTTTTGTTCAAAAAAACTCTTAATTAGGTTAGATCATGTTTTCAGATTAACATTCTTCTTAAAGTTTGGGTTTTTATGGACTTACCAATTCGTTCTCGCGGCTGTCCTGTAAATCAAAATACATAATTTGAAGAATCAATCCTTTATGAAAAGATTACGTGCGTGTTGTCCTGTAAATCAAAATACATAATTTGAAGAATCAATCCTTTATGAAAAGATTACGTGCGTGTGAAGAAACCTTAAAGAGAGTTTTATATGTATTTATTTATACATACCCTAGATTGAATCTCCTGTCATCGGTTTTGTGGAGCTTATCGAGAATATCACAAACTAAATGGTCAGGTGCCAAAAAAAAATCAAGACACAAAGGTATGAATTGAAATCTTTCATCTTATTAAAAAAAAATCAAGACACAAAGGTATGAATTGAAATCTTTCATCTTATTAAAATATATAACATAGTTTCAATGATGGAACACACATATTATATGGCAAAAAAAACAAAGGTGTTTGAACTTATAAACATACTTATGAAGAATCAACAGCTAAGACATCAACAGAGATGGAAAATTTCCAGACGCAATTCAGATTCATAGAAAGACAGGAATATCAACTAAAGGAAAAGAGGAAAAACACATCAATCAAATAATCAATGGAGAGAGATGTCTACTAAATTACCAAATCAGAGAGAGATTCGTCGAGGACCGAACAATAATAATGAATCATCATAAATCGGAAAACCCTGAATAAACAAAAGAATCAGATATTTGATTACAAAGTAGAAATCAGAGAAAAAATCTCACCAGAAGCGAAGGCGAAAAGTTGCTCAGAAGAGTTTGAAAAGAAACTGTTTATGATTAAATTGGACCTTTGGAAGGTAAAATGTTATGTATTTACCAAGACATTATAAATCCTTGACACAGATTATGATTAAGCTTATGACAGACTTATGATTTGATGTTTAACTATGAAACAAAACACAAGACTATAAGCCTTAAGACAACAGTATAATATGTAAGAAATATCAAGGTGTTTAGTTTTTTTCTTACCCTTGGGACATTAAAAAAAGAGGAAAAACACATCAATCAAATAATCAATGGAGAGAGATGTCTACTAAATTACCAAATCAGAGAGAGATTCTTCGAGGACCGAACAATAATAATGAATCATCATAAATCGGAAAACTCTGAATAAACAAAAGAATCAAATATTTGATTACAAAGTAGAAATCAGAGAAAAAAATCTCATCGGAAGCGAGGGTGAAAAGTTGCTCAGAAGAGTTTGAAAAGAAACTGATTATGATTAAATTGGACCTTTGGAAGGTAGAATAATATGTATTTACCAAGACATTATAAATCCTTGACACAGATTATGATTAAGCTTATGACAGACTTATGATTTGATGTTTAACTATGAAACAAAACACAAGACTGACTATAAGGGCTTAAGACAACAGTATAATATGTATGAAATATCAAGGTGTTTAGTTTTTTTCTTACCCTTGGGACATTTTCAACTATGTAAGAACAAATCTTGGCTCTGTGAAGTTGGGAGGCTCATGTATAACAAATGCGCCTTCGTTTTCGCAGTTTCCTGAACCCTGAAACCAAGAACAACAAAAGAACCAGTTGGGCAAGTGACAGAACAGGTTAAGTTTGTTGTAAGAGGCCAAGGGAAATGACCTGTGAGAACATTGAAGCACTAAATACTGTGCAAAGCTTTCCACATTCTACTTCATGATCTACTGAGTGACCAACAATGAAACTCACATTTTTTGGTTCCTACTATAATTTTCCTCTTACGGCTTAGAGGAAAACAAAGGCATTCATCATTCTAAATACCCATAAAAGAATCTCAAGCAATATTGAATTTCAGATGACAATCTCTAGTTTACTGCTCTTAAAGAAGAGGAACCTAACTAAAGTAACTAAAGTAGGGCTTAGGTTCATCTAAATCATCCTCACAACAATGAAACTCACATTTTTTGGTTCCTACTATAATTTTCCTCTTACGGCTTAGAGGAAAACAAAGGCATTCATCATTCTAAATACCCATAAAAGAATCTCAAGCAATATTGAATTTCAGATGACAATCTCTAGTTTACTGCTCTTAAAGAAGAGGAACCTAAGTATAAGTTATAAAATGAAACTCACATTTTTTGGTTCCTACTATAATTTTCCTCTTACGGCTTAGAGGAAAACAAAGGCATTCATCATTCTAAATACCCATAAAAGAATCTCAAGCAATATTGAATTTCAGATGACAATCTCTAGTTTACTGCTCTTAAAGAAGAGGAACCTAAGTATAAGTTATAAACAGAACTAAAGTAGGGCTTAGGTTCATCTAAATCATCCTCACAACAATGAAACTCACATTTTTTGGTTCCTGATATAAGTTTCTTCTTACGGCTTATATGAAAACAGAGGCAATCATCATTCTAAATACCCATAAAAGAATCTCAAGCATTATTGAATTTCAAGTGACAATCTCTAGTTTACTGCTCTTAAAGAAGAGGAACCTAAGTATAAGTCATAAACAAATAATGAAAACAGAGGCAATCATCATTCTAAATACCCATAAAAGAATCTCAAGCATTATTGAATTTCAAGTGACAATCTCTAGTTTACTGCTCTTAAAGAAGAGGAACCTAAGTATAAGTCATAAACAAATACAGATAGAGATCAGAAATTTCCTGAAAGAGATGAAGAATCGACCATGAAATTGGCAACTCTAGATGGCCCTTTGGATCAAAAATGAAAACCCAATAGTCATGATTCTTCAATTGGTATTTACCTGTGCTTTGTCGGGATCGATTTTCTTGCAACAAAATGCAGAAAATATAGTTCATTAGATCCAAAAGAAAGAAAAATAAAAATAAGAGAACATATATCACCTCGAGATCAGACAAGGAACCCAGCGAGACAACGGTTCTGTCAACGGTTCAATTCTAGAAGCATCGATTAGGTTCTGTCGAAGAGAGCTTCTTGAGCGAGGAGCGATGACCGATCCTCTCGATTAGGTTCTGTCGAAGAGAGCTTCTTGAGCGAGGAGCGATGACCGATCCTCGAGTCCAATCCCGACTAACGGTTCGCACGAAGGTCAATCTCAGTTAGGGTCGTAGGAAGCTCGATCGAATCAAGAGCAATACAGAGGTTGATTGAAATCGGTGGATGAAAGTCGATTGAAGTTTCTATTGGGATAAAGACGAAACGATTTCTTGCAGGAAATCGTCGTTTTGTTTTTAGTTTTGCGCTTTTTTTTTGTTTTTCCAAAATTTTTCATCCTATTTTTTTTTTAGAACAGAAAAAATCATCCTATTTTTTTTTTAGAACAGAAAAAATGACGTGGATAGTCTAGAATTGTTTGTAGCTGATGTGGCATATCTCAGAGTGAGAGATGCTGCTGCTATTATATATATAGATTTTCTGTTAGCAGACTCCAAATTAATTAAAAAATCTAGCGACTTTACAGGTTTTAAATCCATCCTTTTACCAACAGAACTGGGAGATCATTGGAGAATCTGTCTTTACTTACATCAGAGACACTTGGTCTACAGGTAACATAGACCCAAACATCAACCGTACCCTCCTCTGTCTCATCCCCAAAATTCAGCCTCCAACTCACCCTAGTCATTTCCGACCTATTAGCCTGTGCAATGTCATATACAGAATACTCTCCAAAGTCATTGCTAATCGACTAAAACACTGCTTGGGAAGCATCATCTCCCATAACCATTCATCTTTCCTTCCAGGGAGTATCTCAGACAATATTCTCACTGCGCAAGAATTGCTTCACTCCTTAAGGACGATGAGAAGGAAGAAAGCCTTTATGGCCCTGAAGTTAGACATATCAAAGGCGTTTGACAAAGTGAGATGGGAGTACCTCCAACTTATTCTTCTAAAATTTGGATTCAAAGAGGAATGGGTGTCCAAGGTGTTACAGTGTGTCACCTCAGTATCTTACCAAGTCTTGATCAATGGAGCTCCAGGTGATATTATCACCCCTTCATGTGGCATTAGACTGGGAGACCCAATCTCCCCTTATCTTTACATACTTTGCATAGAAGGCTTGTCCTACATGCTTCATAAAGCACAAGTAGAAGGTTCTATCACAGGCTATAAGGCAGTTGTTTCTGCTCCTCCAGTAACTCACCTACTCTTCGCCGATGACTCTCTCCTATTTTGCCAAGCAGAAGTCTCAGAGGGCTGCTCCTCCAGTAACTCACCTACTCTTCGCCGATGACTCTCTCCTATTTTGCCAAGCAGAAGTCTCAGAGGGTCAAAAAATGAAAGAAATACTCCAACAATATGGAGACTTATCAGGCCAAATAGTCAACTTCTCAAAATCAGCAATTGCTTTTGGCTATATACACTCCAAGGAACGCAGAGAAGAACTAGCAAGACTCATGAACATCACCAATGTCGGCAGTATTGGATTATACCTTGGTATACCTGATATAAAAGGAAAGAACCTTGCAATCATCTTCAAATACATACAAGACAAGGTTCACAAAAGACTCCAAGGATGGTCCCTAAAACTTCTTAACCAAGCGGGTAAAGAACTCCTAATCAAGGTGGTAATTCAGGCTATCCCCACATACGCCTTGTCATGCTTCTCCCTTCCAACCACAATTTTCTCAAGCCTGGAGCAAAGTATCGGACGATTCTGGTGGAGCAAAAAGGGAAACAATAAGACCTTCTCCTGGATAAACTGGTCTACAGTGAAACAGCCAAACGATTTGGAGGAATAGGTTTCAGAGACCTAAAAGCTTTCAACATAGCTTTACTAGCTAAACAAGTTTGGAGAATTTTAACACATTCATCTCTCCTGCTCTCCCAAATAATGAAGGCTAAATACTTTCAACACTCTTCCATCTTCCAGGCTACTTTCTCCAAAAAGTCAAGCTATGAGTGGAAAAGCCTATGCCAAAGAGTGGACCTCATTAGATCACAGATAAGGTATGATATAAGACCTGGCACTAATATAAACCTCTGGAAAGATACATGGCTATTGACATCACCACCCAGATCTCCACGCCCGGCTCCTCATGCTAACATAAGTCTCATAAAGAAGCCGCAACATCTTATGTATTCCCACTTCAGAGATTGGGACCCGACCAAGCTTCAGGCGTTTATCCACCCGCGAGATATCCACTGTGTACTTCAAATCAAACCAAGCCAACATTCCAGATCAGACAAAATTATATGGCAAGC
Source organism: Physaria fendleri (assembly GCA_036630335.1). Lineage (NCBI taxonomy): Eukaryota > Viridiplantae > Streptophyta > Magnoliopsida > Brassicales > Brassicaceae > Physaria > Physaria fendleri. Next base: position 48,464,579 of record CM071716.1, on the reverse strand, counting down.
TTGTGTACTTCAAATCAAACCAAGCCAACATTCCAGATCAGACAAAATTATATGGCAAGCTACTCCTACTGGAAGATACACTGTCAAATCAGGATACAACTGCCTCCAAGCTTGTAAGAACCCTACCACAACTCCCTCCTCATCCACAGAAGGCCTACGAGCCACCTTGAGCAATCACCTTTGGTATCTCTCTGCACCGCCAAAAATAAAAGTCTTCTGGTGGAAAGCCCTGCACAATGGTCTACCAACTATGAAGAATCTGGAGCAGAAGCGAGTACCAATTGATCCCACTTGTCTTCTATGCAAGGAGCATGATGAATTCCCAGAAGCGAGTACCAATTGATCCCACTTGTCTTCTATGCAAGGAGCATGATGAATTCCTCCTCCACCTACTAGTCACTTGCAGAGTTTCTAAGGAGATATGGTCACTCATATCCCCGCATCTCATGGAGACACGATACTTATCCACTGTTGACTTTGCGCAAGCTGTATGGGGTCAGACTAAGAAGAAGGAAAGTCAATTGGGTCTTTTTATAGGTTGGCAAATATGGAAGACTAGAAATGAGCTGCATTTTAAAAATAATATGATCCCAATCCCACAAATCCTTCAGCAGGCTATTTTGGACCATTCAGTTTGGAAAAATACAGGACGACAAGGAAGACACACAACAGAGGAAGAAACAGCCCACAACAACAACGAGGCTAACCCTACTCATGAGCCAGACGTAAGAGCCACGCAAGTACCCCCTGATTTCCTCTGCTTTGTTAACGCCTCCTGGACCGACCCAGAGAATAACATAGGAGTGGGATGGATACTGAAGAAGGTAAATGGAGACATTATACTTCAAGCCTCAGGCTCTTTACCCCCTACACGGAACTCAAGAGATGGCGAGGCAAAAGCTATCCTAGAAGCAACCATGAGACTGGCCAGCTTGCAATACAGGAGTGTACTCTTTCTAAGTGACTCATGACAGGTAGTACAGACCATCCGTAAATTCAACAATGCACCTGAAACTTCCCTACAGGTCAACTCAAACATTTCAAGCATTGAAGACCTTTGCATCTACGCAACAAACTGTAGCAACAACTTCTCAAACAGGCATATTCAAAGAAATAAAAACTCTGAAGCTGATGTTTTAGCAAAACAAGGTATATTGTACCCAAACAATATCTGAATTAGGTGGTTGTAACCTTTCCCTTCTCATAAATAAATCAATATTCGACAAAAAAAAAAATATTTTTTTAATTACAAAAAAAAAGTTGATTTGAAAATGCAAAAACAAAAAAAAAAATATTTTTTTAATTACAAAAAAAAAGTTGATTTGAAAATGCAGAAACCGACAAGCATAGAAAGCGCGTGAGAAATGGTAAAGACCAAAAAGTTGTCCAAATTTTTTTAAAAAAAAATATTCCTTCGCCGGTTTTTCATTTCTTCATCATAAATTCAAACTCCGTCACAATCATGAGTCTGTGACTACGATGCTCTTTCACTTACCATATCTTCCACCTTCTTCTTGTTCTTCATCATCATCGGCCTTGAATCTATTTTTTTATTACTTCAAGAATTGATAGGTTCAATTTTTTTCAGAATTTGAATCTGAAATTCAAACTCCTGAGATCTCTACTCGTTTCTAAGTAAGGATTTATTTTAGTTTGTGAACGGAATCTGGAATTGAGGATGGGTAAACCTGCGGGAAACAGAGATTGGACTCAGATCTACGCAATATACGGGATTGAACAATGGCACACACTAATCTTCCTTCTCTTCCATGCTTTCTTCTTCTCATTTCTCTCACTTCTCTTCCTCATCTACTTCGACCACATCTGTTTCTTCCTAAACTCCTTCTTCCTCTCCGGCGCCGCCAGATTAGCAGCAGGTTTCACCGGCGCGTTCATCGCTCTATCCGCCGTCTGTCTCCTATTCGCCGCCGCTAATTTCGTCTACTCCGATGTTCAGCTTCAATATGAGATGGCTCAACGCATGGTTAGTTCCGTCGGTGACTGGTCCTGTGTCAAAACAGCACTAGATCTTGGCTGTGGACGCGGTATTCTCCTCAATGCCGTCGCTACACAGCTTAAGAAAACCGGTAGCTCGCCTCAATGCCGTCGCTACACAGCTTAAGAAAACCGGTAGCTCGGGTCGGGTCGTCGGGTTAGACCGATCTAAACGCACTACTCTAGCTACTCTCCGCACCGCTAAACTCGAAGGTAATTAATTAATTACCAATACTCTTCAATTGAATTAGTGGTGTGATTCTTACTGTTTCGGTTATTAGGTGTTCAAGAGTATGTAACGTGCCGAGAAGGAGATGTTAAGACGTTACCGTTTGGGGATAACTACTTCGATGTTGTGGTGTCGTCAGTGTTTGTGCATACGGTGGGGAAAGAGCATGGTCAGAAGTCGGTGGAGGCAGCGGCGGAGAGGATTTCGTCAGTGTTTGTGCATACGGTGGGGAAAGAGCATGGTCAGAAGTCGGTGGAGGCAGCGGCGGAGAGGATTAGAGTGCTCGGAGAGATAATTAGGGTTGTGAAGCCAGGAGGTTTGTGTGTTGTTTGGGATCTTGTACACGTGCCTGAGTACGTACGTCGTCTTCATGAGCTAAAGATGGAAGATATTCGAGTCTCGGAGCGAGTCACTGCGTTTATGGTTGAAAGCCACATCGTGTCGTTCCGGAAACCCAGTGAACTCGTTGCTCAGCCATGTGAAGTACGCCTCGAGTGGAGATAATGACTTGGCGTTAAAACGACACAGTGTGTGTCTGTGTGAGTTATATGAAAAACGACACGTATTTTTAAATCTGTGGAGTTTCAAAAGTGTGATAATATTATTATTATGAATCTACGGTGTCTGGGGAGGCGAAGCGGAACCAGATGCTTGTTCAAACGGCAAAAACGCTGTGTTTGTGTTTTTATCTTGTCTATAATTGACAATCTTATTAACCTATCTTACAGCTTAACAAAAAATAAAAGATTTAACTTGTCTTAGATTTTGAATTAAAAAATGTAGACCATGTTGAATGAATCTGAAGAGTGTCGTCTATCTATTCGGGCATTAAATGACCTGTCAGTGTAACATCACGATTCACGTCCATGTGATCTGTCCCCTATTTATTATTTTGATATTACTTGGGCCGCATTTGGGCCCAGTCTTAGAGATACTTTTGCTTCAACTTTTACCGTAAAACACAGGGCAAAGCTTCTACAAACGAATTCTCCAAAAGTCTAGTGATCAAAATGTTCTAGTTACTTGTCCCTGTTCCGTAACAGAGTGCTAAGTTTCAAATCTCTGCAATTGATTCTGAATCTTTGATCTCCAACATTACAACAAAAATTATAACTTTGTGTATTAGTTACAATCAATCAAAAAAATCTCTGCAATTGATTCTGAATCTTTGATCTCCAACATTACAACAAAAATTATAACTTTGTGTATTAGTTACAATCAATCAAAAAGTTCTCATCCTTGAGTTTCGTATCCCAATTTTGTTACTAAACCGAATAAATTTCACAAAGCCGACAGATTGTTGGTCTAGAATGTCAACAACTGGAGATTCATCTGCCGAATCCTAGGCGTCAAAGTCTTTGATTCCGTCACTTGCCTTCCGAGTAAGCCTTTCTTCGCTTGGCACTTTAAACCCGTAATGTGCACATTTCGTCAAACCAATAGTGACGGATGCATTTCTAATGGAAACGGTTAAGAGGTTTTTATTATCTATAAAATTTGTCAGCCGGTTAAGAGGTTTTTATTATCTATAAAATTTGTCAGCTTAATTATACCGGAAACGGCTCGTATGCCCAAATACATATGGACCTCGCCTAAACATTAACGAGCCTCATTTAACTTTAACAATCTTAAAAGCTGTTGTGATCAACAAGGCCGGTCCGACCAAATTAGAGGTCTAAGGAATTTTAAAATTTTTTAAAAAATCGGCCCTTCAAAATAGTTTATATATAAAAGAATAAAAAAAATCATCAAAGCATAACTGTAGAAAAGCTTTTTACGACATGAAAGTTGATTAGAGGAAAAGAAAAATATGAAAAAGAAAAAAAAAACTTTAGATTGTCTCAACCTGATTGATCTTTTCCTATGTTTTTCTTTTTAAATGGGCTCTTCGAAAATTGGGGCCCAAGGCAGTGGCCTTATGTGCCTTACGGCATGACCGACACTGGTGATAAACATATATACGGTTGAGACCGAACTACATTCCACAAAAACATCTAGACCCTACAACCTAAAACTAAAACTCGAGAAAAAGCAACATCGTTATCAGCAAACAGTTTAACCCAAAACTTAATTCAACCTTTTCTCAAATCTTTCTTCTTCATTTTTGCAAAGCTTCTCGACCAAAAACTGCGACGGTAAATGCCCTATTACCTCACACGAGCTTCATCTAGCACTTGCAATCAAAGTATGGTCTGCTCTGATACCATTTATTAGTTGTTTGCGGAAACGTCAATTTTCTTTGCTAGAATTATGAACACAAGAGATTGATCACCGAGTTTCTGAACTCTAACCAATACGTCTTGGGTAGAAACCGCCTCGCACAATATCCGCGATAATCAAAGTGAATTACGCAAACGCTTTAAATATTTCCTCACAAACAATAAAATAACAAACCTTAGAAAGATCTAAGAAATTCTCTCTTAGAAAATGTTCGAATATTTTTCTTCAAATTTTTCTCTCCATAATTTCTCTTTTGATCTTTTTCTCCGTGTTTGTGATTCGTGATATTTTTTTTTTAGATTTCGTCCCATATTTATAAGAAACCAAATTATCCTAGCTTACATTTCTTAGAAATCCAATTTTTATTTTTGCCTGGAATTTGTCGCAATGGACAACTTTTTAATAGACAATTTTTCTTATATTTACCAAATGGATATTTGCCATTTTTTAAAAAGCTTTTAAAAATATCAAAAAAGGTTGATCTAGTTTTAAAATATTGAATGCTTCATTTTGTCAAAGTCTGATTTTTTACTTGACCAGTTCAAGACTTTCCAATTCACCAAGAAGTCAACACGGCGAATCTTTTGAAGCACAAAGATGAAACATGCCTTTTGCCAAATTCTGCTTATTTAATTCTTTTCAAGCTTACTTAAAACTAACACAGTTCTTTTTTTCTTGTCAATCAAAACTAACACAGTTCAAACTATTAAACTTCTAGTCTAGTGTGATAAGTTTTTTTAAAATGATCACTATTTTTTTTTTAAACGGCGGATGATTTTATTAATTAGATGAAAATTGTAATAGTAGATCACTAGTTCTTATTATTTTCACAAAATTCATCTTTTAAATGATAAAAATGATAAAACTATCCCTCCAGGAAAGTACAAAACAATAATAATTTCCATATTTAAAATTAGAATAAATTTAAATATAACAAAACATAAATTCATAAAATTATCATCATAGAAAGAGAGAAAAAAATGGATTCAAATACTTGTACATCCATGACTACTCCATCATGAAAAGAAATTGTGATAAGGGTATTTATTATGATCATAGAAATAATAAATGATTTGATTAAAAACTAATTTGGAGGGTTTCTAAAAATTAACTCCTATCATAATCAAAGAATCGTCGTGTAGCCCCTCCCTATACAGAGTTGAAGACAGCGTTAGTTCATATTTGATATTCCCCGATCATTGCCTCTTCACCAACCAACCCTTACTTTTACAGATTCATTGAATTTTTCATCTTTCACTCTTTTTTTTATATTTATTTATTCAATCTCTAATCCAAAGACATACACATTCTACGTGTATTTATGAGTTAGTGATAACATATTAACATTAGATTAACATTAGATTAGATAACATATTAACATTAGATTAGATGTCCAATTCAGACTGGGCAGCCTCCTATCCAGCAGGGAGATGTGAATATCTCAAATTCGAAGCTTCAGATCACCGACCTCTTCTTGTTTTTGTTGACCCTAAGAGGAAAAGAGGCAAAAAGATGTTTAGATATGATAGAAGCTTGAACCAGAATGATGAAGTTTCAACAATGGTCAGAGCTATCTGGAACCAAAAAAAAGGAGATTCTTATAAGGCTAAAATCGATGCTAGTAGACAGGCTATCTCTACTTGGATTAAAGAAACTCACATAAATGGACAGAAGCTCATTGAAGACCTAAAAAGTCAGCTGGATTTAGCTTTGTCTGCACCGGATCCTGTAGAGGCGGAATCAACTGTTATTAATAATGCCTTACAAGCAGCTTATAAAAAAGAAGAGGAATATTGGAGCCAAAGGAGCTGGAAATTATGGTTGGCACTAGGAGATCATAACTCAGGATATTTTCATGCCATCACCAAAGGTCGAAGAGCTCTAAATAAATTTTCAATCATAGAGAATGCAGAAGGAATTTCCTTTCATGAAGAAGAGGATATTACCAGAATCATCACTGATTTCTACTCAACTCTCTTTACTACAGGCAGGCCTTCCAACGACTCTGTAGAGAGTATTTTAAAAAGTTGCATTTCAAAGAGAATTACAAGCGATATGAATAATCAACTTACAAGACCATTAAGTTTGAAAGAAGTAAGAACTGCCCTATTCCGCATTCACGGAGGAAAGGCCCCTGGTCCAGATGGGTTCCCGGCCAGCTTCTTTCATCACCACTGGAAGGATATGGCCTCCTCGATATTTGATGAAGTCAATTTGTTCTTTGAATCTGGGATTATGCTGCCGAGTCAGA
>CM071716.1:48382704-48394752 GCA_036630335.1 Physaria fendleri | reverse complement strand
GAACGGGTTAAACTCCTGGAGAAATTCAGGTGAAACTCGAGAAAGCTTTTGAGCTCATCAGAAGATTACAAGGAAAATAACATCTTGGAAGCACAAATTCCTATCCCAAGGTGGAAAGGAAACATTGCTTAAAGCGGTAGGTATGGCGATCCCCACCTATGCTATGTCGTGCTATCTTCTTCCTAAAGGAATGATCCAACGTATCAATAGCTCTTTTGCCAACTTTTGGTGGAAAAATCAACAAACTGAGAAAGGAATACATTGGCTTTCATGGGATAAATTGACTATGAAGAAAGAAGATGGTGGTATGAACTTTAAAAATCTTGAAGGTTTTAACTTAGCATTATTGGGGAAGCAATATTGAAGATGGTGGTATGAACTTTAAAAATCTTGAAGGTTTTAACTTAGCATTATTGGGGAAGCAATATTGGAGATTAGGGTCAGCCCCATCGTCGCTTCTCAGTAGAGTGATGAAGAGTAAGTATTATCCTCGTTCTTCAATCCTGTTTGCGACTCTAGGAGGACGACCTTCATATGGCTGGCGAAGTATAATGGCAAGTAAAGATTTAATGGTTCATGGTCTCAAAGTCGAGATAGGCAATGGAGAGGATCTGGATGTGTTGAAGGAACCGTGGATCATGGACAGTCAACCGCGACCTCCTCTCCTCCTCTATCCTTCACAAGACGGCGCGATTAGCATAGACCAACTCAAAGAAACGCATTCTGATCAATGGGACCCCGCGGCTCTGACTCATTACTTTGGTGAAACAGAAGCTCAGTTAATTATGAAGGTCAAACCTGGCGGACCAGAAGCCACTAAAGGCCTCTCTTGGGTACACACTCCCAGTGGAAATTACTCAGTTAAATCTGGATATCGTCTTTGGAACTCCCTGCAGATCCTCAATGGTACACAGGTTCCTGAGCCCGCTCCAAACTTCTCAAATTTATTTGATGAGCCCGCTCCAAACTTCTCAAATTTATTTGATCAAGTCTGGAAATTCTCGACAAGTCTGAAGCTTAAATTTTTTTTGTGGCGTTGTCTCCGCAATGCCATACCCGTTGGTTCAGAACTTCGAAAGAAACGCATTGTCTATGACGATACGTGCCTAATATGTGGCTCAGCAAAGGAAACGATTAATCACCTCCTATTCACATGTCCCTTTGCTAGATCGGTTTGGATGCTTTCACCTCTTCAATAAGTTTTCTCTAACGGGCTAAGTGCATCTCTGTTTTGCAACTTCAGTGAATGTCTGCAATATGCTAAAGGGGAAGCTGTTGAGGGTGGAGATATTTGGCCATGGATTATATGGCGAATCTGGAAAATGCGGAATGACCTAAATTATCAAGGCAAGCAACCAGATGCAGCTCTAGCAATGTCAATGGCGAGCTCAGATATGTGCGAATGGAAGGCTCATAACCAAGCCGTTCAACTCACTCCGCCGCCTATATCTGCAGCGCATCACTTAAGGCAGGAACTCTGGACTCCACCACCGCTATCGTACCTCAAGTGTAACATCGATGCCACCTGGCAAGACTCACATGATCGTTGTGGAATTGGATGGATACTCAGGGACTCTTCAGGTCAGCTTCGTTTCACAGGTATCAAGACTTATCCGAAATTACTCTCACCACTGGAAGCAGAAGCAACCGCTATGACGTGGGCTCTATCATGCTTATGGAATATGGGATATGATAAGATCATCTTCGAAAGTGACTCTCTATCTCTCATTCAAGGAATCAATGGAACGCATTCGTATCCAAAGCTCCATTCATTTCTCACGGATATCCAAGGGAAGTGACTCTCTATCTCTCATAACTTTGTGCACATTGACAGAGGGAAGAATGAAGCTGCGGATGCTTTGGCGAAATACGCTTCCTCATGTCCCCTTTACCACGGCTCGCTAGACAATAGGACACCTATTTGGCTTATGTCCACCACCGCTGTCGTACCTCAAGTGCAACATAGATGCCACCTGGCAAGACTCACATGATCGTTGTGGAATTGGGTGGATACTCAGGGACTCCTCAGGTCAGCTTCGTTTCACAGGTATCAAGACTTATCCGAAATTATTCTCACCACTAGCTTCGTTTCACAGGTATCAAGACTTATCCGAAATTATTCTCACCACTTGAAGCAGAAGCAACCGCTATGACGTGGGCTTTATCATGCTTATGGAATATGGGATATGATAAGATCATCTTCGAAAGTGACTCACTATCTCTCATTCAAGGCATCAATGGAACGCATTCGTATCCAAAGCTCCATTCATTTCTCACAGATATCCAAGGTATACGACATCGCAAGGTATGGGATGTTAGCTTTGTGCACATTGACAGAGGAAAGAATGAAGCTGCGGATGCTTTGGCGAAATACGCTTCCTCATGTCTCCTCTACCACGTCCATCAATGGAACGCATTCGTATCCAAAGCTCCATTCATTTCTCACAGATATCCAAGGTATACGACATCGCAAGGTATGGGATGTTAGCTTTGTGCACATTGACAGAGGAAAGAATGAAGCTGCGGATGCTTTGGCGAAATACGCTTCCTCATGTCTCCTCTACCACGTCTCGCTAGACAATAGGACACCTATTTGGCTTATGCCACATTTGGTTCTTTATTGACAGAGGAAAGAATGAAGCTGCGGATGCTTTGGCGAAATACGCTTCCTCATGTCTCCTCTACCACGTCTCGCTAGACAATAGGACACCTATTTGGCTTATGCCACATTTGGTTCTTTCCTAACACTGGCTGTTATTCTTATTGGTTTAATAATATTTGAATTTGAGTTAAAAAAAAAAAAGTTAAATATATATTTATCACGTAAAATATATTTATTATCCGTATTAAAAAAACTCGGTTACCAATAAAAATAATTATTATATATTAAATGAATAAATAAAACAGATAAACAAAAACCTTCTCGGTTACCAATAAAAATAATTATTATATATTAAATGAATAAATAAAACAGATAAACAAAAACCTTTTACTTGCAAATACTTCTAAGAAGGTAATTATTTTTCATAATTTTTGTAAATCAAATATCATATCAATTTATGAAAAAAAAATATATATCATATCAAAAATCTTTATCACCAAACCAAACAAACTAACAGTACGTACAAAATTGCAATTACGTGAACCAAAGTTTCGAAAAATACGTGGAAATTATGTTGCAGACTTACAGAGTTAGAGTGGTGACCACCAAAATTCATAGGTTAATTGGAAAAAAAAAAGTTTGGAAAAAGTTTGTTTTGATAAAAAGTGCATTTCTGAAAATACTCCAATAACCTTCTAATGGGCTTTAAAATAATGGGTTTTCATACAGTAAACCCAACCCGACCCGGTTGCACATATGTGAATTACTCGGCTTATACAAACCGCCATTAACGGCTCGGTGTCCCATTTTCATCGTAGCTATCGTTCATCACTCGATCCTCTTCAGGTGATTTGATTTCAGCAGTCAGTCGACGATGGATTCCGTCATTGCAGTGGCCACTGTATCTGTTATTGTCGGTGCGTTGATCGCCGTGCTCTTCTTCGGTAGCTACTTCCGGAAGCGGACATCGGAGGTGCAATCAATGGCCAAAGCGGAGCCTCAGGATCCGATCCGAAATCCAAAATCAAAGCAGCCTTTTCCCAAGAAGAATCATCCCAAATCTCACGCGTCCGATAAGGTAGGTTTTTACTCCATTAGTGTTGCCAAGTGGCAGCCTTTTCCCAAGAAGAATCATCCCAAATCTCACGCGTCCGATAAGGTAGGTTTTTACTCCATTAGTGTTGCCAAGTGAGATTTGGGAACCTGAGTTTAGGGATTTGGATGAGCTGACTTTCACGCAGCATTAAAACTTTTGTTTTGCGGTCTAAATTTTTGGTGGAATGCAGAATCAGATCAAACGGCATCATCCTCTCGACTTAAACACGTTGAAAGGCCATGGTGATTCTGTTACCGGACTCTCTTTCTCTTCTGATGGAAAAAGCTTGGCGACAGGTTAGTGTTTTTTGGTGTAATCTGTTTTTACGTAGCTAAACATATTTGGTGTAACCTGAATCAAAAGTTACAGACACTGTGAAGAATGGTCCTCCTGTAACATGATCTAAGTTCCTATTAAAAGATTTTGTTTATTCAGTTAGCCCATTTTCTGTGAAGAATGGTCCTCCTGTAACATGATCTAAGTTCCTATTAAAAGATTTTGTTTATTCAGTTAGCCCATTTTTTCTATTTTAGATTCTGATTCCTTTTTCTGTGGATAGCTTGCGGTGATGGAGTGGTGAGGGTGTTCAAGCTAGATAACGTCTCAAGCAAAAGCTTCAAGTATTCCCTGCATATATATTTTATTTTCAGTAGAAGATCTTAGCTGGTATAAGTTTACGTTCCAAGCCCATTCTCATTATCTAACTCGCCTTTTTCTGTCTCTAGATTTTTAAGGATAAATCTTCCTGCTGGAGGGCATCCAGTCGCTGTGACATTTGCTGATGATGCCTCGTCCATTGTAGTAGCTTGTCATGCTATGTCTGGTTCATCTTTGTACATGTACGGTGAAGAAAAGCAAAAGGATCAGCAAGGGAAACTTCCTCTTCCTGAGATCAAATGGGAGCACCATCATATTCATGAGAAGAGAGCAGTCCTTACCTTATCTGGAGCAACTGCAACTTACGGTACTGCTGATGGAAGTGCTATCATTGCCTCTTGTTCCGAAGGTGTGAATTTTCCATTATACAATTGTTTTGTCTGATTTGAGTAGCATGTTGCCAAATTATCTTTGACTAGAATGGTAGGGATACTAGTCTACTTTTTTCACACATTTAACTATACCAAAGTGGTTGCAAACTCTCTAGTTAAAAGTTGGACTGTAAAATTGGTAGAGGGTATTGCCTTGGACTATTTAAATGTACAAAAAAAGTGCCTGCATTGATATGCAAAGTCAGTTGCTTTGATGAGAATTTTGCTGTCTGTTCCTTAAACCTCGTTCTTTTCCAGGGACTGATATCATACTTTGGCATGGGAAAACTGGAAGGAATTTGGGACACGTTGATACAAACCAGTTGAAGAACCATATGGCTGCTGTATCACCAAATGGACGTTTTCTGGCAGCAGCAGCATTTACTGCAGATGTTAAGGTGAGTTTTAATTTAATTTAAATCATTATGAGTGTATGTGTGACTGTATAGCATGACATAGTAAGTGCTTTGAAGGTCTGGGAAATTGTGTATCAGAAAGATGGTTCTGTGAAGGAGGTTTCAAGAGTTATGCAACTTAAAGGCCACAAGGTATCATTCACTACTTATAGCATCCTTCAATGCGTCTCCGTGATGTCAACTCTTTCTCACATGTTTCATGTAATCCATTGTGTAATTGTTTTGAAGTCCGGTATCATCTTGATGAGGATCCAAAGACTTTGAAGGTGTTCCCCATTCCGCTTTGCGACTCAGGGGGTCATCCATTGCACTACGATCGTCTCAGTTTATGCCCTGAGGGAAAGATATTGGCAACAAGCCATGGTTCCACATTGCAGTGGTTATGTGTAGAAACTGGAAATGTCTTGGACACAGCTGAGAAAGCCCACGAAGGTGATATAGGCTCAAATTTCTCTTTACCACCAATTCAAATCTCTAACACATACCTCAAAGTTGAAGCTGTACTATAATTAAACACTCTTGGTTGTATTGTATGTGTAGGCGATATCACATGCATTTGTTGGGCACCTAAGGCTATCTCAGTTGGTATGTGTCTGTGTGCTTGTTTCTTGCCCGTACAGTTTTTTTGTTATCTAAATCGTTGGATCTTTTATGTTGTTGGTTCAGGGGAGACAAAGGCCATGGTTTTAGCGACATCGGGTGATGACAAAAAAGTGAAACTGTGGGAAGCTCCAAAGTCACAACCTTTGTAGACCTGAATATGCATAGACAAAGTTCCTTCATCACATGAGAAAGTATAAACTGAGAGAACACACTATTAAGTTTTATTTCGTGTTCTTGAGTTGGAAGCTTCAGACCAAAAAAAAAAAAAAGAGTTGGAAGCTAAATGAAGTGAGGGAGTGAAAAATCTAGGAAAAAGGATGTTGCAAGGTTTAAGTTTCTTTTAGTCATCTCAAGTGTCTTTCAACATTTGAAATTCTGAATTTTGCTTACAATTACTTTAGCTATCTTGGTTATATTATTACCCGACGATATTAAAAAGCGAAAACATATCGCAAACCTAGATAAGATTGAGCTAAAAGAGAATGAGCTAAAAGGATAAAATCATAAAAGACTACAAAACAAAATGCAAGAACCACAATAAATTGTTCTTCCTAGAACCAAATCCTAAGAGGATAAATTATTAATATGTAATAAAATGTCAATTTCTATGTATCGTTTCAACTTCGTTTTCTGAATCGACTTCATTTCATTAAAATTAGCTGAAACTGAAAAATTCATTAACAGTTTTTCATTGCAATAACACGAAACAAAGATTTCAATATTTAGGGCTGTGGTTGTGGGCTTCCTTGGGGGCTAAGAAACCTTTCTTCTTCTTCTTCTTCACCTTCACGTTCTTTCAGTATCTTTACGCCTTGATATCTTCCCAACATTAAAACAGTGGCCATAGGGTTAGTTCCTGGTGATTCTTCCCACGTTGAACCATCAATGACTCTTAACCTCTTCACACCATTCACTTTATAATCCTCATTCACCACTGATCCCACTACACAACCTCCATGATAATGATAATACGTCCTCACATTCTTTTTACAGAAGTTCTTAAGCTCTTCATCACCTCCCAAAAGTTTATCCTGAGCTTGTGTCCCCAAGAATAATGTCACACTCTCTGATCTCGCCACGTGTTGCAGATGCAGAACCATCTCTAGGCATGCGTCTAGATCTTCCTTGTTATTCAAGTAATTGAATTTCACAAATGGATTCTCCCTAGGGTCTTTGTTTTTAAGTTTCAGCCTTCCTCTAGATTTAGGGAACGAGATTTTGGCTGCTATAGAGATTCTTGTTGTGTTCAAGCTAATTGGAAGTACACTAGATTCGATTATGAATCTGAAACCTTCTGCTATTGCTGCAACTTGAGGTGGCTCTAGTGTTCTGTTCTGCGAGAATCTATCAACAAGAAGAGAGATCCCTGGATTATCCGACATTTTTGTCCCAACTTCTTTGAGCTTAACAATCATAGGAATGTCAAAATCTTTTAGATGATCCTCAGGTCCAATCCCACTTAAGAGGAGAATCTGTGGACTACCTAAAGCTCCAGCTGATAGTATAACTTCACCTCTACGCTTCTCCACATGAGCTTTATAAATCTTCATTGAGCTCCCATCACTCTTCATAAACCTAACTCCAATTGCGTGAGTCTTACTCTTACCACCGTCTAAGATTATACTCGTTACCGTTGTGTTTAGCAAAACAGTGATGCTATTTTGTTTACCAAACCCCAAAAGATCTGCAGATGTATGCCTTTTCCCACACTGATCAAATATGGTTCCACCTATCTTTGTCCCTTGCTTGTGTTCCAAGCTATACCCATTATAGGGATAAAATCCAGCTTCAAGAAACCCGAATTGGACAATGGATTGCCATTGAGTTAGTTCAGGCATGAACACAACTTTAGATTCAACCCATTTATAAGAATCTTGAACAAGATCCTTGTCCCAACCAGCTTTCTTCACAAAATCATCACTAGCTCGGCTATAAAATCCGCCATTTATAGCGCTTGATCCTCCAAGAACACGTCCCCTTGAGTTCTTGATTCCATCTTCAGATGTGAAACTTTGAGCAATAGATGAGTATTGATCTGTTTTTAGTAGTGAATATCCTAAGTACTTCTGTTCTTCTACTAGTGGGTCTCCATAAGGTGAGCCACCACGTTCAATGATAAGAACATTGTATCTTTCAGACAGAGTTCCGGCTAAAGAACATCCCGCAGTTCCACCTCCGACAATGATATAATCGAATGACTTGCCGGAGATTTCTTTCGGATCTGCGGTCATGTAAGGCGTTTGCACTCCTGAAAAACATCAAACAACACAATCAAGAACCCGTCAAAGACATATATATACTTCAAACAAGAAGATGATATACCCTAACCTTGAGACAGGTTAATGAACATAGAGATGATATAGATAATAGCAAGTAGAGACATATCTAATCTTAAGTTTTAGATTCAGAAACAAAGAGAGGATGTGAGTCTAAGTGATGAGTTTGTTTCTTTTTATGGCCTTATAAGAGTGTGTTGAGACGTCATTATCTAAGAAGATGGTCAATAAATAAATAACTTTATTAAAAAAAAAAATTGTTATGGTGCACTAAGGAACGCGTGGTTAGAGATAATGATACTCTCTTTGTTGGGTAATTATGAAAATTTCGTTACATAAATCATATATCCATGTCGTAAAGTGATCATCATGGCCCCTCAGATAAGATTAAGATTTTTTACATTCTCTTGTTTTTAATTAACTAAAACTTTGAATTGATGTGATGAAGCAACAACCTTAGTTAGACAAGAAAAAAAAAGGACACTTAAACCTTTTCTTGTTATGGTTAAACACTAATTAACCTTAACTAAAAACTAATAAAATGAGAGATAAACTGAAATTAATAATGATAAGAGTACAAAAAAGAGACCACCACCCGTCTGAAAAACCTAAAGCAATGTATAGTGGATTCTATCCAAAAACACAAAACGAAAACACAATCATTCAAGTTAACACCTCTTTCAGAGTCCGACGACTTGTGTATTACTTTGAAGGACGAAAACACAATCATTCAAGTTAACACCTCTTTCAGAGTCCGACGACTTGTGTATTACTTTGAAGGTTTTAAAACTTGTTTACCGATCCTACAAATCATCACATGATTTTTTTTTTTTTTAATGTTTTATCCTCACTCATATACTTTTTCCCGACATCCATCTTTTACTACACTAACTCAAGTACACTCAACTCTTGAGTTCGGTCAAGATGTTTGATGGAAACGATAAATGCACCTTGGAGAGATAGGTGACCAAATAATTTATTTTACTCTCCTCACATACCACACTATATTTCTTTTTTTTTTTGGAAAACACCACACTATATTTCTATCTCTGAATACCACAATCATCCCTGCTAATAGACCGTAACATGCCCGTTAGCTCAGCTAGCTCCACGTATATCTGGATTTATCTCTGATACCAGTTGTTATACTCCGACCTTCCGTAACTTTATTTGGATCTATACTTTTTACCTGGCCCATATATCCCAAAGATAGTACGAAAACACAATCATTCAAGTTAACACCTCTTTCAGAGTCCGACGACTTGTGTATTACTTTGAAGGCTTTAAAACTTGTTTACCGATCCTACAAATCATCACATGATTTTTTTTTTTTTTTAATGTTTTATCCTCACTCATATACTTTTTCCCGACATCCATCTTTTACTACACTTTTTTTTTTTTTTTTAATGTTTTATCCTCACTCATATACTTTTTCCCGACATCCATCTTTTACTACACTAACTTAAGTACACTCAACTCTTGAGTTCCGGTCAGGATGTTTGATGGAAACGATAAATGCACCTTGGAGAGATAGGTGACCAAATAATTTATTTTACTCTCCTCACATATCACACTATATTTCTTTTTTTTTTTGGAAAACACCACACTATATTTCTATCTCTGAATACCACAATCATCCCTGCTAACAGACCGCAACATGTCCGTTAGCTCAGCTAGCTCCACGTATATCTGGATTTATCTCTGATACCAGTTGTTACACTCCGACCTTCCGTAACTTTATTTGGATCTATACTTTTTACCTGGCCCATATATCCCAAAGATAGTTCGCAGACAACCAGAGCACTATAACCTCTTGAATTTTTTTATATGAAAAAAAAAAACCAAATTTGAATTTTCAAATCACTATCCTGAACATTTATTTACACGTTGTTTACTAAGCTTACTCTATGCAATATGCAGATCTCGAATAAATTCAGATGGAAGTGGTCATACGTCTTGCCGTTGTCTGATTTTGGCGTAGTGGGAGAAATCATGAGCGTAAGGCATAATTAAACAAGTTGTTGAACATCTATATAGAAATATTAAAAGTAAGTTTTGTTAGTAATTAAAGAATGTTTGGTTAGAGACTATTACCTTTTTTAATTTTTCTTTGCATAATTATATGTTCGTGCCTTTAAGTTTTGGGCTTGGATCATTATGATTTTTTTACTTTAATTGGTCAACTAAAATTTTGAATGGGTGAAAAATCATTCACAAAATGTCGTTTTCACACACCGATTAAAGTATAGAAAGTGATTTTCCACCATGTGCAATATAATTATTTAAAATATTGTATTTAAACAAAAAATAGATAATAATATAAAATAATTATATAAAATATTTTTAATGACAAATTTTGTAATTAAATTTTGCTGTGTCTTTATATTTACAAAAATTTACATTTTGTAAGAATACATTCTCTCTTTTACTTAAAATTAATATTTATCTATAATTACTATGATTACTATTTAATTAAAATTATTTTTCAATTATTAAACTCTAAATATTTTAGCCACCGACAAGGTGAATTTTTAGACCATCCTCATCCGTGATACCGTATCTAACCAAAAAGCATATAATATTTTAATAGAATTTACTTAATTAATTAAATTAATTTACTTAATTAATTAAATTAACTATAATTACTATGATTACTATTTAATTAAAATTATTTTTCAATTATTAAACTCTAAATATTTTAGCCACCGACAAGGTGAATTTTTAGACCATCCTCATCCGTGATACCGTATCTAACCAAAAAGCATATAATATTTTAATAGAATTTACTTAATTAATTAAATTAAGATATTTATTTAAAAAATTTACCATTAACACTACAACACCTATTGAGACCGTATGAATTAACAATCAGATCTTCAATTCTCCCTCCCTTTTGTATTTTTTTATTGTTTTTTTTATATATAAACCTCCTTTACATCCCTGCGATGGAGATGCTCTTATAAGCTAGATACCGAGAGGGGAGGAAGTCTTCGCGGCGAAGATTGTTAAAGGCGGAGCAAGCTTAAAACCGTAACAACCCTCCAACGACATCGGTCAGATCCGAATACCGGAGAAACAAGGCGGAGGATACGTACGACGTTTGTTGTGGATAAGTTTTGAGAAAAAAAGTCTGGGAAAAAGGAAATCCTTTCGTTTTTCAAAGTTATTGAACTCTATGTAAATAGTTTTAGTTATATTATTATTTATATTATAATTATATTGCAACATGTGAGTAAGTTTTTTTTTTAAAGAGAAGGTTCGACTCTGGGCAGTAGACAAGGGAACTACCATAGTGACTTGGTGTCAGATGGTAGCCTTGAGCCTATTGGGGGGAACGATGAAGGTTCGGAGTATGGGCCAGTAGGGCCAGACTGTGTTCGAAGGATGGATAGTGGTTGCCGTAGGACAGGTTGATTGTTCAGGCTCGTTTGTTGATTGCNCATCTAGGGGTTACGGAACCTCTAGTGCAGACTGGTAGGACTGGTCAGTCCGAGGAATGTTCGATTCAGAGTTTCGGGATGAAATTTTGAGTTGGACATTCCCCGGCACTGGCCGACGTAGCGTTCCTGGCTCAGGTAGAGTCAGGGGCGTTACAACGTGGTTATCTAGGGGTTACGGAACCTCTAGTGCAGACTGGTAGGACTGGTCAGTCCGAGGAATGTTCGATTCAGAGTTTCGGGATGAAATTTTGAGTTGGACATTCCCCGGCACTGGCCGACGTAGCGTTCCTGGCTCAGGTAGAGTCAGGGGCGTTACAACGTGGTTAAATGTTTTGGAAAGTGAGTGTTTTGGTTTGGGAAGTGTCTGGGTAGAGTTAGACCTAGACTGAGTAAGAATGGTTGGGAAAGTACGGCTATGAGACCAACGGGGCCTTCCTTCTTCTGAATGAGCTGAGTGAACAAGTTTTCTGTTTTGCAGATGTCGTCTGAGACTCCAGATCACTCCTCTCTGAATAAGTGAATCCCGAGGAAGGGGAAGAAAATGCCGAGGGCGAGGAAGGAGAAATGTGTAGTCAACACAAAGAGAG
>CM071716.1:48286541-48299644 GCA_036630335.1 Physaria fendleri | reverse complement strand
TTAGGAACTAAAAAGATGAAGTGGAGGACAATCAAATGTCCCTTATTACGTGATTATCCATTTAAATTGAGTCACGGGATATGCATCAATGGGGTTTTGTATTATTTAACTCAACATACTCGTGCTATGTCTTACGCGATCGCTTGCTTTGATGTTAGGACTGAAACATTCAAGTTCAGACCCATTGCCATTAACGTACAAGGCCGTACTCCTAAATTGATAAACTATAAAGGTAAATTAGGTATCACAATTTTGAGTGGACATGGTGATACAGTTGAGTTAGATTTGCTATTGGTACAACAAGAAGAGGAGAAACAAGAATGGTCGAAATACATTTTGCCGTCGAAAATAAAGTTCACTAAACTATATGTTATTGGAATGACTTCTACAGATGAAATTGTTTTGTCGACAAGTTTTGGATCTAAACTGTTTTATGTTTACTACTTCAATCCGGAAAAGAATACTCTTGAAAGTGTTGAGGTCCAAGGTTTTAAGAATCTTGATAGTAATGTTCGTGTGTTTATGGATCATGTAGAGGATCTTTATGTTAACGATATAAAGCATTTCAAGTCAAAGATTCATGCCAATGTTCGACAAGGCCGTTTTGAAAGCATTAACACATTTGAAGCTCTGTCTTTGGGATGAAGAAGATGATGATTAAGTTAGTTGATTTTTTTTTTTTTGTGTGCGTGTGTAATTTGGTTATATAAGCTAGGTATAATAATTTTTAAAAATGTATATAATTATATTTCGGATACTTTAAAGTATTAATTTAATTTTCGGTTTGGTTATTTTTAAAAATGTATATAATTATATTTCGGATACTTTAAAGTATTAATTTAATTTTCGGTTTGGTTTGAGTGTTGGTGCAGATATTCGTATTAATGTTTTATTGAGTTATTTCCTAACTTTTTAAAAAATCTGAATTATATAATGTTAAATTTCTATCTATATTAGAAAATATTATATTAGAAAATATTGGTCTGAATATTAGGAAACGTTAGCTCATAAAAAGTAGTAAATATAATAATTTTTTAAATTAAATTTCGTTATTTTGGAGATTAGATTTCTTAAATATTAGGAAATGTAAATATTCAAATGCTATTATTGTCAAAAAAAAATTAATTTCTAAATTTAGTAATCAAGACTAAAAAATGAATTTTCTAAATATTAGGATATGTTAATTTCCTAAAAGTGAGTAAATATTTGATTTTTTATTAGATTTTCTCCATTTTACCAAAAGAAAAAGAATCAAAAATATTAGAAATTGTTATTATTATTTTTTAAAAGTTCCTTTTGACAAGTTTAACATATTTTTAAATATGGACAGAATGATTCAGATGATGACAACTAATTTTTTTTCTTTCTCAAATAACATATAATGAAATAAGATCATATTTATGGTTTACCAAAAAAAAAACATTAAATCAAACCTTGATCAGTACGTCTGAAATGAGTGCGTTAGCCCCCAAACTCTATATATGTAGGAGCCTCTCAATGTCTGATACAACAAAATACAAACGATGATTGCTACACAATATGCTTTAGATTTTATCCCAGCTGATCTCTTGCACGAGATCTTCTCGAGATTGCCTATAAAGACAGTAGCAAGATGTCGTTGTGTATCGAGGATATTGGCGTCTAGACTTGGCAGTGATGATTTCAAGAAGATGTTCTTGACAAGATCTTTGACTCATCCACGTCTCTTATTCCTCGTCCAAACCAATGAAAAAGCGTGGGTCTTCTATTCATCGCCTCAGCCTCAAAATCCATATGAGACGTCGTCTCTTGAAGTAAAAGCTGATTTTCATTCAGAGTTTCCTAGACTAAAGGGAAAATTTTAGCTATGCGTCTGGTTTGTTCTATTTTCCTGGTGAAAAAGGTGTAATATACAATCCTAAAATTTTAGCTATGCGTCTGGTTTGTTCTATTTTCCTGGTGAAAAAGGTGTAATATACAATCCTATCACAGAACAGTATGTCATCTTACCTAAATTGAGAACAGATAAAGAGGTAGAGCCAAAAAGCTTTCTAGGGTTTGATCCGATTGACAAACAATTCAAGGTATTGGTCATCAACGCTCCAGCAAATCGAGTAAATAATGAAAGGATTAATTTTATTCTTATGCTCGGAACTGGAAAGATGAAGTGGAGGACAATCAAATGTCCCTTATTACAAGATTATCCATATTTCTGGAGTAACGGGATATGCATCAATGGGGTTTTGCATTATTTAAGTCGATCTGTTGAGTCTTTCGGGATAGTTTGTTTTGATGTTAGGACTGAAAAATTCAAGTTGGAGCCCCTTATCATTGACCTACCACACATTTGTACTCGTCAATTGATAAACTACAAAGGTAAATTAGGTATCACTATCTTGAGTGGGAAAGCTAGTCATGTTGTGTTAGATATGTTGTTGGTTCAAGATGAGGAGGAGAAACAGGAATGGTCGAAATACATTTTGCCGTTGACAATAAAGTTCAATTTTGGTTTGTATGTTGTTGGGATGATTTCTCCAGATGAAATTGTTTTGTCGAATATAGGTATACTGTTTTATGTTCACTACTTCAACCCGGAAAGGAATCATCTTCAAATTGTTGAAGTCCAAGGTCTTGAGAAGCATAAAAGTGTTGAAGAATTCCAAGGTTATCATCTAAAATTGAAACATATGAAAATGGATGGTGAAGTTCATATGTTTACGGATTATGTAGAGGATCTTTATGTTAACGATGTAAAGAAGGTAAGAGCCCTGGTGTCTCACCGTCGTCAGCCGTGCTTGGGCGGCGGTCACCGGCGTCGCCGTCGTCCCGAGCCACCGGTCCTTTTTTGTTTCTTCATTTTCTTCTTTACTTTGATGCTCCTCTTCATTTTCGTTCGTCTGCTCAGTTCGCTTCTCCCACCGAGCATCTCCACGGCGGCCGTTACTGGTCATGACGGGCTCGCAACCACCGTAGGAAGATCCCCTCTCGACGTCGACCTGGTTGCTAACCACCGACAGTCAATCATCGTGCGCCTTAGTTCTCCTCTTGTCAGATCTGAAGGTTGGCTCGCCTCTATTATCGGTTCTCTGCTCGACAATTTCTTACACCCGTGGTGGTTCTAGAGCTTTTCCGATGAGCTAGGTCTCCTAGATCGACAGCCACGAAGTCTGTTTATGGAGCCAATTTATTCCCAAAAGCTTTTGTTCTCAGATTATGTGGCGGCTCTTGGGGTAAGATTGGTAACCCTAATCCTAAAAGTTTAAATTGCTTAGTGGGCTCTTCTGGCCCAATTATTTTATTTAAGGATTTGGGCTTAGACTTGGAAGTAGTTAGGAGGAATCTAGGCCTGTTTTATTGGACTTTAACTTTATTTCTTTTAGCCCATTCTGTCCTATTTTATGGTTTGGTAAACAATTTGGCCTCTTTATCGGTGTCTACTTCCCTGATAAGAGAGCGCAACAATGTTCCGGGGCTGTACCCGAGAATGCTTCATCCGGGACGGGAATCTTCCGTTCACTGGTTTTCAACAGCGATAAAGAGAACTTCCTATGGACTTCTCAAAGCTGCATATTCACGGTCATCCTTCGGCAAATGCAAGACCATGCTAGTCAAGCTTTTGGACCCCATAGAAGAACGTTATTTCTCTATGCTCCTCGAAACGCTATCCTTCTACTTTTCGTATTGTATTGTTTTTCGAGTAAATTTTTACCTGTTCAGTTTGTGGTCCGAAGACTCCATTAAATTGAACTCGGAATTTGTAATCGAATCCTATGATTAAGTGTGTGTAATTTGGTTATATAAGCTAGGAATTTTCTTTTTCTTGGCAAGGAAATCAGGATTTCATTAATTAATAATATGGTTCGATTACAACTTCCAAACTCAATTTAACGAGACCATAAATTGCATCGGTAATAGATAATTCGAGAGACAATACAATACAATAAGTAAAAGGATAACACTTCGAGAGGCATAGAGAAATGACGTTTTTCTACGAGGTTCAATTGCTTAACCATAGTCGTCTAATAAAAAAAATGTATTAAGTTGAAGTATAAGCTAGGTATAATAAAAGAAAAGTATATAATTATATTTCCGATATTTAAAGTACTTATTGATTTTCGGGTTTTTTTTTCACCTCTGCTTAGTGGTTCAATGGTGTGATGAATTTCAGAAATGACCACCATTGTTCCAGTGTGGTGTAGTTATTCGTATTAATATTTGTTAGTATATAGTAACCTCGAATTCGAACCAATAAATAAATTTTGATTCACTTCAAAACTTTAACAACATTTATAAAACCACAATAACTTTGCATTACAAACTATCACAAAAAAAAAGACAAAAAGTCCTTAGACGATAGTACCACCGGTAACATACTCAGTGAAGGCCAAAGCAACTAAACCAAGCATCGCAAATCGACCATTCCAAAGCTCAGCATCTGAAGTCATGAACCCTTTTGACTTTGACTCTGCTCTTATTCCCTTAAACAATGGAACCATTGATGCCAAAGTCAGCAAAACCGTGGTTCCTACAAACCACCCGACGCCTCCATCGGAGATTTGAGCAAACACATTCTCTCCTTTGGACAGCTCCACAGCTATGGCAGCTACGAACCCTACCATCGCTAGTCTCCCGTTGATTCTCTCCGGTGCTGGACCAGAGAATGCAAGAAGAATGGCAGCTACGAACCCTACCATCGCTAGTCTCCCGTTGATTCTCTCCGGTGCTGGACCAGAGAATGCAAGAAGATCTCCGAACTTTGTACTCACCTAAACAATATAACAACATGTATTATTATATGAGTATTTAATTTGACACATAAATTATTACAAGACTATACTAACACAACACAAGATCGCAATTACATGTATTTATAAATTATGACAAGATTGAAAAATTATGTCTAACAATCTGTTCCCCAAAATTTTCGATCTCTTTACTACGCCACATAAACAAAATTTACACCCATTTTAGTACAAATTAAACAAAATTTACACCCATTTTAGTACAAATTGATACAAATTTTATGTATACGACGTAATAAAAATATCCAAAGCTGAAGAATCGGATTGTTAGGTGTATCGTAGATGATGAAATACAAAGTCAGCCCTATATTTACACGAATAACTTCGACCATTATATCATATATATACCTTAGGCTTGCTAACAGGAGGAGGAGACGGTGGCATTTGGGGTTGAGAGGCCGAGGTCGAGGTCAAATCTTCCTTGCTAGGATCACCCTTTACGGTGGCATTTGGGGTTGAGAGGCCGAGGTCGAGGTCAAATCTTCCTTGCTAGGATCACCCTTTAAAAAAATAGTCAATGTCACGAAAGGTCAGGATTAAAACTCAAATAAGTACTGAAAGGTCAGAAACTGAAAGAACTATGTACCTGAGCCATGCATCTGACTCCGACAGGAGCATTCCTCTTGTAAAAGAGTTGGTTTGTGTTTCTGATGTTGTGTGAACTCAATCCACTTGAAGGAGCAGCCAACAGTACTGATTGCATGTTAAACGACGTCGTTGCCATCTCTGAATTGGGGTTTTGAATACTAAAGATTTTAGAAGATTTGTGTAGTGAAGAGGATTTGATGAACTATAAGACTTGAGGAGTTGGTTTGTGGTTTAACAATGGATCATCTCTTTATTTATAGAGTTGGTGAAGGTAAAATGATTGGTCTAGTATTTTTGTGAATTTTTTGGATCATCTCTTTATTTATAGAGTTGGTGAAGGTAAAATGATTGGTCTAGTATTTTTGTGAATTTTATTTATGGGATAGTAAAGAGTTTTTGAGTTTGTGGTGTGTAGTGGAGTAATAAAGAGAAACATATCTTCAAAAGAAAAGGGAATCGAAATTGAGATTTTCTACTCTTTTGGGATNCTACAAAATATGAAAAGAAACTAAAAATATAAAAGATTTGAATGCGTAAGAAACTTTATGTACAATTTTACTCAAATTCTATCCACCCAAACTTTCCATCTCTTTAGAAAATTCTCAAATACTATTACACAGTAAAATACTGTTTGAATTATTACTAAACCAACAGAAAATTAGAAAATTCTCAAATACTATTACACAGTAAAATACTGTTTGAATTATTACTAAACCAACACCAAATTTTATACAAATTATATACGTGGACATATTTGGTAGAATATTTTGACATTTAAAAATAAAATTAATTTATAAAAAATATATATTTCTCAATGTAATAATTTTTTTTTGAATATTAAATAAATAATAAGAGTCAATGTAATAATTAGTTGTTTAAATATATTTAAATTGAAATATAAGATTGTGATATTAAACAATTTTATGTGGAATTGTACAAAAAAATTATGAAGTTTAGGAGTTTTAAGGAATCGTTATAAAATTAGGGGGATTTTTTACACACAAAAAAAAAAACATTCGAACGGGTAAAATAAAATTTGAGTGGATATTAGTCAATGGTTTTACCTAGTCGACACAAATATAAATTATACAAGTAAAATCGAATCGTCTAAAATTATGAAATGAGAGATAAACACAAAAACACGTAGTAGCCATATAATCAAAAAGAAGAGAAAGTGAATTGAGATATGTAAGAAGCCACGTCTAGTTTTAAAAACACGTAGTAGCCATATAATCAAAAAGAAGAGAAAGTGAATTGAGATATGTAAGAAGCCACGTCTAGTTTTTAAAAAGTGCATGTAAATTGATGACGTGGCTTACTTTGTTCACCCACAGACACATTTACTTCCTTGTCGTTTTTTGATTGGTCGTGACCAAATGGGTTTGGTAAGAAAGAACACGTCAAAGAAAAGATTTGTCTCATCACAATATTATAAAACAAATTAACGGCTCATATTCGATCTCTCTCGTAGGGTGTTGGAACTTAGTTAACTTGGTTATGGATGACCCATGATGGCTCCTTCGATATCTTCTCTGATGTCCCATTCATGGCTACGTGCCCAATCTTCCTACTTGTAATGTTTTAACGCATTACAATGTTCACAAACATTTACATATGTGATATCAGATTCAGACCCGGCCCAGAGCACAAGTCACACAAGCGGCCGCTTAGACCCCCAATTTTTTTTAGGTTTTTTCCAAATTTTATTTGCTTTCTAAAGATATATAGATTCTAAAATCATTTCAGTAAAATAGTCAATAGTCTATTGATTATTTCATGTAAATAGCTAAAAATAAACCAATGTTTAATTCCCAACAGCAATATTATATATTTTTTTATATATTTAGGGCTCCCTAATTTCTAACTATTATATATTAAATAAAGATTTGATAGCAAAAAAGTTTTATTTAGGGCTCCCTAATTTCTAACTATTATATATTAAATAAAGATTTGATAGCAAAAAAGTTTGTACCTTATTGGTTATGTCATGTAGATTTCTATCAACCAATCAAGGTTCAAATCACCATATTAATTTTTTTTTATATATTTTGGGCCCTTATTTTAGCTCTACCACTTAGGGGCCCTCGTTCCGTTGGACCGGCCGTGATCAGATTTGAAGTGCCACCAGTCTAGCTTCGAATGATCTTTGTGGTATTGGAACAATGCGTGAGAGATACTAATTAAGAGAACAATTACATAGAGTTACACATTCAGAACGTAATTAAGAGAACACTTTGATAGAGTTAAGATACTAATTAAGAGAACAACACCATTCAGACCGTAATTACTTTACTTTGTCGATCTTTTTGTATTTGATGCTCAATAGTAGTCTTAAAAGACAAAACTGAGCTTGATAGAACCAGCAAAAAATTCATGTCTTATTGAAAAATGCTAAAAGCCTAAAACAATATGACTTGAAATAGAACCAGCAAAAAATTCATGTCTTATTGAAAAATGCTAAAAGCCTAAAACAATATGACTTGAATATTGTCACAAGACTTGTTAAATGATACTCTCACTATGAATATTGACCCAATTTCCCCATATTGCATAAACAAATACTAAATATGAAACGAAAATGTGTTCTACTCAAATTGAATGAAACAAAATTTAAGTTACAAATCCACTTAAAAAAAAATTATTAAAAAATAAATGGAAATTTTATTGGAATAAAAATTATAAACATTAATAATAATACGGTTTCCTATTAAATATAGAAGTAAAAAAGAAAATGACTTCAAAAAGTGTAAAAGAAATAATAAATTAACGAAAGAACCAATTCATTGTGATCATTACATGATGAAAGAGCCGAACTCATTCTAATTGCTAATCAATCATTGCATGATATTAACTAAATTAAAATGCTGTCTATACATTTTTTTCCTACTGCTTCAATTTAATTTCTTAGATATCTTTTTTTTTTTGTCATAATTTCTTAGATATCTAATATTACAAAAATGTTTGGTTTGATGAATTCCAGCAAATAAAGACCTCTTATCTTTTAAATAAACGTAAAAGAAAAGAAAAAAGCTCAAAAGTTTAAAGCTATGATCTATACTTTAGCTTAACTCATTTTAATTATCTCTAAAAATTAAAAAAAAAAAAGATGGAAGAAAAATGATTAAAGATGAGGTCCATTAGCTCATTAGAGTTTTCTTATGAATATTATAAATATAATTACTTCACAAATCATTTCAATGTATTGACCCACCAGCTAGAGCCCCTCTAATATTTCAACTATTCACCAAACATTGAATCATACATAAACTCATATTATGTTTTCCAAATGCCAAAGTATGGTTGAGATAATGGTTGGGCCATAAAACTCGCAAATATAGATATATCTTTAGAATCTACCTCTTGGCCAATAACAAAGACAACTATTACTTATTCATTGAGTTTAATTTGATGAACTATGATACCAACAATAGTGGATTTTAAATAGGAATTTATGGTCTACAACAAAATAAAACAGCAAATATTTATGATTTAGTAAATAGTATGCTTGCCATAGTTGTAGGAAAAATATTACAAAAAAACTCATTACAAGAAAAGAAATTTTTTTTTTTTGATAAACAAAAAAAAAATTAGAAAAAGATTTGGGCTGACCTTGTAATTCCACGTATATTATTTGATTTCAAACCGGATCTCCCTATAGAAAAAGATTTGGGCTGACCTTGTAATTCCACGTATATTATTTGATTTCAAACCGGATCTCCCTAAACTTTTCGCCTCTTCACTACGCACCATAGATAATTTTTGTACTATTCTTAGTACACGAACTTTTCTAACCGCTGCATATTAAAAAGATTTGGGCTGACCTTGTAATTCCACGTATATTATTTGATTTCAAACCGGATCTCCCTAAACTTTTCGCCTCTTCACTACGCACCATAGATAATTTTTGTACTATTCTTAGTACACGAACTTTTCTAACCGCTGCATATTCCTCCCTACATAAATAAATTCGGTTAATCATAAGAAATCAACTTTTAGATCAATTTAAACGCTGATTTATTCCAAATTCTGATCCGGTTTTGTAAAGAGGTATGACAAACAAATATACGGGGTTCACCGTTTTTATCGGCCACAAAAGCGATCAAAATTTGGAATAAATCAGCGTTTAAATCGATGTAAAACTTGATTTTTCTGTGGTTAACCGAATTTATTTATGTAGGAGGGAATATACAGTGGTTATTAATGTTCGTTTACTAAAATGAGTACCAAAATTATTTATAGGGTGTAGTTAAGAAGCGAAAAGTTTGAGAGATCCGATCTGAAGTCCAGTAGTATGTGCAGAATTATAAAGTGATCCCAAAAGATTTTTATAGGTACAAGATTTTACCCTTATTATATAAAATATTATTATAAAATTATAAAGTGATCCCAAAAGATTTTTATAGGTACAAGATTTTACCCTTATTATATAAAATATTGTTTTAATACAAGCTTATATTTTAGAAGCTACAAATCAAACTTTTTCTTTCACAGTATTATTATCTTGAGATTTAGTTGAAAAACTAAAGTTATGGCAAAAAAAGCTATATGTAGTGGTTGGATTTGAGTTTAAAATGATCCAACATTAGATATTGTGCATTCAAATTGGCCTACAGTTTTATATGAAACATTTACATATCTCATATGGTCTCATAATGTAATGTAGGGTCCAAACAAAGTGAAGCCAACTAATAATCATTAAACTAATTTATAACCAATAATCAATTAAACACCAAACATGCTTTTGATCACATATACACTCAACACTGTTCAGCCATAAGCCTCTCTTAGTACTCTCTGTTTCAATTTTTCAGATTCATCAAGAGATCTTGATTCAAGGAGATGATATGGGCAACAATAATGCAACCGCCTTTTACACAGGTAAACCAACAAATCATCTTTTAGTTTAGTTTTGTATTATTGTTATTCTTGCTTCATATTTGGTTGTGTAATTGCAGAAGATGCATATGAGACCCCAAAGCAGTCTGTTTCTGTAGAGACAATTCAAGGTGAGGTGTTTCTTGAAGGTGAAGGTAAAGATCTAGATGAAGATAAAGAGAGCTCAAAGCTAAATACTAATGGAATGTCTCCTTTGGACTCTATTGCAATAGAGACAGTTCAAGATCAAGTGTTTCTTGTAAGTAAAGGTAAAGATGGAGATGAAGAGAAGGAGAGCTCAAAGCTAGATAGTAATGGAATATCTCTTTCCATAGAGACAGTGCAAGATCAAGTGTTTCTCGTAAGTGAAGGTAAAGATGGAGATAAAGAGAGCTCAAAGCTAGATACCAATGGAATCTCTCTTTCCAGCTTAAATCTAGAAACCAATGAAATGTCTCCTCCAAGGGAGTCTGTTTCCGTAGAGACCAAGCAAGAAGAAGTGTTTCTTGGGGCTAAAGAAAAAGATGGAGATGAAGCGAGAGAGTGCTCAAAGATAGAAACCATTGAGATTTCTAAGTTGGACTCTATGTTCATAGAGATGGAGCATGATCAGTTGTTTCTTGTAAGTGAAGGAACAGATGGAGATGAAGAGAAAGAGAGCTTACCTAATGGTGTTGAAGAGACAGAACCGCACAGTAAAGAGTCAGTTAATGAACTGAAAGTAAAAGAAGATATGGATCAGAGTGGCTTGGAGAGTTTAGTAATAGAAACTGATGAGAAGCTTCAGAAACAAACACCAGTTGTGGAAGGTTGATCTTAATTTTTCTTGATTCTCTTCATATTTGAAAGTTAACTTAATGTTGTAACCTTCTCTCAATTCATGATTCAGGTCTTGAAACTGTCGAAGCTGAAGAAATTATGATGAATGAGTCTCTTGACCAAATGGTTCATTCAGAGGAAGATGCAAAGCTTGATCAAGAGATTTGTACAGAACAGAAAACACTAAAGGATGGGTGTCCTGAGCCACTCATAGATGAAGGCATAGCTAATAAGCTGATCTCTAACTCTAAACCTGGTTCACAGGAGTCAGATGAGATTCAAGACACCGCTCTTGGAGTTCATAAGGAAGAGAAAGACAAACTAAAAGCAAATCTGATGCGCATGTCTAGATGCAGATCTCTCCCAGTGAGCCAAAATAGTAGAGTTGTTGCAGATTCTCTGGTTAAACATTTGGTTAAGCAGAACTCTGGTTAAACATTTGGTTAAGCAGAAGACTAACATAGCTGAGACTCAGCTTGTTTCTTGCATAGGTTAAGCAGAAGACTAACATAGCTGAGACTCAGCTTGTTTCTTGCATAGGAAGCAACAAATCCCTAGAAACCATTGAAGAGAAAGATAAAGAAGCTAGACTTGAGATGCAATCTCCTGAATCAGCAGAGAAAAATCCGTTACCATGTCAGGACAAGACTGAGATACACGAAGCAACAATCGATGTAGAGGAGAACACAGTGATGTTGAAGAGAAGTGAGTCAGCGAAAAAAAGCATTGATAGGTCTTTAGAGTGGTTGAAGAAACACAGTGATAGCTTCAAAGAAACTAAAGGCGGATCAAAAGATAACTTGATGGACAAGAATGGTTCATCTACTTCTACAAAAGGTTTAGCAAGAAAAAAGAGTAAATCTTCGTTCTTGGGCACATATCTTTGTTGCACTACCTCCATGAATTGAACTAATTATTGGTGATTTTAAATGTTTTTTTTTAAAAAATAATATTGATTTGGGATTGTGAAGAAACAAGTGAAGTGTGGATTTGGGTTTTTATACTTGAGATGGGCTTTTATGTTTGTGAGGCTTGGTTTATAATTTTATATATAATGTAATTTTTATTTACAAATAAATACTTTTATCATATCGTTATTTGAGAAATATTTAGCTCCATTTAGGTGCAAATGGTTGCATAATTAGTTGAATAGTTTTAAAATAAGATTTTACAATGCTATATTCCTTTAAAATTATTGCAAATAAAAAAAAAAAGTATTTTAGAGTAATTAACTTTTAGTTCTCTTTCTCTAAAATTACATTATTTATAGAAAATAATATATTTTATTTTTAAAAATATTTGAAAATCAGTGGAATAAATAGTTTTCTATTATGCTAGATGTGGTTCTTGGATAAAATAGTTGATGAATACAAATAATAATAAATATTTCATTTATTTTTTACTGATAACAATTTTTTAAATTCAATTCATTACTTTAATTGCTAACTATTTGAAGCCTTAATAGGTACTTTTTTTTACTAATAACAGGTATTTTGAATTCAATTTATTACTTTAATTGCTAACCATTTGAAGCCTTAATCACAGTGGTAGAATAAAATAGATAAAACTATATATAGAGATTAAATTGGATCTGAAAGCATCAATGAATTTAGAAATAAAGAAATTTGTTGAGATTGTGTGAACAAAAAGGAGTAACAAAATAAACAAAGTAATTAAGGATAGTTGGCTTAAGTGATAAAATCTAATTAAAATAATAAAATTAATAATAATCAGCCAATATTGATCATCATCTTGACAAATTCATCATAATTGACTTGACCATCACCATCCAAATCTGCTTCCTTAATCATTTGTTCAACTTCTTCATCTGTTAGCTTTTCTCCTAGATTTATCATTACATGACTCAACTGCAATTAACGAAAGCTTCTTCACATTAATAATTACATTAAAATTAAGAATGCATTGATGACTATATATTTAATTTAATTAGGTGAAACATGTGCCCTCATGTCCAATATAATTATATACATTTGACTCTTAACTACTTTTCTAATTTTTATTAATTTTTTATTTTATTTT
>CM071716.1:48195906-48218815 GCA_036630335.1 Physaria fendleri | reverse complement strand
AGGTTGTCTTTCCATATTCTAAAAAATAAATCATAATGGCATGTTCGTAAATATGGTCCGTAAGAGTTATTCTGGCGACGACACCTAAGCGTTTTTGTTTTTCGAATAATATATAGGGGGATTTTAGGAATATGTAGATTTTTGAAGTTTTTGTTAAATAGATATGTATTAATTCAAAATTCTGAGAGTGATTCTGGCGACGACACCTAAGCGTTTTTGCTTCTCAAATAATATATAGGGGATATTTGAATATCAAAATTTAAAACCAAATTTATATCCATATAATTAGATAATTGCATATGTCTGCATTAAAAACATTTTACATTAAACATTATGGATATTTCATGTATTTTCAGATAAATTCAGATAAAATAATTAATATTTAGTTTATTGGCTATTTTAGGTAAAAATATCCGACCTGAAACATATCCAAGAAAAAGTAAGGTACAATTTAAAAATACCTAAATCCAACACAAACCTGATCCAAAATTAAACCGAACTTGATCGAAAACTAATTAAAATATATATAAAAAATACTCGATTCATAGTTTTTATACTGTAACCTAAATATCTGAAACCCAAAATATTTTATCTAAATCCAACCAAAAATCCAACACTTAAACCTCTAATTTGAGTTGGTAGGTGAAATATATTGTATTATGTTAATATGAGGGACCAAATTTTGTTTTCTTAATATATTCATGTAGTTGACCTCTATATATATATATATATATTCAAGTTGTGTTGGCATTTCAATTAAATTTAGCAACTTGTATCTTACCTATTGTCTAAGATCTATATGGATATATGAGGTCCCCTTTTACATTTATCCAAAAGGCTATTTTAGGTAAAAATATCCGACCTGAAACATATCCAAGAAAAAGTAAGGTACAATTTAAAAATACCTAAATCCAACACAAACCTGATCCAAAATTAAACCGAACTTGATCGAAAACTAATTAAAATATATATAAAAAATACTCGATTCATAGTTTTTATACTGTAACCTAAATATCTGAAACCCAAAATATTTTATCTAAATCCAACCAAAAATCCAACACTTAAACCTCTAATTTGAGTTGGTAGGTGAAATATATTGTATTATGTTAATATGAGGGACCAAATTTTGTTTTCTTAATATATTCATGTAGTTGACCTCTATATATATATATATATATTCAAGTTGTGTTGGCATTTCAATTAAATTTAGCAACTTGTATCTTACCTATTGTCTAAGATCTATATGGATATATGAGGTCCCCTTTTACATTTATCCAAAATATATTTATTTGATTATTATTGCATATTAAAATTTCTCAGATAAGCATTACTAAACCACTACCAAACTTATTTTATTGAACCAAAATGTCTTAACATTATTTAATTTAATCAACTACATAAATGGACACGATCAGATGATATTGCGTATTTGCATCTCCCAACAATCATTAACTTATTGTGGGGTTTTATATTAATGTTCTTAAGCATGCGATATTTGTTCCAAAAGTTTATGTATTCATGTGATTCCTAAATGTAACACGTGAAAAAAGCCTTTAAATCAAATGAAAAATATGGTGTAAAGAATCATTTTCATTCACATAAATGTCACATTATCTTGAGTTTTCTTGTTTTTTCGCCGACCACGTTATCTTAAGTTTTTAACACCGAAAAGGGTAAAAAAGAGCGTGATTAGACAATGTAAAAGGTTATCACGCGGGTGGGCCTCAATTTTCTAAGACTGCAATAGGATCCGGATTTAACCAATTGTATTTGCGGTAATTACGGTTTAGAGACCAGTGGCAGTAAGGTAAATAAAAATGAAACTAAAGACCGAGTTTTAAACTAAACATACACGTTGTCTCGACAGCCAATGCGGTTTGGGAAATTGGATCCGACGTATCCGATATACTTTTTCTCCGATTTGTTTTTTCTCTGTTTAAAATAAAGTTTATAGAGATAGCAAATTATTTCAGTCAAAAGAAAAGAGATAGCAAATTACTTCATATCAAATTATTGGTTATTATCCGAATTTACCAGAATATTCAAAATATATATTTTTTAAAAAATACTGGTGGCGTAGAAAAAATAATCAAATACCTAATCCATAAATAATTAAAAATATATATCTATTTTGAATCCGATATTTAAAATATTCATAGAAAATTTATGTACACTAGTAGTTTTCTAAAACAATATTTTGATGTCCGAGTATCATCGTCGATGTCCCAACTGCAGCCGCTGTTGTTGAGAACGCAAAGGTAACTCCAGTAATCCCCGTCGCAGACCCCACTCCCTCCATCTCTTCTCAATCAGATGACTCCACCTCTCCAGCTCTCCCTCCGCCTTCAATCGAAGAAGCCTCACCCGCTGGAATCAGTGATATGGTGATGGATCTAGTCACTCTCAATGACGATGAGAAATCAGTGATATCTCCATCGGAGGGTGTTATTACGATACCATTCTCTTTCCCACCTCTAGCTAACCATTCACTGGAGGATTGTGGCAATTGGGTGCCTCCGGCATTACCTACAACATTATCTACAGATTCGCGAGCTAGAAAGGAGGGTCAAGGAAAAACGAAAACAACAATCTACTATACATACTTCATTGCGCTGTAAATCGGAACGACATAAATTTAAACCGACCTACTATACATACTTCATTGCGCTGTAAATCGGAACGACATAAATTTAAACCGACGGGAGTCGTTGAGAAACGAAAGAGGAAGGTCAATCAACAGCGTTTGCCAGATAAAGAGCAAATTCAAGACGCTTTTCAAGAAATGAAGACTGACAAGGCTGAAACGTGCCTCTATGAACTCGTTGCAACTCACAAAATTATGCAGAAATTGAACGCTGTCACTAAATAAAACTCTCGACAACCGAAAACGTAATCATAGTTTTTCTTCTTCTGTGTAAAAATAGCATAGAAGATAAACTTATTCCCTTCTTCTTCCTAGTCCGTTTGTAATATTTAA
This sequence comes from Physaria fendleri, assembly GCA_036630335.1. Taxonomy (NCBI): domain Eukaryota; kingdom Viridiplantae; phylum Streptophyta; class Magnoliopsida; order Brassicales; family Brassicaceae; genus Physaria; species Physaria fendleri. Next base: position 48,215,838 of record CM071716.1, on the reverse strand, counting down.
CTTTATCTACTTTATATAATATGACAGCCTTATAACAAAAAACAATATTTTGAATATTATGGTAAATTTGGATAATAACTAATATTTATTTATTTTTATATTTGTTAAAAACCAATATTTATTTTTGTTAAATACTCAGTATCTTTTGGTACAATTAAAATCCAATCGATCTAGAATTTTAAGATAGATAATCAACACCTTGTATACTATATAACAAAATAGAAAATACCTCTTTATAGTCCAGTTGATAAAAAAGATATACGACTCTAGTCTCTTCCTATACTCAAAAGTGCCAAAAAAGATATACGACTCTAGTCTCTTCCTATACTCAAAAGTGCCATGCGCATGGATATTTATTTATTTCAAATAATAATTATATGATACCTTTCTTTCATGTAAAGAAAATTGTTTTTACTTGAATTCTCATATTAAAAAGAAAAAAAAAAGAATTCTGATATTATTAATATACGCTAGAAAGAATCGAATCCATTTAGTTCAAATATTACTCAAATAAGAAAAAAAGAAAAAAAGAAAAAAAGAAAACCAAAGAAACCATATTTTTTTCTTTATCCAGACAGACACCAACGTCGGCTAAGATGGGACCCATAGATTTAAACCAATGAGAGTAAAGATGAAGACAGGTTCATATGTGTAAGTCCAAGTGGGACCCAGAAAACGAGGATCAGTTATGTTAATTCGGATAAGTCTTTTTTTTTTCGGGGGATTTGATAAGAGTTTTGCAGCCGTGTTTCTATGTAAAGTCAAAACATGTCAACCAATGAGAACATTGACATGTCATAGTGATAAGGTGTGCACATCTGTATCTAGTTAGGGTTCGACCCTGACAAAAAAAAAAGTTAGGGTTCGACATAACTCGACTCTATAATCGTTTAAAGTTTTCATTTTCGAATGGAATATGAGAATAGATGCATATATATATATATATATGATGACAATTGAAATTTAATGATTAAAAAAAAAAAAAAAAAAAAGAAGAAATTCTCAGAGTTTTCAGATAAGCATTACTAAACCACTACCAAACGTATTTTATTGAACCAAAATGTCTTAACATTATTTAATTTAATTAACTGCATAAATGGACACGATCAGAAGATATTGCGTATTTGCATCTCTCAATAATCATTAACTTATTGTGGATATTAATGTTCTTAAGCATGCGAATATGCGATATTTGTTCCAAAAGTTTATGTGTTCATGTGATTCCTAAATGTATCACATGAAAAAAGCATTAAAATCATTAATTTTGACAAATATGTCACATTATCTTAAGTTTTCTTTTTTGCCGACCACGTTATCTTAAGTCTAAACACCGAAAAGGGTAAAAAAGAGAGTGATTAGACCATGTAAAAGGATGTATCACGCGGGTAGGCCCCAAGTTACAAAGACTGCAATAGGATCCGGATTTAACCAATTGAATTTGCGGTAATTACGGTTTAGAGACCAGTGGCAGTGAGGTAAATAACAATGAAAGTAAAGACCGCATTTTAAACTAAATATACACGTTGTCTCGACAGCCAATGCGGATTGAGAAATTGGATACCACGTATCCCATAAACTTTTTTTGTTTCGATTTTTTTTTTTTATATGTTAAAAATATACCAGTTTAGAGCTAGCAAATGACTTCATATCCGATATCTAATCGCTATATAATTCAAAAGAAAAATCTATTCTGAATCACATATTTATAAGTGTTTAAAATATGTTAATTATTTCTTATTAATTTTCGTTTCATAAAATTATCAAAAACAAATATATTTCATATTTCCACAATTCTTTTCAATAAAATCATCATTATATATGTAATACATGAGTCTACGAGAATAAATATATATACATTTATGGTTAAAGGAAAAAATCTTAACTGTACACATTCTAATACTCTGTTATAGACACCGATTCATCATGATTCTGTTTTAACGTATTAAAATTCGTAAACTTTATAAAGAACTTGAATTTTATGATTGGACTGTTAATACATCAGCCAAATTAGCCAACTTACGAAGAATAATTTTACAAAATATTCATAGAAAATTTATATACACTAACTTTTTTTTTTAATTTTGAATATTCACATAAATTCCGATAATAACCAATATTTATTTTTTGTTTAGATATTGTAAATTAAAATGTCCACCCAAAACACACTCATCATCTAGAATTTTAAGATAAAATAATCAACATCTTTTATACTATATAAAAAATTATTCAGAGGTATGATGATGATTCAGGTTCTTCGCGATCAGTTAAGAAGAGATACAATGGCGAGTCGGTGGATATTGGGAGTGGTTCTTCCCCCAACGAACCAAATCAGTGCAGAGGCGCGGTGGGCCCGAAACCACCAGAGGCAACATGAGGACAACCTGTTGGAACTGTCAAGGGTTGGGCACAGACTTGACAGTTCGACGCCTTAAGGAGAGACAACCTGTTGGAACTGTCAAGGGTTGGGCACAGACTTGACAGTTCGACGCCTTAAGGAGATTCACCGTAAGTTTTTCCCGGACGTAATCTGCCTCTCTGAAACTAAGCAAAAAGATGACTATATTCGTGATGTAGGCTGTCAATTAGGAATCTGAATTATGTTTCTGTCCCTCCAATAGGACTTAGCAGAGGTTTAGTTGTTTTCTGGAATGCTTCTGTTGCTTTTAATGTTCTTTCTTGTTCTCCAATTTGGTTGATGGTTTTATTCAATATGATGGATTTGGTTATTATTTTTCTTTCATATATGGACATCCAAATCCAAGCTTACGCAACCATCTTTGGGAAGAATTAGAAAGAATTCACACTCAAAGGCAGAACTCTCCTTGGTTAATTATAGGTGATTATAATGAAATATTAAATCGTTCTGAAAAGATAGGTGGTAGAATTAGATCTATTAATTCTTTTAGAGATTTAAATTGAATGGTTCGCACATGTCAATTATATTAGATCTATTAATTCTTTTAGAGATTTAAATTGAATGGTTCGCACATGTCAATTATCTGATATCAAATCAATTGGAAACCGATTTGGAGTGGTCAAAGGGGAAGACATCAAGTTCAATGTTGCCTAGATCGCACAATGGCGAACCAAGCATGACACGATTTATTTCCTTCCTCGTTGACTCAATTTCTTGAAATAGGTGATTCTGATCATCGTCCTTTAGTTACTGATATACAAGATTCGGAAGTTCCTCATAATTATTATTTTCGGTATGATAACCATTATAGGGATAATGAGGATTTTCCGAACAAGTGTATTAAAAGGGTGGCAAAGCAATACATATCCAATGCCGCTGAACGAATAGCGATACTGCGGCGCCGGCTTGACGACAGAATCAGCCGTAATATTTTAACAACAACGCAGCAACAGAACCTCAGATCAGATTTGAACACGGCTTACAGAGATGAGGAAATTTTTTGGAAAATGCGCAGTCATAACAATTGGTTGAAACATGGCGACTGCAATACAAAATTCTTCCATAGCATAACTAAACAGCGTAATACTAGGAATAGGATCACGGCTGTTACAGATGCTCATGGAGTGCTGCATCGGGGTTATCATCGGATTGCGAATGTGGCTACTACTTTTTTCAAACAACAGTATTTGAGCTCTCTAGGTCGGGAATCAGTTATGCAGGAGCTTTTTACAGATTTTAATCATAGAGTTTCCAATGAAGTGAATGCGGATCTACTACGGCCTCTTACCATGGAAGAGGATACCTCGGCCATTTTCAGTATTGGACCCACTAAGGCTCCAGGACCGGATGGATTTTCAGCTGATTTTTATCAAACTTTCTGGACGGATATTGGACAAGATGTGTTTAGGAAGAGTAATTAGTTTTTCAACACGGGTAAAATGGCTCAGGGCATGAATCATACCAACATTTGCCTCCTCCCAAAAACTACGCCTGCTATTACAATGTTGGATTATAGACCTATAGCTCTGTGCAATGTCACCTACAAAATTATTTCCAAAATTTTAGTCAACCGACTAAAAAATCATTTGAGTGGTCTTATCTCTGAAAACCAGGCAGCTTTTATACCGGGCAGGATAATTCAAGACAATATCATCATTGCACATGAAATGTTTCACGATCTGAAAGTCCCTAAGCGTCAGTCGAACTCATACATGGTAGTAAAAACAGATATAACTAAGGCCTATGACCGGTTATAATGGAATTTTTTGGAGCGCACAATGTAAAAACAGATATAACTAAGGCCTATGACCGGTTATAATGGAATTTTTTGGAGCGCACAATGAGACAAATGGGTTTTGCTGAACAATGGATACATTGGATCATGGAGTGTGTCACAACAGTTAGTTATTCTGTTTTGATCAATGGGTCTCCAACAGGGCACATTCAGCCGACAAGGGGTATACGCCAAGGAGATCCGTTATTACCGTATCTCTTCATTCTTTGTGCAGAGGTTCTGTCTCACCAGTTGATCTGCGCGGAAAGTACTCGTAAGATCACACCAATGAAAACTGGTAATCGGGGACCCGAAATCTCACATCTTTTATTCGCAGATGATTCTTTGTTCTTTACATTGGCTAATCTTCAAACCGCAAGGCATTTAAAACGAACTTTTAATCACTATGAGGAAGGATCAGGTCAGTCCATTAATCTCCAAAAATCATCCATCCAATTTGGTAAACGGGTTCATCAAGACAGACAACGACAAGTTAGGAATTTTTTGGGGATTCATAATACGGGTGGACATGGGAAATACTTGGGCTTACCAGAGAGCTTTCTTACCAAAAAACCAGAGACATTTCAGTACGTGTTAGAAAAAGTTAAAGAACGTACCCAAGGATGGAGCAAGAAATTTTTATCGCCAGGCGGTAAAGAGATTTTACTTAAATCGGTGGCTATGGCTATGCCTGTGTATACGATGAATCTTTTTTTAAATCGGTGGCTATGGCTATGCCTGTGTATACGATGAATCTTTTTCGGTTACTTACAGAATTCTGTGAAGATTTAGAAAGAGAGTTTACTAGATACTGGTGGGGCAATACAGATAATCATCGGAAAACACATTGGTTTGCGTGGAAAAGATTGACCTTATCTAAACAGGATAGAGGATTAGACTTTTGGGATATTCAGAACTTCAATCAGGCGCTATTAGCGAAACAGGTGTGGAGAATCTTGCAACATCCTAATAGTTTAATGGGACAGATTTTGAAGGGCATGTATTTTTCGGAAACAACTATTCTTAATGCTCAGCAAGGTAGAAAGACTTCTTACATATGGAAATGGATTTTTCGGAAACAACTATTCTTAATGCTCAGCAAGGTAGAAAGACTTCTTACATATGGAAATCACTTCTGCATGGAAGAGATCTGTTGAAGCAGGGACTTCATATTAATATAGGACAAGGGTATACAACGCATGCTTGGTTAGACCCTTGGCTGCCTACGAATCCACCAAGACCTCCAGAAAAATTATATCCTACGGTTGAGCATATAATGGTAAATGATCTGCTCAATAGCAATGACAATGATTGGGATTATAGAAAGTTAGAGGAGAAGATCACCCCGGCAGACGTACACATCATTAAACAAATCAAGATTTTGTCAACTTCTACTACGGACTATCTAGGGTGGCATTACAATAAAAATGGAATGTATACAGTCAAATCTGGTTATTGGCTGAAATCTCAGTTCCATGACATTCTGCAAGCTTTGCCTCCACCGGGGGACCCTCAGCTCAAAAAAAATATTTGAGGCTTAGATACTGCGTCAAAAATCAAACATTTCTGTTGGAAAATAATTACTAAATCCTTACCAACATGATCTACTTTGCGACGAAATATTTGAGGCTTAGATACTGCGTCAAAAATCAAACATTTCTGTTGGAAAATAATTACTAAATCCTTACCAACATGATCTACTTTGCGACGACGCCATACTTCAAATAACTCAACCTGTCTATGGCTGAGGAAGATAGATAACATTTATTTTTCGGATGCAATTATGCTCAAGCAGTACGGAGGGCAACATGACTTGCCAATATCAATCTTTTTGATCCATTAAGGCCATTTGAAAAAAAAAATTCAAGGAAATTCTGGAGTTAGGGTCATCAGGTGTTCCTACTTATCAGCAACATCTACCTCTGTGGACATTTTGGCGACTATGGAAAAGTCGAAATGTTCTTATATTCCAACACCAATGTCTACCATGGCGAAAGGTTGCCCTGTTGGCGAATCAAGATACAACGGAATGGCTCAATATGGGTAGTTCCACTCAAATTCCGGGATCAAATCAAGCAACACCATCGCACCAGCATCATCCAATTCCTTCAATTTGGCAAAAACCTCCTTCGGGATGGTTACAATGTAATTATGATGGTGCTTTTCAAAATAACTTAACAACTGGTGCAGGGTGGATTACTCGTGATGCGGAGGGGCAATATATTGATGTGGGATATGCTAAAGGTAAGGCGATGCTATCACCGATAGAAAGTGAATTCCAAGGATTACTTATTGCCATGCAACACTGCTGGAGCAAGGGTTATCGCCGAATCATTTTTTAGGGAGGATAACTTAGATATTCAACGTCTCATGACCAACAAAAGTACCAATTTTAGTTGTCATAATTGGATTTCGAATGTTCGACACTGGCAAAGAAGGTTAAATGAAGTTGAATTTGTTTTGACGAGACGACAAAACAATAAGGAAGCTGATTATCTTGCTAAATTAGCTATTCGTTCTTCGAGTTTATACTTCAGTTCGCAAATTCCGTTTTATAATACTATTGTACATTTGCATTAATAAAGTATGAGTTGTAAAAAAAAAAAAATTATTCAAACTCCAAAATAAAAAAAAAAAAATTATTCAAACTCCAAAATAAAAATACCTATTTCTAGTCCAGTTGATAATAAAAAAACATTAACGACTCTAGTCTCTTCCTATACTCAAAATGCCATGCGCATAGATATTTATTTCAATTATAATTATATTGATACCTTTCTTTTATGTTGAGAAAAGGAAAAAAAAAGTTATTTCAAATTTGATAATATTAATATCCACTAAAAAGAATCGAAACCATTTTAGTTCGAATATTTCTCAAATAAGAAAAAAAGAAACAGAAACAAAGAAACCATATTTTTTTCTTTATCCAGACAGACACCAACGTCGGCTAAGATGGGACCCATAGAGATGGGACCCATAGATTTAAACCAATGAGAGTAAAGATGAAGACAGGTTCATATGTGTAAGTCCTAGTGGGACCCAGAAAACGAGGATCAGTTATGTTAATTCGGATAAGTCTTTTTTTTTTTTCTTTCTCGGGGGATATGATAAGAGTGTTGCAGCTGTGTTTCTATGTAAATTCAAAAACATGTCAACCAATGAGAACATTGACATGTCATAATGGTAAGGTGTGCACATCTGTATCTAGTTAGGGTTCGACCCTGACCAAAAAAAAGTTAGGGTTCGACATAACTCGACTCTATAATCGTTTAAAGTTTTAATTTGAGAATGGAATATGAGAATAGATGCATATATATATATATGATGACAATTGAAATTTTGAACATATATATATATATATATATTCGATCTAAAAACATTTTTATATTCTTTATATATTATTTTATGCGTGAAATGAAATATACAATATATATATATTTTAAAAATATTACTAAATAAATAAAAGATTATTTAATTAACAAAATATCTCTATGTATTATTAAATATAATTTTAAGTTATGCTCACTCATTTCTTTTCTTTTTTTTTTTTTTTTCTTTTTTTTTTTTGTCAAAGTTCACTCATTTCTTTAAAATATAAACAAATTAGTAAAAAATAAATAAAAAAAATTCTGTTTTCAATTAATAAATAATAAGGAAAAAATAATTTTTGAAAAAATTAAATAAGTTTGAAAATATTTCAGATTGATTGATTGATAAAAATAAAACAATATTATAGATTTTCAGATGTAATTACTATTAAATCATATGGTTTTTCACAAATAAAACATATTAAATCATATGGTTTTTCACAAATAAAACATATTATTTTATTCCTAAAATCCCCAAAATAGTCAATCTAAGAAGAGGCAAAGCCTACCTCCAAGCTTACCATTTTCCTCATGATACCGCTGTCACATAGCTGTAACCATTCAAGTACATTTATTTTTCATGATACCGCTGTCACATAGCTGTAACCATTCAAGTACATTTATTTTTGGAAATTTAAAAATTCATATAACCGACAAACTCAAATCCTTCTTTAAATCCATTATTTTGTCTTACACTGTTTTGTGTTTTGTATTCTTTTGTTACTAGCTAGCTGTCCTCTACTGTAATGTCCAACTGTAAATTTTGATCATTTATATTTTTCTTGACTTTTCATGCCAAAAAAACAAAGATTTACTAGGGCATATCTCCAAAACTAACCTCACATTAAATATGAGGTTTCGTTACTATTTTGCTTTTCTTTTAGTCTTCAAAAATTTAATACATATCTCATAAATAATCTTATTACGAGACCAGAAATAAACGTGAATTGTTATTGACACAAATATTTTTTTTTTTAAATTACATATGTCTTATTTTGCCATATGGATTATCGAAAAGTTATATTTAAAGGTGATAATCAAGAAGTTTTTACACTACTGAAATCCAGGGCCGGATTGAAAAAATTGGAGGCCTAATACATTTTTTTAAAAATGGGGCCTAAATTATTTTCGATATCGTCATCTAAATTTTTTTCATTTGACAAATTACTAGTTTAACAAAAAAAAAAATGATTTGTTATAGTCACTTTACCTAGAAAAAAGAAAATGATAACAAAAACAAACACTTATTTAAAAAAAAATGATAAGATTCTAATCGAACTTGTCAATTCTAAGGCATTATACTAAGTATTTTACTACTCTCCCATAAAGAATCTACACTTTCGGGGCCCTAAAATTTGGTAATATTTTGGAGGCCTAAAGCTAAGGCTTTAGTTGCCTTATGGGAGAGCCGGCACTGCTGGAATCTCGGATAACAAAACCCTGAAGCTTCTAACAAAAGTGAAATCGAGAATACGTTTAAGTTCAACTAAAAAACTACTTATCAGATGTTAATGAATGTGCTTACAATTTCTATTCTCTTCCATAAACACGAAATCAAAGCACAGCTGCAAGAACAAAACTTAACCAAGAGAGTGATGAGTCAAGAGTGAGTGACTTATATTTTCCTATTAATGATTGTTTTTTCTACCCATGAGGCCGTGAAGAAGAAGTATTGTTATGAGTAGATGCTTCAAAATAAGTCTTTTCTGCTTCATCCAATCTGTCTTGAAACATTGTCCATTCTCTCCTGCATCTTTCTCTCACCTTAAAAACACACAAAAAAAAAGAAGATCAATGTTAGATTTAAGAGTTACAAGCACATGAGGATTCTAACATCTAAGACTAGGTGATGTTTCAATGTATTTTATATTTTTGCATCAGTGTTTTTACCCCTTCCCATGGTTGTTTCCCTCGCTCTGGTTGTCCCTGTCACATATTTCAGAGGCACCGCTGTCACATAGCTGTAACCATTCAAGTACATTTATTTTTTGGAAATTTAAAAATTCATATAACCGACAAACTCAAATCCTCCTTTAAATCCTTTAGTTTGTCTTACACTGTTTTGTGTTTTGTTTTCTTTTGTTACTAGCTAGCTGTCCTCTACTGTAATGTCCGACTGTAAATTTTGATCATTTCTACTTTTCTTGACCTTTCATGCCAAAAAAAACAAAAAAGATTTACTAGGGCATATCTCCAAAACTAACCTCACATTAAATATGAGGTTTCGTTACTATTTTGCTTTTCTTTTAGTCTTCACAAATTTAATACATATCTCATAAATAATCTTATTACGAGACCAGAGATAAACGTGAATTGTTGTTGACAAAAATATTTTTTTAAAAATTACAATGTCTTATTTTGCCATACATGGATTATCGAAAAGTTATATTTAAAGGTGATAATCAAGAAGTTTTTACACTACTGGAATCTCGGATAACAAAACCCTGAAGCTTCTAACAAAAGTGAATTGAAAATACGTTTTAAGTTTAACTAAAAAAATACTAATCAGATGTTAATGAATGTGCTTACAATTTCTATTCTCTTCCATAAACACGAAATTAAAGCACAACTGCAAGAACAAAACTTAACAAAGGAGAGTGATGAGTCAAGAGTGAGTGACTTATATTTTCCTAATAATGATTGTTTTCTACCCATGAGGCTGTGAAGAAGAAGTATTGTTATGAGCAGATGCTTCAAAATAAGTCTTTTCTGCTTCATCCAATCTGTCTTGAAACATTGTCCATTCTCTCCAGATGCTTCAAAATAAGTCTTTTCTGCTTCATCCAATCTGTCTTGAAACATTGTCCATTCTCTCCTGCATCTTTCTCTCACCTTAAAAACACACAAAAAAAAAGAAGATCAATGTTAGATTTAAGAGTTACAAGCACATGAGGATTCTAACATCTAAGACTAGGTGATGTTTCAATGTATTTTATATTTTTGCATCGGTGTTTTTACCCCTTCCCATGGTTGTTTCCCTCGCTCTGGTTGTCCCTGTCACATATTTCAGAGGCACAGTGTTTTTACCCCTTCCCATGGTTGTTTCCCTCGCTCTGGTTGTCCCTGTCACATATTTCAGAGGCACAAAGAATAAAAGGGATGATTAGCAATCATGTTCTATGTATTTACAACACATGCCAATGTAGTTAATATACAATTTTTATATTTAAGAGGTTCAAGCCTCTATGCTATACATCGTCTTTATTTTTGGAGGAGACATCTAGTAGTAATACATAATTACTATACGTTTCTACAGTATGAATGAGAATGCACCATACATTATCAAAACAAGTTTCAGTTTTAGGCTTTGAGCTTGAGATGTATGACTGACTACATGTATGAGTAACACAACTAGTCTCTAGTTTTGATTTTTGAAGGGGACTACTTTCCCTATGATATATATTCAATGGATTTCTGTTATATAATAATTTCCAAAGGCAGTCCACAAGATACCCAAAAAAATAGTTTTGCTACCCCCAAAATAAAGAAAAAGTGCGGATTTGAAAGCATACTTGATTCCCTAGGGATGGTACACCTTGATGAATAATCCATTGTGCATCTACAACTCCAATTTAATAATCCATTGTGCATCTACAACTCCAATTTCCTCGTGTGCGTTCTGTTAAGCATGTATGATTAATGACGATATAAAATGTGTATAGACTTCATAAGAAAGGGATCTAGATGTGCATATGGGGTTTGCAAAAGGAAATTAAGTCGCAGACCTGAACACATTTTCGAACCGCAAAGTCCAGACCCCATCCATGAACCAAATCGTTCTGAGGTTACAAGGTAACAATTGAAATTTGTTAAAGACATTGTTTTTTTAGTCACTTAAAAATAGAAGAAAAGGAATCTGATTCTATTACATGCCTGAATCATGTGCCACACGCAGCGCCATGCCTTGCGCGAGAAAACAGGAGCCATAATCTCCACAAATCTGATTATGGTTTTAATAGTAAGAATGATAAGAGTGTTCACTTTCTATGCAAATCTCATTTGTTAAGTTCATTTATATTGATATAGACAAGTAACCTACGCTGCACAAGGGGGTAAATAGGGATCAGCGCACCACCCATTCCTCTCCTTAGCATGCCTACAAGAATATAAGAGAGGAGATATGGAGTAAGTGTAGACACTGAATGTGATTAATTATAGCGGTAAGAAAAGAATTTAGAAACTTCATTATATTATCCTAACTTGTGGACTTCAGTGTCGTCTCTTTTCTTTGTCATCTCCCAGGTGAGCCCTTCATATGGCTCTAACCCAGGCTGTGAGATCTCCAAACCATGTCTCTTCACTACCGCCAGATATCTGTCAAAGAGATTTGATTTTCATAACCTGGAATTGCGATTAAAAGGAAGTCCAAGGTTCAAAAACGTACTTTTCCGAATCAAAATGTTCTACACCAAGATCCTCGTCCCATATGAAAATTATTTCAGAGGCACAAAGAATAAAAGGGATGATTAGCAATCATGTTCTATGTATTTACAACACATGCCAATGTAGTTAATATACAATTTTTATATTTAAGAGGTTCAAGCCTCTATGCTATACATCGTCTTTATTTTTGGAGGAGACATCTAGTAGTAATACATAATTACTATACGTTTCTACAGTATGAATGAGAATGCACCATACATTATCAAAACAAGTTTCAGTTTTAGGCTTTGAGCTTGAGATGTATGACTGACTACATGTATGAGTAACACAACTAGTCTCTAGTTTTGATTTTTGAAGGGGACTACTTTCCCTATGATATATATTCAATGGATTTCTGTTATATAATAATTTCCAAAGGCAGTCCACAAGATACCCAAAAAAATAGTTTTGCTACCCCCAAAATAAAGAAAAAGTGCGGATTTGAAAGCATACTTGATTCCCTAGGGATGGTACACCTTGATGAATAATCCATTGTGCATCTACAACTCCAATTTAATAATCCATTGTGCATCTACAACTCCAATTTCCTCGTGTGCGTTCTGTTAAGCATGTATGATTAATGACGATATAAAATGTGTATAGACTTCATAAGAAAGGGATCTAGATGTGCATATGGGGTTTGCAAAAGGAAATTAAGTCGCAGACCTGAACACATTTTCGAACCGCAAAGTCCAGACCCCATCCATGAACCAAATCGTTCTGAGGTTACAAGGTAACAATTGAAATTTGTTAAAGACATTGTTTTTTTAGTCACTTAAAAATAGAAGAAAAGGAATCTGATTCTATTACATGCCTGAATCATGTGCCACACGCAGCGCCATGCCTTGCGCGAGAAAACAGGAGCCATAATCTCCACAAATCTGATTATGGTTTTAATAGTAAGAATGATAAGAGTGTTCACTTTCTATGCAAATCTCATTTGTTAAGTTCATTTATATTGATATAGACAAGTAACCTACGCTGCACAAGGGGGTAAATAGGGATCAGCGCACCACCCATTCCTCTCCTTAGCATGCCTACAAGAATATAAGAGAGGAGATATGGAGTAAGTGTAGACACTGAATGTGATTAATTATAGCGGTAAGAAAAGAATTTAGAAACTTCATTATATTATCCTAACTTGTGGACTTCAGTGTCGTCTCTTTTCTTTGTCATCTCCCAGGTGAGCCCTTCATATGGCTCTAACCCAGGCTGTGAGATCTCCAAACCATGTCTCTTCACTACCGCCAGATATCTGTCAAAGAGATTTGATTTTCATAACCTGGAATTGCGATTAAAAGGAAGTCCAAGGTTCAAAAACGTACTTTTCCGAATCAAAATGTTCTACACCAAGATCCTCGTCCCATATGAAAATATATTCATAGGGGGCAACAATGTCAGGATGAAGAAATCGCTTGGCATACCACCTTCACGGAAAATTCATAGATTTTTAAGTAATTTGTCGCTACATGGAAGCTCCTACTAGGAGGATAATTGTCGTTCTGGCTTAGTAAAGTAGTCCCTAACCATTTTGTTTGTTTACGAATGCTCACATGAATGGCTCGCTTGGACCATTCAAACTCTTCCCACTCACTGGCCCGACCGTCGTAATGAAACAGCATTATAGAGAAGTTATCTGAGAACTGAGAACTGTAATGTCAAGGAATGAGAAAAGGAAGGAAAGAAGATGAATAAGTATGAGAGGCATGATACCTTCTTCAACACAGTGTCTATGTTCTTCCTCTGATCATAGCCAACAGTAAATGTTACTAGATACCGCTGCTTGATTGTTAAATCCCTTGATTGTTAAATCCTGTATGAAAAGCCAAAAAAATGTGACTTGATCTTGAAGCCATTCTCTAATAAAAAAAAAGTAGATTCAAACTCATGAACCTCATTAGGGTCACCCCACAATCGACGTAGATACAAATCAGATTCAGGTGTGACTATATCTGGAGGTAGCCTCTCAGCACCACGAGGATAGCCTCTCAGCACCACGAGGATTAGTAGGAACCCATATCTACAATAGCTCAAAAGTTCTATCATCAACTTTATTAAATAATAGAAAAAATAAATAAGCAGTAAACCAAAATATCGCGACCTTAGTATCATTGTAGTTATAGGGAGGGTCAGGGATGTCATTCTTGAGTTTTAGTCCTTTTGTCGAAGACCAAGAACCAAATAGTCTCTGTCTGGATATGTCTGAGTATTTATCCTCAATGTATGCCAGATCAATTGAGGGAAACAATGTGGATGGAAGATTCATCTAACGGATTGAAAATAAGAAGATACAAACCATCACCGTATAAGCATATGACATAATAGAGTTATAGATGAGAGGGAAATTTTGTGAGATGCTGCACCATGCGAAGATTTAATCTTACCTTAGTTAACGTTAAGGTTGGAAATGTAATACCCATAAGGAAACCAACTATAACCCCAAAGAAGGATGTCAATAGAAGCTTCATCATTGTCAATAGAAGCTTCATCATTTGACTGGGTCTTCTCATATTTCCACTGTATCACATAAGAGAAATGTTCACGATTTGAAAAGTTAATACATGTAAGTAAAAATGGTATAAATTCACATACTTAATATAATTAGTGTATGCCTATATATATATATATAATTAAGAGAAGAGCAAAAGCACATACCAAGTTATACACCTACAGCTTGTTATCTGATGTCTATTGTCTAAGCAGACATAAATTCGTTATAAGAAAGCTGCACAATATCATTCCTTCACTTGCATGACATTTGCATCCTTTGATAATTCTAACTATATAAAAAAAAAACACAAACAAAGAAACAGCAAGAGTAAGGAAACATGATCAACTTAAGTCCAATCAAATAAGCTTTGTAAAGCCTACACTCAATACTATGAGCATATATTCAAAATTCATAACTAATCCAAAAATAGAATCAAAAAATTATAATTGCACCATTCCAATTTGGATATATATCACTTGTTTCTCATCTCTTGACAACAATTCACAAAAAAAAAAATCTATATAATTCAATCAAATCTAACCAAATCAGTTCCATCACATCAAAACAACAAAAAACATTCTATAAATTAAATTCCTAAACCCTAAAGATAATAAAAGTTTGCAAATTCCTTTCCATTACTCAAAACTCATAATCTCAATCATACACTCAACATTCTGTTTATAGCAACAACAATTAATTGCGCTCAAACCTGTCAGTATACGCAACAATAGAAAAACATGCGATCATATACCAAAAACACCAGCAACGTAAACCAGTTTCGGTACTGTCTGACTATTGCCGACGACACCAAATTCAGAATCCTATAAACACATACCTCCGAAAAAGTTCGATTTAACGACTATTGCCGACGACACCAAATTCAGAATCCTATAAACACATACCTCCGAAAAAGTTCGATTTAACTCTCTTCAAAAGTTTTGGATCTTCAGCTTTGGAAACAAGAGATGGTCCACGCTTTATCCAAATTACTGCAGCAACATTCGGCAGATGGGACGATATTAACTAATTATTAGTATTACTTTCCTATTGAAAGATTCAAAACTTAAATTTGATTAACTCTGTAATTAAACATGGTCTCGTCTATATATATATATATTAAAAACCAGACTGGTGAGAAATCAAACCCATAATTCCCAAAAACATGTGAACTTTAAGAAAGTCTACGCATTGTTTAAACAAACTACACAAACACATGAATCAAAAAGGTTGATCGGATGGAGCATAATAAGATGCAAACACCATTTCTTAGTTAATCAATAAAATTTTACAAAGTGTTAAAAGAGTCAAAGCATATTTGTTCAGCCCAGTTACCAAATTCAATAACAGCATTCAGAATCTTACAGAATTTCGATCTAATATTGGATTATCTACAACATAGCAACGATTCTGGTAACATCCTTATTAACGACAAATCTCTTATTCTGGTAACATCCTTATTAACGACAAATCTCTTCTGATTATTTCATCCTTCACTCGACTGATATATCAAAAAGCCCAAAATCTACAAATTACAGAGAGAAGAAACTCACCTGCTATGGTACGAAAATGAAGAGACACGCGAGAGATAGATTAAGATCAACAAATTGAATACAGAGGATGGAGATGGAGATGGAGATTATTAAACATATGGGCCTCGCCAAAACAGAGCTAAGGATAGAACGAAAGGAAAAGCTGAGTAAGCTGGTGACGGTGAAGGAAAGTGATTATAATCCGGAGAAGGAAGAAACTCCGGCGGAAGAAGAAATTCTGAAATTGGGTTCGGTGAGCACACGGATCCACAATTTATATCACTTCTCAGATCAAATGACCGGAGCGTTTCCAAATCCGTCTCAACGATGGAATTTGGGTTGATATTCAGGAATCAAAAAAGTAATAGGTCAATAGTTTGGATAACCATTTAATTTTAATTAATTTCAAATCAATTTATTAAACCATTAATCCATTAATACCTAAATCATTAATTTATTAAATTAATCGTTGATCGCAACTCAACTACACAGGTTTTTGAATTCTCTCTTTGGGATACTCGCCCTCTGCATTTGTCATTTGTGTCGGTGTTTGAACGAGTTTTGATTTTAACAATGCGAATTTGATTGATCGTTAGCGAAATTGTGTTAGTTTTGGTTGTGTAGAGTTTGTTTAGAAAAGACGAACGAACGGCTTTGATTATCTGTTATTGTTGTGCAGGAATGGTTGGTTCATCGACGATGAAATTTCCGCTTTGTGCCAAGGATTATGAGCTGTTTGAAGAGGTAGGTGAAGGTGTTAGTGCTACTGTGTACAAAGCTCGTTGCACTCCTCTCAATGAGATTGTCGCCGTTAAGATATTGGATCTCGAAAAATGCAGGAACGATTTGGTTTGTATCTTCTTATTAATCTTTGAATTTGTTATATCATAAGACCATTGATACTAGACATTTCTGTGAGCTACATTTGGTTTGTTCGTTTCAGGAAACAATACGCAAGGAAGTTCATATTATGAGCTTAACTGATGATCTATCTGAATGAAAAATGTATATCGTTTGTGTCTCATTTTTGATAGAGATCATGAGTTTGCCGTTTACATGCTTCATCTTTAGGCTGGGAACATATTGGTTCACTCAAATGGCCTTGTCAAACTTGGAGATTTTGGAGTTTCAGCTTGCATGTTTGATGGTGGGGAAAGGATGCGTACTCGGAATACATTTGTTGGAACTCCTTGCTGGTGCGTGCGTAGTTTTCTACAATACATCTTATATATATTTTGTTCTTGGTTGCTTGTTTTAGCCAAATGAATCTTTTGGCTCTACAGGATGGCACCTGAGGTTATGCAACAAATAAACGGATATGATTTCAAGTATGCATGCGCTTTTTCAGTCAATCTGCATAGCTATCATAAGCTAGTTACTAATTTTTTACAACTTTCTATTTTGCATAACAGAGCGGACATATGGTCGTTTGGCATAACTGCCCTGGAGCTCGCTCATGGTCATGCCCCTTTTTCCAAATATCCACCTATGAAGGTGAGTCCTCACTGTATAAATGTTCACGTTCATAATGCATTTATGATATTTCCTTTATCAACCTCGGCTATCTTTTTCTTCGTTGTGGTTGGTTGCTGTTTACTTCAATACCAGTCTACTTTCTTAACCCAAATGGTCTCTAATTTCTCAATAATTTCAGGTCCTATTAATGACATTACAAAATGCTCCTCCTCGTCTTGACTATGATAGAGATAAGAAATTCTCAAAGGTAAGTGGTATTATTTGATATACAACATATAAAAGTAGGTTTCATTTCTTTCACTTAGAAAGAAACTGTATCCTGTTTGCAGTCATTTAGAGAGTTAATCGCAGCCTGCTTAGTTAAAGATCCAAAAAAGCGTCCAACCTCAGCAAAACTTCTAAAACACCCATTCTTCAAACATGCTCGGTCGACAGATTATTTGTCCCGTAAAATTCTTCATGGTCTTTCTCCACTTGGTGAGCGTTTTAGAAAGCTTAAGGTGAGTTAAAGAATTTCTTTATCTTTCAGGACTTTGAAATCTTCATTGCATATCTTTAATATATTCGTGTGTGATTTAAGCTGGGTAATTCCTCTTATGATTGCTCTACAGGAGACGGATGCTGAGTTGTTTAAAGGAATTAATGGTGACTTAGAACAGTTATCCCAGGTATACCTTGATCCCTGCATGTTCACGCACAAAGATAACTAACAAATCCTATCCCTTTTGGTACTAAGCCATAATCCATATGTAGGGATGCTAATTTATTAAATCATATCTGTGCTCTGCCTAATCAAAATCATATGATGATCTCTTATAGCATGAATATATGCGAGGAATCAGTGCTTGGCATTTTGATCTCGAAGACTTGAAGAGAGAGTCCAAATGATGAAATGTGCAATTCAGAGATTCGGGAACTGGACACAAATGGAGATGTCAGTGTTGACGTACCCAAAGAAAACCCAGTGGTACAAAGGTCACAAACTATGCCTTCAGGATTTATCTTAGAGAAGGCAAGTGTCGTTTATCCTATAAACGCGTCACAAACTATGCCTTCAGGATTTATCTTAGAGAAGGCAAGTGTCGTTTATCCTATAAACGCATCTGATGAAAGCAATGCATGTTGCTCAAGCGAAGGAGCTGCAGAGAAGCTCGCTCATGAAGAGCCAGATCAATTAGAACCATCAGCGGACACAAAGCAAATTAGAAAAGCAGGAAGTGAACTGGTAATTTTAGACTTCCTATGCTTATAATGTCATGAGGTTCTTAGATAGTGATTCTTTATTGATATGTTACTCATAACTGAAACATGTTCCTTGTCAGGAGAAACCCAAAAATGGATATACAGTTAGTCCTGAGAACCGTCCATCTTCCATGAAAATCCTCCATCTGTTACAGAGTCTCCTGGTTCAGAATGATATTCAAAGGGTATGTTGTCTGTTTCAAGCAGTTCTTGTGGATATATATACACTCTCCTAAAATGGTTATTTAGATTCGGCTTCTGAAAATTTTACATGGAATTTGTTTTCTTGGCAGACAAAAGTAATCAGATTACTTCGATTTTTTGATAGTAAAGCAGGTAATGTCTTTCGTATGCAGCAGGTTCTGTTTTCTTCTTTAAACTAATAAGTTTGATATATGACCTCAATCATGCTTTTTGTCTTTCGTATGCAGCAGGTTCTGTTTTCTTCTTTAAACTAATAAGTTTGATATATGACCTCAATCATGCTTTTACAGAAACTGCAAATCAAATCTCAAAAACCGAAGGAGTGCAGGTGATTTTATATCATTATGTGTCTTATATACACTGCAAAAACGCAGAACTAATAGAGTAAAATATCACAGGTACATCCATCAAATGAGAGATATCTGCAATCTCAAGTTCAGTTTTTAGAGCAAAGGTAATGACATTACTTTCTTTTCAGTGTTGAGAAGCTTGCTGAAGATGTTCAAAGAAGAAAAGAAATAAATAATCAGGTAAAACAAAACAAAATGTAGTAAAAAGAAGATCAATTAATATTGTTATGTAGAAATATAACTAAAATGTTAATGGGGTTTGCAGCTAGAACAAGAAATCAACTCTCTGATGAAGAGCAAGAGCAATCCTTAAAACCTAATGAAGAAAGAAGGATTCTTGTATTCGTAATTTATATACCATATTTGCGTCAGATTCGCTCTCTCTTTTGTTTCTTTACATAAATCTTTTAGCCATTAATTCTCTCTAATCAACTCAAAAATCCAGAATCAACAGGAGTTATAACTTATAAATGCAGCAATAGGATTTGGGATACTGGTTTAAACCTTACTCCATTATGCATAATCAGTTTTATTGTTGAGCTTTATTTAATCCGGTTAGATTTGTCACGTCAATTTCTCTGCCAAGAAAACTAAAGTGAGATCAATACTCATCATACTTAATTCGTACATAATAAATGGATAAAAAAACCAGTTTTGTAT
>CM071716.1:48174171-48185536 GCA_036630335.1 Physaria fendleri | reverse complement strand
TTCCGAAAATGGGATAGTTAATATTTATATTTGAGTTTTAGATAGTTCTTCATGAGCTTCTTAATAATTGTTAAGATCGTTGCTACCTTAGCGCTTTTAGCTATAGTTTATTTACCTTCTTTTTATTTCCTGTTCTAATTAACTTTATGCTCTTAGTACTGATACGATCAATATATTTGATTGATACGTTCATTACACTAGACTTATATTTAGGGTTAAATGTCTGTTCTCTCATTATATTATTTCCTTCTTTATGTTTAAATCCTTGTAACCTTGCTTTCTCATTCATGTATGTAATGATTATATATGTAATACGAAATTTTGAGGGTGTACAATTAGATTAACGATTTTTGGGAGTCGAAAAAGAAATTTACATAAGTCAAATTAAATGGATTCGTCGATGCAACAATAAAACAACATATATTCTATCAAAAACGCCCATTGATAGTGTAATTCAATTTATTCAGTTTCATACTATTCCGTCTGTAATTATTGACTCGGTTCACCGAAATTTGATCTAATGAAATTGTTTTTAAGCAAAAAAAGAACAGGGATACCGTCAACATTTTGACGTGGAAAATTTCGAATGGGTTAAGATAGAGAAAAGGAAAAATTAAATTAAAAAAACAAGGAGAAAGCGACATTCTTCATCGAACCTGAATAGAGTAGAATGAAGACAAAATTAGGAAATCAAGAGAAAAAAAATGAAAACTTTGAAAATATGTTAACATTTTAAGCTGACATTATAATTTTTAAAAATAATTTTTCACTTTACTTTTTATCCAAAATTTACTTTGGTATTAATTAAATATTAATATAATCTTTCGCTTATTTTCTCTTTTATTCAGAGAAAGATTTTTCTCTCAATCATAGTGTTTCTCTTTTATCCAGTGGAGGACCACGACCCTACAACAACGGACGGTTTCATATGTGCAGCTAAGATCGGAAAGATTTGAGTTTCAACATCAGAGTAGGTATTATTTTTCGCTGGTTTGATTCACTTTTTTTTTCTTTTAGGTTTGCCTTTTTCCTTGATATTAATTGGTTAGTTTCGTGTCCGTCAAGTAATAACAACATGATTATGATTTCTAAATTTCTTTAACGGTCAAGGTTACGACCAACGTATGACTGGAATACCACATTGGTCACGATTACGGAGGTGGATAAGTCAAAAGGACCTTTCGGAAAATGAGGGTTGTAGATATGTAAGACTTTTGAGACCGAATGAATTGGACTCGGATGAAACCCATGTGATCGAAGCTTTTATTGTAAAAAATGGATTTTAATCTTGTTTATAAATTATGACAAAAAAAAATCTTGTTTATAACTAATTATTAATATTAAAAAAATTCTATTTCCAAAATTATATATTTTAATAATCACATTTTATTTAAAATATGTTAAATATTTGATATATTTCTATATTGAGATATATTTTCTGTGAAACTGAAAAATACAATTAAAAAAAATAATTGTGATTAAAAAAATAGAGAATGTGAGGAAAAAAATATTTTGAGGGCAGGACATTGACTTCCTTTGAGATGAGAGATGAGACTGAAAAGGAAAAGTGAAATAAATCGGATCGAATACAATTTTGACGTCCGCAAGGATACTATTCTCTCTCTTCATGTTCTTCTCTCTCTAAATATACAGCGAAGAAACACAATACTCTGAAGTTAAAAAGGTACAATTTAATAAAACCCAGAAACAACAATTTGTAGGCGGCAGAGAATTGTTTTGCTTCTTTTTGTTGTCCAATTTAATAAAACCCAGAAACAACAATTTGTAGGCGGCAGAGAATTGTTTTGCTTCTTTTTGTTGTCTTGTTTTTAATTTAATAAAACCCAGAAACAACAATTTGTAGGCGGCAGAGAATTGTTTTGCTTCTTTTTGTTGTCTTGTTTTTTGGATTATCCCCAAACTCTACCCCCAAAAAAACAAAAATAATCAAGTCCCTTAAGATTTATAATTTCTAATTGTTTTGCTCATCGAAGAAGATAAAAGAGAGTTAATTTCTGATTGTAAAGTTTGTACTTTTTCTGCGGTTCTATATGATTTGGTTTTCTCGGAGACTTGTTCTTCAATCCCAGCTCTGGTAAGTTATATGAGATGCTCTATCTCTGTTTTCTCAATTAGGGTTTGATCAAGCTTCGTTTTTTTATTTTATTTTCTGGGTTGTTCTTAACTATTTGTTTGACTGCTTTGTCCTTGTCTTGATTTTGGGTTCTTGTTTTGTTTAAGGTGCTGAGTTCGAATGGAGTAGATTTGCTTAAACCTTATCGATTTGGATCTGAAATTCATTTCTAGTCAACAGAGATTTCGGAGCCCTTTCGGAGACAGTGTTGGTTTTCTAGAATGTTCGATAACAACTCAGATTCAGCTCTTTTCTGTATCTGTTCCATGTATTTTGTTTCGACTCTGAAGCTCGTCATTGGTCAGAGTGAATACATTTCAACTTCATTGTGCATTGAAGATTTCTTTGCTCTAACACAGTGCTGAGGTTATAACTGTTAAAATCATCAGTTTGTTCTTACTTTTCTTGATTGTGAAGTTGTTTATTTGGAAGGATGCTACCATCAGAGCCGCCGAATACAGTTGGCAGTGGCGAAAGCTGTCCGCCTTCAATCTTAGGAGGACAAGGAGGAAATCCTCTTCCTTCCCAACCAGCATTTCCATCCCTTGTTTCTCCACGTTCTCAGTTTGGTAACATGAGTATGAGTATGCTTGGGAACACACCAAACATATCTTCCATTCTCAACAATCAGTCTTTTGTAAATGGTATTCCCGGTTCTGTAATTTCTATGGATGCAACGAGTGGGGCTGAGTCAGACCCTCTGTCCAGTGTTGGATTTAGTGGTTTGTCATCTTTTAATGCGACGAATATGGTGTCCCCGCGCTCATCAGGTCAAGTTCAGAGCCAGCAATTCTCGAATGGTTCATCTAACCAGATGTTGGCAGAGCAACAACGGAATAAGAAATTAGAGCCTCAGAATTTTCAACATGGTCAACAGCAGTCCATACAGCAGCAGCAGCAGTTTCCAACAGTGCGTGGAGGTGGGTTAGCAGGTGTGGGACATGTCAAGTTAGAACCTGGTCAGGTCTCAAACGATCAGCAGCATAATCAATTACAACAGCCGCAACAGAAAATGTTGAGAAGTCTAGGATCAGTAAAGTTGGAACCGCCGCATCTTCAGGCCATGAGAAACTTGGCTCAAGTGAAAATGGAACCTCAACATTCAGAGCAGTCGTTGTTTCTCCAGCAACAGCAGAGACAACAACAACAACAACAACAATTTCTTCAAATGCCAGGGCAATCTCCTCAGGCTCAAATGAACATGTTACACCAGCAGAGACTTATGCACCTTCAACAACAGCAACTTCTGAAATCAATGCCTCAGCAGCGTCCTGTATTACCACAGCAATTCCAACAGCAGAGTTTACCTCTGAGGCCTCCACTGAAACCAGTGTATGAGCCTGGCATGGGTGCTCAACGACTTACACAGTATATGTACCGACAACAACATAGGCCTGAGGTAACGCTTCTTATCTTAAGTTAATTATTTTGCGCCCTATTAATTTTCTTTTACACAGTATATGTACCGACAACAACATAGGCCTGAGGTAACGCTTCTTATCTTAAGTTAATTATTTTGCGCCCTATTAATTTTCTTGATGATATAAAGTTGTGTCTGCTAATAATGTAGGACAATAACATTGAGTTCTGGAGAAAATTTGTAGCTGAGTACTTTGCTCCTAATGCCAAAAAAAGATGGTGTGTTTCTATGTATGGCAGTGGCCGGCAAACAACTGGTGTTTTCCCTCAGGCCAAAAAAAGATGGTGTGTTTCTATGTATGGCAGTGGCCGGCAAACAACTGGTGTTTTCCCTCAGGTACTGCTCAATAAACTTGCTCGTGTTTGGAATTCGATTATGAAAGAGCTACTCTTTTTCATCTAGATCCATCGTCTTTCATTAAGCTGTTCTCATGCAACTAAGCTAGTTGTTTTGGATAATTAGTTTAGGATGGGGAAAATACTCTATAAACTATCTGGAACCAATCCAAAATATCCAAACTAAACCTGATTTACAAAAATATTTGAATAGTACCTTTTCTCCTATACCTGAATAACCGTAAGGTCCATAACCTAGCCCAAACCTACCCGATAGGTACGAGAAGATACTCAAAATACCACTGTATATAAGTATATCTATGTTTGACAAAAAAAAAAAAAGAGAAAAAATGTATATCTATAATCTTCTAGGTAATTCAGATTTTCAGGTACATGTAGGTAGTAACCAATTTATTATTTAAATATTGGGTATTTTCGGATTCGAATAATTCAGGTTAACAGTAGTAGTAACCAATTTATTATTTAAATATTGGGTATTTTCGGATTCGAATAATTCAGGTTAACAGTAACTAATATTTTATTTTTATTATTATTATTTTTTTTTAGGTAGATTAAGGTCATTAGTATAATTTATGATATATATTTACCAAATATTAGTATAATATGTGTATGTATAATATAAATATTATACATATAGTTATATTTCGGGTATCTCGGGTTTTTCGGTTCGGATTGGGTTCGGGTTCGGGTTTTCAGGTCTATGAAAAGTATACCCGTTCGGGTATTTATATATATCGGATCGGGTTCGGTTCGGATTTTTTCGGATCGGATTTCGGGTTTCGGGTATTTTGCCCACCCCTAAAAATTACAATGTTTTATTATTATTTTTTTGGGTATTTAGGGTATTTGAGTCTAAATACCTGATCAGAATCATGCTTGAATGTTTTTTTTGGTACTTTAGTATGTAACCGAAACCCGACCCAAACCTGAAAGGTACCAAGACAAGTCCAATCCAAAAACAGAAAATTCCTGATTGGTATCTTTTACCTTATATTCAAATTACTGGATACCTATACGCGAGTTTACATGGGTATTTTATTCACAAACATTGCAGGATGTGTGGCACTGTGAGATCTGTAACCGAAAGAGTTTACATGGGTATTTTATTCACAAACATTGCAGGATGTGTGGCACTGTGAGATCTGTAACCGAAAGCCTGGACGTGGTTTTGGTATGTATCTAAAGGATCAGTGCTTGTGCCGACAATTCGCTTTTACAGTATAACTGTTTTCTGTAATTGTTGAACTTTACTTCCTTACTCATCCTTTATCTGCTTTGCTTCTTTCTTTGTTTAGAGGCAACCGCTGAAGTCCTCCCTCGGCTTTTTAAGATAAAATATGAAAGTGGTGCTTCTTTCTTTGTTTAGAGGCAACCGCTGAAGTCCTCCCTCGGCTTTTTAAGATAAAATATGAAAGTGGCACTTTGGAAGAACTTTTATATGTCGATATGCCTAGGGAATCTCAGAATTCATCTGGTCAAATTGTGTTGGAGTATGCAAAAGCAACACAAGAGAGTGTTTTTGAGCATCTTCGTGTTGTTCGTGATGGCCAACTTCGAATAGTTTTCTCTCCAGATCTTAAGGTTCTTCAAGCATCTTCGTGTTGTTCGTGATGGCCAACTTCGAATAGTTTTCTCTCCAGATCTTAAGGTTCTTCAGACAATTCTCTTTCTCTCACGGAAAATTACAATCCAATTTTTTCCTCTCAAATCCCTTTATTCTAGTAAGTTCCTTCTCAGATATACTCTTGGGAATTTTGTGCTCGGCGGCATGAAGAGCTTATACCACGACGGCTTTTGATTCCCCAGGTAACTAACTGTAAGAAAAAATTAATTATCTTTCCTTTTATCTTATGGGTTTCTGTTTTGAACAAACTGATAAACCTAGTATAGCAAGAGGCCAATATTGTTTTCATACATGTGTTGAAGATGTGCGCCTTTCCTTTTGTTACAAAATTGGATGCTGTGTTCATAGTAATATAGTTCTGCTTTTGTTTGTAAAATCATCACCTTACCTTTCATCTTTTTGTGAGTTTGAAATTTCAAGTAGGAGTAGAATAATAATACATCAAAATCAGTGAAAATAGCTTAGGTATTTAACGATTTTTGTATTCACATATACAGGTTAGTCAGCTTGGATCAATCAAAATCAGTGAAAATAGCTTAGGTATTTAACGATTTTTGTATTCACATATACAGGTTAGTCAGCTTGGATCAGCAGCTCAGAAATATCAACAAGCCGCTCAAAATGCAACAACTGATTCTGCTCTCCCGGAGTTACAAAATAATTGCAACATGTAAGCTTCCTCTCTTTTATGCAACAACTGATTCTGCTCTCCCGGAGTTACAAAATAATTGCAACATGTAAGCTTCCTCTCTTTTTGTTGTGATATTGATCTAAGAAACCCTGTTATTCGATTTTTGATTGGTGATCTCTGATGTGCTGCAACTGCTCTGCAGGTTTGTTGCATCTGCTAGACAATTGGCAAAGGCCCTAGAAGTACCACTCGTGAATGATTTGGGATACACAAAGAGATATGTTCGTTGTTTGCAGGTATATGACGAATATCTCGATATCATTAAACGCTATTGCATCTCTACATTCTTGCATACAAGTTAAGATACTTGCATTCATTGGAGTTTCAGTTTTGATAGGAACATGGCGTAATGAGAGAATTAAATCAACCCTGTCCTCGTGACCGTGTTTGCCAATGGTTAATATTGACTTTTTCAATTTTGTAGATTTCAGAGGTGGTAAATAGCATGAAGGACTTGATAGATTATAGCAGAGAAACGAGAACAGGACCAATCGGTAAGTCAATGTTAAATGGTATTCTTTTATCTTATAGTATGTATTCTTTTTCTTCATGGATTGTATATCTTCTTATTGCACATTTTCCTTACGAATTAAAGTAGTTATGTCTTTGTTCTTATGTGATTTGACTCATAGATATAGCTTGTCACTTCTTTTCCGTGTTTGTCTATTTGATACAGAGAGTCTAGCCAAATTTCCTCGAAGAACAGGCCCTTCATCTGCAGTATTGTATATCTTCTTATTGCACATTTTCCTTACGAATTAAAGTAGTTATGTCTTTGTTCTTATGTGATTTGACTCATAGATATAGCTTGTCACTTCTTTTCCGTGTTTGTCTATTTGATACAGAGAGTCTAGCCAAATTTCCTCGAAGAACAGGCCCTTCATCTGCAGTGCCTGGTCCTTCTTCTCAGCAACCAAGCGAACAGGTAAGGCAGCAGCAGCAACAGCAAACAGTTGCCCAGAATGCAAACAGCGATCAGAGTACTAGGCAAGTGGCATTAATGCAAGGAGCTTCTGCATCCACCTCTACCAGCAGCATCGCAGGGCTCATCCACCAGAATTCAATGAAGGCAAGACATCAGAATGCTGCTTACAATTCTCCAAACAGTCCCTATGGAGGAAACACCGTTCAGATGCCATCGCCTTGTTCCTCGGGGACCATGGTGTCATCATCGCAGCAACAACCCAACCTGCCAACATTTCAGTCTCCAACATCCTCATCTAACAACAATAACCCCTCTCAAAACGGGATACCGTCTGTTAATCACATGGGTTCCACAAACTCACCAGCAATGCAACAGGTTGGGGAGGTTGATGCCAATGAGTCTAGCTCGGTGCAGAAGATACTGAATGAAATCTTGATGAACAACCAAGGTCATAATAGCTCAGTAGGAAGCATGGTTGGGCATGGGTCATTCAGGAATGATGGGAAGGGTCAAGCTAGTGTAAATAGTCCTGGTGTTCTAATGATGAATGGTCAAACGAACAATAACAACAACAACAACAACAACAACCCAAGTATTGGAGGTGCTGGTGGGTTTGGTGGTGGGATGGGTCAGTCCATGGCAACTAATGGGGAGGTTGATGCCAATGAGTCTAGCTCGGTGCAGAAGATACTGAATGAAATCTTGATGAACAATCAAGGTCATAGTAGCTCAGGAGGAAGCACGGTTGGGCATGGGTCATTCAGGAATGATGGGAAGGGTCAAGCAAATGTAAATAGTCCTGGTGTTCTACTGATGAATGGTCAAACGAACAATAACAACAACAACAACCACAACCCAAGTATTGGAGGTGCTGGTGGGTTTGGTGGTGGGATGGGTCAGTCCATGGCAACTAATGGAAGCAATAATACAAACGGAAATAATGGTCTGATGAACGTAAGAGTTGGGATGATGGGGAGGGACCCAAATGTGCAACAAGATCTGGGAAATCAGCTCTTTGGAGGAGTGAATGCTTTCAACAATTTTCAGTTTGATTGGAATGTGTAAAATGAAGATGATGAAAAAAAAGAAGAGGAGACTCTGAACAAGTAATGTTCTGCATGTGCTTGCAGCAATCACACAACTCTCAAACCAGGATACACAACTCAAATCAGGATAAGGATAGGCCATAAGCCATGATATGATTGTGCTTAATAAAGGAAAGAGTAAAATCTTGAACCAACAACTGCTTTCTTGGTCTCACCTCCACAATCCCAAGACCATCGTCTTCTGAGTTACTGTTTTCTTTTTTCCTTTCTTTTCTTTTGTGAACTCTTTGGGAGTTTTTTTAATCTTATGCGTTATAGTGTTATAATGTACATCTTTCTATGGGTTTGTTTCTTAGGCCACATCTTAAGGGAAGCAATAAATTGAATAGTGTTATAATGTACATCTTTCTATGGGTTTGTTTCTTAGGCCACATCTTAAGGGAAGCAATAAATTGAGGCTGTCTCTTCCATGTGTCAACCAAACCTCCCTTCATTCTGACTAAACAGTTAACAACTTGAATCCTTTTTGAAAGGATCAATCTCTAGAATGGATTTTGGATTTATTTTTGTAAAACAAATACCATATACCCAATCTTTTCCTCTAAAACTTTTTTTTTTTAATTAATTCCAGTCAGTGAAAAAATTAAAATCGATCCCACAACATTTATAACCGGTTACAATCACGGTTTTAGAAAAAATGACTGTTTTTGATAAAGTGTATGGTCTGTTTTAATTAGTTTACATCAAATTGTAGTATTACAATCATCATCAATCAAAAACTTATCTTAAAATCTTAAACCCTCTTATAATTTGAAACAAATTAAAAAGACTAAAACCTCTTATAGTTTTAAACACAATCAAAAACTTATCTTAAAATCTTAAAACCCCTTATAATTTGAAACAAATTAAAAAGACTAAAACCTCTTATAGTTTTAAACACAAGGAGTATTAAATCTGGATATACGATTAGGATACAACATATACGAATAATAATCTTATTATATAAAGAAGAACGTGTAAGTGGATATCTCACGGTATTGCGACACGTGTCATGTTTCTTATTATATAAAAATCTTATTATATAAAGAAGAACGTGTAAGTGGATATCTCACGGTATTGCGACACGTGTCATGTTTTTTAAAATATAAACAGTTGATTTCTGATTTCTTAACAAATATGTTAATTTATTATTGAGTTTCCAAAAAAAAAATCTTATTAATTAGTTAACTTAAAAAATATATTATTAAAATTAGTGAAATTCGAAATTAAATTAATAATATTTTAGAAATTTTACATTTCCTAATACTTAAGAAATCTAAACTTTTTTAAAATTTTTTTTAAAAAATCTCACTAAAAAATATGGATATATTTTCTAATATATAGATTAATATTTATTAACATAAATAGAAAATAAAATTTTTATAGTTTAAAATTTTTGAATTAGAAAATTAACAATAAGATTTTGAAGATGTTAAATTAGATAACAAGTAATGACTTAATTTTCATTATAGAAAATAAACATATTAAAAATATTAATTTTCGGGATATATATTAATGTATTTTGGCTCTAAATAGAGTAAATTCATAATGTGAAGAAATTTGAAGTTAAAAAAGATTTCGGTTGGACCGGGGGTTTTGGAATTTAAGGAAGCGAATGAGAAGAAATCTTATACGGTGCCCTTTGCAATTACTTGGATATATAAAGTCGTAAATTTGAATTATACTAACAAAAATCGAAGGCTTGTAGTGCCATTTTAAGATAAGAACTTCTGTTTGTTAAAGCATGGAGTCTGTTAAAGCCTTTTCATCTTTCTAATATTACAAAAGGGTTACAAAAGATATGAAACCATGAGTTCTATGATGTGACCTTTAACAACATATTTAATGAAGAGGAAATGTCAAAACTCAAAAGAGAAATAATCATGATCACAACGTCATCTTTCTGGCTAGTAAACTGTAACAAAATGTTTTATACAGTAAATAGCTAAATAAAGTAGAGTTTCTTGACTATGAAATTTTTTATTTATCAAGGCATTATCACAGCTTGAACTTTTTCTTCTATTTTTTTATTTACGAATTTTGTTGTTATTAATATGTACAAACCAAGAAAACAAAGCCTATTGTTAGGACTATACAAGTTGAACATATCTACATTCTGAAATCAAAAACACAAGCAGTGTTATCTGAGAAGCAACCTGCGACTTTGTTACCTTCTTTATTCCAACATACTTCGTATACTTTTCCATTTCCTGTGTATGTCTTTACCATTTTTTCTTCTCTAATCGAACATATGTGTATCGATTTATCCGAAGACCCACTTGCTATGTACTCCCCATTTGGACTAAATGCAATTGAGAAAACCCGTTCCCTTCAAACCAAAAACCAACTAAACTAATAACCAATGGTTAAAGGCTAAACCTCAAAATCACATCCTGATTTTAAGTTACCTATGTCCTTTGAAATTACATAGCCTCTTTCCAAGTTCTACATCCCATAGCTTTATTGATGAGTCAAATGATGCACTGTTTCATTCAAAAGACAACAACATAGAGATGATGAAATGATATGTTGCAGTGACTTTTTTTGTCTTAGAAGTAGTTGATGTGTTATATAACCTTGCAAGAGTTAGCTTTTTGTTAGGATTGTTAGTTCCTGGTCCTGTAGGACTCCATCTGATTGAAAAAACTTCCTGAAGAGAAGAACAATAACCATCTTTTTAGACTGTAGGTCATGAATAATAACCAAATTTTTGTTCAGGATGTTAAGGATTTATAGATTTACCTTAGTATGCTCTCGGAGATCATGAACAACGCTATATTGTTTTATACTCCATATCTACATAAAATACATATATATATATATATATATACATTTACATGATAACAAATGTGAATTTAAGCTTCGGTGAATTCAGAAAACCTTAGCAGTAGTATCATCTGAGCATGAGGCCAATAACGAAAGAGTTGGATCCCATCTCACACAATTAACCTCACCCTACAGTTATGAGAGTATTTGGTTAGTAAGAGATATATGTTACTTAATTAAGCTTGAGAAAATTAAACATAATGATATAAGTTATGGGAGAAACTTGGATGAGAGATACAAACCTGATGCTCATCTAAGGCTTTTGGCAGACCTAGGATCTCCAGTCTTACAGAAGTAGATCGTG
>CM071716.1:48091098-48103926 GCA_036630335.1 Physaria fendleri | reverse complement strand
AAAAAAAAAAAAAAAATCCTATTTATTTTTCATATGTAAGAAATTTATTTTTAATTATTTTTTTATAAAAAAACCTATAATTAATTTAGCAAGCGGGCCAATTACAGGAAGAAAGATGTAAACCTTCATCAGACATCAGCAGACAGCAAACACTAAAAGTTCTGATAGAACCAATAACAGTAGAGAGTAATAGTACATGGGAGAAGTTGTCTTATCGGAACCAAATTTTGATCTGAGTAGCCAAATCGAACTTGTGGATGTAAGACCAATATATTACGTTTTAAAATAATTAATTACGTACGTACTACCAATATCTACATAATTTGATAATCATTTTTTTTTGGTTAATGTTCAAAACTAGTTTATGTTGAGTATAATGATCATCGGTTTATCACTTATCAACTCACTGGATCAGTTTACAAATAATGATCATCGGTTTATCACTTATCAACTCACTGGATCAGTTTACAAATTAAATCTTTAGAAAGATTTCATTCAGATCAATATATGTCATGTATATCTCGACATCATACAGAGGTCAGTCGTATAATAATCATGGGACCGACATGTATGTTGTATTGTTTACATCTTATCGGAACACGTTCCCTATTCAATAACAATCATGGGACCGACATGTATGTTGTATTGTTTACATCTTATCGGAACACGTTCCCTATTCAATAACAACCACTCAAAAAAGTTGAACCTTCAGACGTAATTATCTGATCATAAAATAGCTTTAGTGTTAAGTGTTAATCCTACCAAAAAAACATGATAGTGATTAGTATTACTTTTCATATTAGTATATGTTAATTCATTCACTACAATAATACATTACTAGTTAAACATTAAAGGATATTTTTTTTTAACATATAAACCATCGATTTCGTTAATGATAACTAAGTGTTAATTTGGCAAATACAAACCAAAGTACTCAACAGTACCACTTACCAACCACAAACAGGTCGAAGGTCTAATAATGTATATAAACCTAAATATTTCCTAGATGTACACTCACGGACACAGACACTATAAAAAAGACTCCAAATGTTCTGACAAAGTCTAAAAAAATAAAAAATACACAAGAGATATATGATTAAATACTCATTAAAGAATATCTTTAAATCTATTTTAAAAAATTCCATCTATTACCAAAGTCCAATGAAATATAAGAAAATAGTAAGGAGTCCAGATTTTTCCTACATTGAGAGTATCATACGTTTGAGATTCTCTTCCCATAAATAGGTCAAAGTGTTAATCCTACCAAAAAAACATGATAGTGATTAGTATTACTTTTCATATTAGTATATGTTAATTCATTCACTACAATAATACATTACTAGTTAAACATTAAAGGATATTTTTTTTTAACATATAAACCATCGATTTCGTTAATGATAACTAAGTGTTAATTTGGCAAATACAAACCAAAGTACTCAACAGTACCACTTACCAACCACAAACAGGTCGAAGGTCTAATAATGTATATAAACCTAAATATTTCCTAGATGTACACTCACGGACACAGACACTATAAAAAAGACTCCAAATGTTCTGACAAAGTCTAAAAAAATAAAAAATACACAAGAGATATATGATTAAATACTCATTAAAGAATATCTTTAAATCTATTTTAAAAAATTCCATCTATTACCAAAGTCCAATGAAATATAAGAAAATAGTAAGGAGTCCAGATTTTTCCTACATTGAGAGTATCATACGTTTGAGATTCTCTTCCCATAAATAGGTCACTCTTTTCGGTCAAAAAGAGAAATTATAATATATCAACTGAATTATTTATAGAACATATTCAACTTTTTTTTTTCTTTTATCAACAATATATTCATATTGGTTGGTCCAAAATAACTATATCTATATATAGAATAAGCTCCATTTTCTTAATAAGTTTTTTTTGTTATCAACAGTTGAATCTATATATAGAATAAGCTCCATTTTCTTAATAAGTTTTTTTTGTTATCAACAGTTGAATTGCCTAGCTTTCACCTATTTCATAGGTTCATATCAATTTAATACAAACATAAAATAGTTATAGATTTTAGAGTTAAATATTATTCTCGTATAGTTCAGTCTTTGAGTTCTTGGTCTGATTTATTAACCTTAAAAAAACACAATCCGTACGGTACGGAAATAATGTAAAGCAAATGAGTTATTACCACAGTTAAAAGAGCCAATGAGGACTCGACAACACATCAAATGGTTTATTTCCGAAACAGCCCTTAAAGACTTTTATCCCCACTCTGGTCTCTTCCACTTTATGTGGCTTTGTTACACTCTTTTCTTTCTTTTGTTTCCACAAATACCATCGTACTATGTATTCACGTCACATTTAGTATTTATACTTGCGTCACTGTAGTCTCACACGAAAACCCAACAAAAGTCCACACACAAAAAAGATAATTTAATAAATAAATATTATCACATTCAACACAAAAGATACCCAGAGATAGATAGATAGAGAGAGAGATACTTTGGTTATTTCAAGGTTGTTGTTTCTCTCTCTCTTGTTCTTGAGGTTTGAGAAGAAAGATGGGAAGAGGTAGGG
This sequence comes from Physaria fendleri, assembly GCA_036630335.1. Taxonomy (NCBI): domain Eukaryota; kingdom Viridiplantae; phylum Streptophyta; class Magnoliopsida; order Brassicales; family Brassicaceae; genus Physaria; species Physaria fendleri. The sequence continues at coordinate 48,101,363 of CM071716.1, read as the reverse complement.
TTCAACTAAAGAGGATTGAGAACAAGATCAATAGACAAGTTACTTTCTCAAAAAGAAGGTCTGGTTTGCTCAAGAAAGCTCATGAGATCTCTGTTCTCTGTGATGCTGAGGTTGCTCTCATCGTTTTCTCTTCCAAAGGCAAACTCTTTGAGTATTCCACCGATTCTTGGTAATCTTTTAAATATTTTGTTTTGATTTCTTGATTTTTAATCAAATTTTGTTTTCTTTCACATACGTCTCGATCTTGATTGTTGTCATCAATCCAAATCTTGTGTCTTGATTTTTGGATATTTACTGTAGATTTGTTGGTTCCCTAAGAAGTGGCTCGAGAAATTAGGGTTTTTTTTTTAAGGACGCATGAAAAAAGCTGTTTATGTTTATTTCTATTTTTATTTTTACCCAATTGAAAATAGCATAAAATTATGAAACTTAGTACACAGACTCACGATTTGATTTGCCTCTTTTGATGTATGGAACCACGTGCACACAGACACGTATACATATATAGGTATATAACATGTATAATATACATATATAGGTATATAACATGTATAATACTACTTGAGTACATTGAAAGAAAGAAAGATTGATTTGAAACGATTGAAATAAAAGCATTTACAAGGATGTGCTATAAACCAATGGACAATACCATAAGGTTAATCATATTTTATTTTATTTTTGTCAAGGAAGGTTAATCATATATATATGTAAGTTCGTACTTATTTAACTGTGCTTTTTTTAAATGTATTAATATGTTTGTTTGTTGTTTGTACTGATATATAATGATCAAATCCGTGTGTGCTTTGATAATCGAGTCAGGACACAGACATGAATCTTTAAATTGAATTTTGTACTTATGTGTTTCTATGATATTTTTTTGGATTCACGAAACTATGTTTTAGATACATTTTTGTGTTATATGCTTATTTGTAGCTATTCTTTGTCGGTATACCAAACAAGGTAACAAATTTGTACAGACTTTTATATGTAAAATGTGGAATTATAATGATATTTATATGGATCAAATTAATGAAGTGTGGCTTTTTTTTCCCTGAATTATAGCATGGAGAGGATACTTGAACGCTATGATCGGTATTTATACTCAGACAAACAACTTGTTGGCCGAGAAGTTTCACAGAGTGTAAATTTTACTTTGTCTCTTAGCTGTTTGTATCATGAATCCTACTTCATTATGTATTCACAGAGTGTAAATTTTACTTTGTCTCTTAGCTGTTTGTATCATGAATCCTACTTCATTATGTATGTTTGTTGTTGTAGTAAACTAGTGTCTATTTATATACTATTGTTGTAGGAAAATTGGGTTCTAGAACATGCTAAGCTCAAGGCAAGAGTTGAGGTACTTGAGAAGAACAGAAGGTATATATGTATTATTGTATACATGTACATATGCAGTATCATATAGAAGGTATATATGTATTATTGTATACATGTACATATGCAGTATCATATTATCTTTTAGTATATTATGACAATTTAAGATTGTGGAACTTACAAGAGTATTTACCCCAAGTCAATAAAACTTTGGATTACTCTTACCCATAACCTTTACAACAGTACTAGTCTCATAGTAGGGAAGGTAACGATGGTTTTACCTTAGTAGTAAGCAACAATTTGCTTGTACAATCTGTGTTCACAAAGATGAAAATGTGCAGGAATTTTATGGGGGAAGATCTTGATACATTGAGCTTAAAGGAGCTTCAAAGCTTGGAGCATCAGCTTGATGTTGCTATCAAGAGCATTAGGTCAAGAAAGGTAAAATGAGAACGCCATTCATACGTTTACATATGAATGTAAATCTTAGACTGGAATTTGAAATTTGTGATGTTTACGTTTAGTCAATGTCTAATATTCGCAGAACCAAGCTATGTTAGAATCCATATCTGCTCTTCAGAAGAAGGTAAGTCTCAACTTTTCTGTTTACATATTTTGTTTTCCCAATCTATAGTTGTTTACAATGATATATATGCGAATGCAAACCTATTTAACAGATTTTGCAACCAATATTAATCATATAAACAATTACATATCGTAAAGAATCATTTTAATTAGACATAATTTTTTTTTTTTTTTAATTCGTTCAGGATAAGGCCTTGCAAGATCACAATAATACTCTTCTCAAAAAGGTCAGTTCAAATTTATTTTTTTGAATTAAGTGGCTATATGTTTCTTCAAAACTTGATTGAACATTGTGAAATAAAATAACTCTATTCAATATGTCATCTCACCATTTTTAAAAAAATTAATATTTCATACTCAAAAATATTTTAATGTTATACCATTAAAAATATATGAATAGATGTGTGTATATATGAAACATAAGAATTTCTGCAGAATTTTATGACAGTCAAACAGTCATATAAAAATAAAATAAAATTTGAACTTGAAAACTCAAATATTTTAATAAGAAAATCCGTGCAACAAGACTAGTCTTAATTACTAACTAATGGCTAAATAATCATGATAGATTAAGGAGAGGGAGAAAACAGGTCAGCAAGACCAATTAAACCAATCCACAAACTCTTCTTCAGTTTTTCTCTCCCAATACTGCGTAGCCTCCTCCAGGTCTCCTCTCTCACTCTCTCAGAGGTTGATTAATTTTCCGATATGTAGATATAAGTCAAAGTTTGTATATTTATGGACTTATATATATATATAGTATGAATGATTCTGATTATTTAATAATTAAATGAACAGAGATGGTTTTGGTGAGAGACTTGGAGGAGATAACAGTGGTGTACCGTCAAACTCGCTACTTCCACCATGGATGTTACGTCCGACCACCATGAATGAGTAGAATCATGCAATCTCCTCTACACATTGATAATATTATTAATGTTTTAATATATATGTATTAACAACATATATCAGCATTTTTTTGGTGACATAACACTCATTATTAATACTGATATAAGTATGTTTTAGCTATTCATGTTTTTTCTTTATGTATTGATGAAATTACATTGTCAAGACATACGTACGTAACCTATTATCATTTAGATTCACTACGTCTGTTTTCTATTTCTTACTCAGAAAATATTTCATTAACAATATAAGATCCAAAAACAATGTCGACAGATTAACTAAGGGGTTCCTTTTTGTTGGCATGAAACTAAGGGTCCCTATTAAATTAGGAAAAACCATGTATTTAGCCTCGAAACTATCGACATCACGCTATATAGTTCCAGATCTTTAATTATCCCTCACGGAAAGTTTTACGTTCCAATTGACCCTAAATTGAAAACAGGATAGCAATTTCACCCCGGTTCAAAACTTAATATGACAATTTCGCCCCGTATTAGTTGATCGAAAACCGAACAAAACCAAGTCTGAGGGCCCAATTATTGTCAAAACTTTTAATTGGGGCTAACAGTGCAAGATAGCAAAGATCCAGGATTATATGGTGTGATGTCGATAGTTTCGGGGACTAAATACATCGTTTTCCCCCTTCATTCATTAAATTATAATGTTTCGCTAATGATTTTGGTTTATTGGTTAAAGTATGAGCCACCATTCTTTACTAAAAATGAGCCACCATTCTTTAGTGGTACAGCTTGAAAACTTTCACCGAACATTTTTTGAACCCCTTTAAATGCAAGTCTAAGATGTGACACTGGTTATAGCCTAAGTTCCATACTCATGCAATAGCCCATGACATAGCAGCGGCCTTTGCTTGAAAGGGAGAGCACAATCTAAGAAATGTCTTGGTTCCAAAAAACGACATGACTTTCAATAATTTTTAGGATCCATAGAGTTCCACAACCTTCTTTATACGTTAAAAAGCATATACGTTACATTTCAAATAATTCACTGCCTATTAAAAACAAGCTTCCTAGGAAAAATGATTAACAAATCCCAAACTTCTTTAAGAAGTAAGATTTATTACTGAAATTACTTGTGCTGATTTAGCAAAATTAGTCTCTTTCTATAATTGTTGATGCAAATTTATTTCCCAACTTATTTTTTAATTAAAAATTGTGAAGAATTTATTTCCCAACTTATTTTTTAATTAAAAATTGTGAAGTATCTGAAAACCACAAATTTATTCTTCGTTCTTTTTTGTTTACAGTGAAATAAATTTGTTTTTTCAGATGTTTTACAAATTTTTTTAATTAAAAATAAGTTAGAAAACAATTTCATATTAATTTTAACAGAAATTGGACTAATTTGGCTAATTGAAAAAAAAAAAGAGAAATAAAATGAGCAGAGATTAGTGTTGTAGTAATAACTTTTCGTGATTGATGTATTTTTATTTTATTTTTACAGTAGTGTGAACGCAATATATCAATGTTTCCCGATTTTATAAAAATCTGATATCCAATATTTACCCTTATCGTAAATATATTGGGCCGTTGATGATTACTCACAAAAGTAGGACTGTAGAAGTATATTCAGTGGGCTTAGTCACACACCCAATCGCATAAATATTCCCAGGGATGTAAGAGCTGTTTCTATTTTATGATTTTCATTTTATATGAAATATATCTACTCCATACCTTTTGTTTTTGTCAGGATACTCCATACCTTTATTACACAAAATATACATATAAATTTAAAATAAACTAAGTTGCCACGATAAAAGGCATCCATGAAGCTTTATATTGTCTTATATTTTGGTTCTGTACTTTCAGATTTACCCGTTGTAACTTGAAATAAAATAAAATATGGCATCCATGAGTTAAGCCGTCTTCTTGAGACACGAAATTTGAACTTAATGTTAACAGATAAAAATGCAAAAAAAATTTGAACTTAATGTTAACAGATAAAAATGCAAAAAAAAAAAAAAATGAAAAGAATTTCATTCAGTATTGTTTATTAATTATGATAGCATTTACTGCCCAATTATTACAATTCCAGAAATAAAAGTTATTTCCTTTTATTTCAAATAAATATTAAATGCATTCATGTGTTATACATTGTAACTTCTTTCCCTAATTCATGGCAATTCATGTCTTGTTTTTTTTTTCAAATTTCAAATCATTCTTCTCCCTCATCATAAATTCTTTATCTCCCTTCTCCAATCTTTTCTTAAAACAGCCACAAAACACACAAAAACATACAAAAAGACAATTTCTCGTGAAAAAAAAAGCAACAGTCATGGCTTCATCACAATGGACAATACCAAAACTTGTCACATGGAGAGTCAAAGATTGGGCTTCATGTTTCTTGGCTTGCAAGATTCCTTTAGGTCTTCCTTCTATTCTCTTCTTCACATATTTCATCATTTTTAACTATCTGTTTGAATTATATTACTGATTATATATGTATCAGATGTAGATGAAGATGGAGTTATTAATAAGAATGAAAACACAATGAACAATAATAATCTAACGTTCAAGAGGATAAAGAGGAAAATGAAGAGTAATAAAAAGAAGAGATCAGAGAGGAAACTTAGTTTAAGTCCACCAGGGACATGTCATCATCGCCATGTAAGAAGCAGTAGCGTTTCTCCAACGAGTTCAGCGTCTCAGCATCGACGGCTGAGCTGGCCGCAGCCACCGGCTTCAGATGAATCTGGATTTATTGTGTTCTGTTTTGATAGAGAAGATGGAGGTTTCGATGTTGTTAAAGAAGGTAAACAAGAGAAGAAAGAGAATGAAATATCGTCGATTAAGAATGAATACCATTTTTTTAATTTACTCCCACTGTTACAGAAATCCGAAGATGAAGAAGAAGAAGTAGAAGAAGATATTGATGCCTCTGATAAATCTAGCGGGTCTAATCGCTCAGAAGAAGGAAGGGGATCATTTGCATTTCCAATGTATGTTACAATAAACAACAAAAGATTTTGACAAGTTCTTTTTTCTCTGTTCCTCTTTGAAAATCTAAGATTTTTGAACTAATATTTGTATTATATGATTGATTATTGATGCAGATTAGGAGTAGAATGGATGGGGAGCCCTGTGAAAATGCCTGAATCAGATGACCTGTCTCCCAAGAAACAAAAGCCAGTTGCTTTAGGGTTTCAATGCTGTAGATTCTAGAAGTTTTTACGATTCTTTTGTTCTACTCTGTTTTTCACTAAAGAAACAAGAAATGAAACAAAAACATCAAAGTATATACGTGTCATAAAAAAAACTAAAGAAGGAAACATAAGTACATATGTTTCAAAATGGTTCATTCCCTCAACGGTCGATATGTAAATCCTAAATTACCTTTTTACCCTTTCACATTACACTATTCTAAACTATAGGGACTAATTGACAAAAAAGGGAAAATATAAGGTCCTACCCAAAACGCTGTCGTTTTGGTTAATACCAACAAAACCTTACATCTTAAAACCCATAGTGATGATGCTATAAAACAAAACGCTAAATTAACATACACCAACGCGCAGACAATCCCAAACTCTCCCAACCGCCCAACCAAACTTCCCGTGTATGATTCATATGAGATTTGAGCACTTAAGCACATGTCGTAATGGACCTACTCAGTTCTCAAGTGCTGTCCCTACAATGACCACCACCTACCTAATATGGACCCCTCTACATCATCACCATTGATTCTCGGTGTGACCAATTCAATCCAACGACCTATACCAGCTTTTGTGTTTCTCTTATCTAACGGCCCACAAGGCCACAATCAGATTCAACCGTACTCTATATCTCTCGGTTTTGGCTATAGATCGTTGAAGTCGTCTAGGAGATAAATTGGAGTTAAAGTAAACGACGAACCGACCTCGATATAAAAGTACGTCACCCATTGACGTTACGACACGTGAAGTGGGACACTTCTTTTGCCACGTGGAATACATGTCTCGTTTTAGTCTCGTCACTTACACGTGGGTCCCTTTCGTTAATCGTCCCGTCTATTTTGCGGCACTGTTTTTACGCTACGATGGCTCTCTCGTTTTCCGTACAATTCACATTGAGAAAAAAAAAAATCTCGAATATACCATTAAAAAATATTTTATTTCTTTCTCTCAACAACAAACCTAAGATTAATCTTTGGAGTTATCATAATTTATACTAATTGTAGTTTATTACGTAGTCTTGACGTGGAATAGATAGTTGTTTATATTAAATTCGATAATTAAGGCATAATAAGAAATTGGTTCGACAGATTGTTTCTTTAAGTGCTGTCACGGCTTAACTAGACGGAACTTAGCTATACATTGAAGCTATTCACAGTCTTAATTAAGAGTCTAATGAGTCATACTTAGAGAAGACTATACATTGAAGCTATTCACAGTCTTAATTAAGAGTCTAATGAGTCATACTTAGAGAAGAAACACATAAACGATGATTTAAACCCGAGAGAAAATACATAACCAAAGATAGTATGAAGACAAGGTTTTATATGCCCCAATCAATATATAAATTTTATTAGATACATCAATGAAAACAAAACAAACAAAAAACCCACAAAATCAAAAACCTTATCAAATATACAACGATATGTAAAACGGTCAGTTCCAAAACTGAACCGAAGCCAAATTAAAACCATGCCACATATATTTGCAGTCTTGGGATACATACTCCCAACATCTAACCCAAAAAAGAGGTAAATTTTCATATTTGGGACAAAAATTTACAAGCAGTCATATAAATTATATAATAAATCCCGATTTAAACCCATAAAAATAAAATTAAAAACCACTTCATCGAACTTTACCTGATGTGTAAAGAATCAAGGAAGATAGAGACCATTCTTAACTTCATCGAACTTTACCTGATGTGTAAAGAATCAAGGAAGATAGAGACCATTCTTATCTTGGTCAGACGAAGTCAATTGACTTTGACTCCAGTATGCATGATCAACGGTACTGGTTAGATCATACAGTGTTTGACCTCCTCCTCCACTTCCCCAATCCAACGGTTCAAATCCCATATTAGGATCCGACGATCTTCCAGTAAACTCAACCTGAGCCGTTCGATCTCCAAACTCTTGTTGCTGCTGTACACTTTCATTTACGAATTTACCCCCAAATCCAAACGGTGTCGTTTCAATAGACGAAGAAACCGCAAAACCTCCAAGATCCGAAAAAACTCCACCGTCCGATGAACCTTGCCCAAACAACGTCGACCATTCGATCCCATTACCATACGGTTTCATATTACCCATATCAAAACCAGGAATAACCGACGAAGCAACCTCCGTCGCTGCAGTAACCGTTACCGCAGCGACGGTAGAATTAGAAGCAGTAAGAGAAGAACTCTCACTACTAGAGTGAGATCCAGTACTCAATTTCTCCTCAGCTTGATGTTCTTGCGTCTGCGTCTTTGTTGTTTCAGATGAAGATGGAGAGATCTTTGTTTTAGAACGTTTAGTTGTCCGAACACCACCTCCGACAGGTACGTTACGGAGAACACCACCTTTAGTCCAGTAACGGCGACAGTTTTTGCAAAAGTGACGAGGCTGAGAGAGATTGTAGTTGTTGTAGTAACAGAACTTTGTGTTTAGAGAATTACAACGAGGACATTTTAGAGATTGGTGTTGGTTTAGTGTGTTGTTCTGATTAGCTCTCATTCTCCGATCTCCGGGGAAAAAACTCACTCCTCCGTCTCCGTAATCTTGAATATCTTGCATTTTGGAAAGAGATGATGAAGAGAGATTTACAATCAAGTTTTGGTTACAGTAGAGAGAGATAAGAAGAAGAAGAAGTGAGAAGAGCATGGAAAAGAGTTCTGAATCTTTCTGACAAAGCATATCTTTCATATGTCTCAAGTCTGAACAAGCAGTTTATGTTGAATTACGATTTTACCCTTGTGATATTTTGTAATTTACATTCTTTGGTCCCATCAATTATTATAAGATTAAAATATCTATCCTATTTTTTATATTTCGGTTTTGTATTTATTTTATATACCAAATGACTTAGTGATTGATGGAAATTAGTGTTTATACATGTCTGATTTCCACATCAAATATTTTTATATTAATCCTTAAAGCAATGTTAATTAGCACAGATTATTAATCCAAATTATAATATGTTGTAACTTGATTGTTAGGTTCGGTGCATATTTTATAAATCAACTATTAGATTTAACTTGATTGTTAGGTTCGGTGCATATTTTATAAATCAACTATTAGATTGTTCTTTTAAAGTAGATTAATTTACCAAAAAAATAGATAAGATATTATTACTACTATTTACTAGTATGCAGGGTGGTCCTCTTTTAATTCATATAAATATTTGTGTTGGGTCCCTAATTATAGGGGTTTCTAGAAAAGAAAAATTATTTAGTTAATATTAGAAAAAAGTTTCTCAAAATTGAAGTTGATAAAGTCTTACTTACGATCAACTATGCCACATGATACGTTTAACGGTTTAGCTATATTATTAATTGAAAGAGACATGGTTAAACACTTTTATTATGAAATTTTGGTGAATGACTTTGCCGAGAACATCTTGATAATGAAATTTTGATGAATGAATTTGCCGATAAAAAAATAAATACAGTTATATTCAAAAACTATATTAAGCTAGTGGTTGTTTTTAGATTTTTTTTGTGAACTTATGTTTATAGAATTATATAGTAATTTTCATATATATAGTCAAAGACCCCAATTTTTTTCGTATTAGGCCTAGAATCAGGCCGGACCGACGCTGCTAGTATGAGTTAAATACCTTCTGAATTAATATAATGAGCTTATGCTTTTAAAAATGATTTTAGATTAACAACTTTGAGAACTGTTTTGAGAAATTAATCTCTTAAATTTTATCCTACAAAAAACAAATGTTAGATCTTCGAAACATTAAAACACTTACGAATCTAATTTCTAATGTCCTACGAAAATGGGTTGACTAGTGACTATGTATGTATATGAGAATAATGATATACTACTAATACGAATTGTATTTATCCTCGTACGGAGTCTAAGAAATACTCAACAAGATATATATATATATATGTCACTGTATGTTGCTTAGGATAATTTCTGATGTACGCATGATTTTGTGATTAATTAAATATAAGAATCGAATCTTTACTTTGCGTATGAAATCGAAACATAACATAAATAGGTGTTTTCACGAGAAACTTCTTTTGGATATTGAAGTAACGTAAGCGTAGGGCTTCTGATGAATTATTGCACATTGTTTTCAGAAACTTTTGTATTGGAAATTTAATGGTGGCTATATGAAAAGAAGGTAAAGATCCGTTACTTCATCAAGAAGTAAAAATACCATACCTAATCATATACTTTAACATCTAACATCTGTTGCATGATTAAGGTTTTAACAATAATCAAATCTTCACAGTGAACATTAAATTTAAATATGTATATTTTATGAAAACGTTAAT
>CM071716.1:48032853-48048277 GCA_036630335.1 Physaria fendleri | reverse complement strand
TTTTTTTTTTTTTTTTTTTTGAACTGCAATTTTACTACAAGGTCTTAAACAAGTTTTTTTTTTCAGTCTTAAACAAGTTTAATTTTATCTTTATATTAATGTTGATTAAAAGAACTTCAACAAAAAGTTAAAACAACAATCATGTAACCAACAAAAAATGTCAAAAAAATATATGCCCTAAAATATAATTTTTAAACGATTAAATATTTTTGCCATTTAATAATTGTAAGAAAAACAATTTGTGTCTTGTACTGAAAATGCGTTTAATTCTTGTATGGATTTGTCTTTATGTCGTGTAGTTGTTTGTACATCACTGGAGACTAGTTCACTCGAGGGTTCTCTGACCCTAAACAAGATGGTTGATCACATCGTCTCTGCAGCTGTTTTCTCCAGACTTAAGGCATGTGTATGGCAAATGATGATTCAATTACATTTTAAAGGTATTGTTTTGTGACAAGATAATTGTAACCCTTAAAGTGTTACGCCGTATCCATATAAATTAAGAAACTTTGCAGCTTAGATGCTGTACACGCTAACCTTTACTACACAAAACCTTATCACTTCTCCCAGATTTTGGTTGGACATAACATACCAAATCACACATAAGCATATAGTATGAAGTATGAAATCACTTTGCTTTGGTGTTTTAGTTTAGTGAGTTTCCTTTCCTCTTCAGCATTTTCACTTGACAAATTGGCTCAGAGTTCCCACAACATTGTACTCCAACCTTTTACTTATGTGATAATGTTTTAAACTTGAACTATCACAATCCTTACTGAGATCATAACAGTTGTAATAAGCAGTAGATAAGATTTGACAATATATGACGATGTTTAAACTTATTCAAAGATAACTCATTACTATTATAACTTGGTGATCCAGAATGAGATAGTAAACAAACAGCAGCAGCAAACTAAGTTTGGCAATAGTGTTTCAAATCAACCATCAAACAAAACAGCTACTTGGGTGGCAATAGTGTTTCAAATCAACCATCAAACAAAACAGCTACTTGGGTAAATTGTAGTTACCACAAATGTTAGAAGCCGCAAAAGTTCTTTGATTCATTGCTCCATTATCTTCAGAATCATCTTCCCCTGAATCAAAGACACACTATTCAACATCATCGTCTACATATACAGAACAATAAGTATAGTTTAAAACCCTCACTTGGCGATGAAGTCACATATTGAACTACCAAGATGATTTCTTTATACCCATCAAAGCACCTTTAGATGCTAATCCACGAAAAACGATTCGAATACCCATCAAAGCACCTTTAGATGCTAATCCACGAAAAACGATTCGAGAAACTCGAAACATCTCACTCACAGAACGAGATCGACCTGTGAACACACATCTGTTTCTAATTCGAGCAAATGCACTGTTCCTAGGCAATTTGGAAAGCTTATAACGATTCCTTTCTCGCATTTCGTTAGGAAGATCTGGATCTTTGCAAAATGCTTTGTACAGCTTTCTCCTCAATTCAAATCTAGCCGCCAGCAATCTACGTCTGTGATCTGGAATGTTTCGCTTCACACCTTGCTCTGTACCACTATGCTTGGGTCCCGATTTCACATGCGTTGTCGTGAAATGTCTCGCTTGATTTTGACTCAGATTGTTTGGATGCCTTATCACAGATCGTGATAACAATCCCGAAGACGCAGAACATGATTGAGATATAGAACGTTGGCAATAGGAAGACATGCTAAGCAGAACTCCCCGGAGACTCGCCATCGATTTCTGGAGATTAGGGTAAACGCCGCCGCCGAGAAAAAATGGATCAGGGGATCTCTGTGAAGAAGAAGACAAATTCAATTTCATAATGCTTTTGGGCCTATAAGGCCCATTAAAAGCTTCTTATAGAATCATTGAGGCCCATAGTTTGTTGCTTTTGGGCCTATAAGGCCCATTAAAAGCTTCTTATAGAATCATTGAGGCCCATAGTTTGTTCTGTAGGAGTGCCACGTGTTTGGATTATCCAACTGAAGAAAACGAAACAATTTTACAATCTAATCTAACCAATAAAGAGACAGTAAAGTGCCACGTGGTGATATCTACCTTTACCTTCACACTCTTCTTCCACCTTCTCCTTCCACAGATCACCCAAATGCCATACATCATCTCTTTCCACCATGTCTGCAACACTAAGCTCCTCTTTCTACATTTCCCCAAAGAAACCTTCATGTCCACAACATCCCCAATCCACAAAACCAACCACCATCAAAACCACTCTCCATAGCCACCCACTCTTCTCTGTAGCTGATCAGACAGTAACCCTCCAGATGAAAGAGAAGATCCTCTGTCTCGAACTCATGGGAATAGAATCAGGCAAAGTTCTCTCTCTCAACCCATGTCTCTGCTCAACCTCCCTTGACTCCATGGAATCTATCCTCCATTTTCTCCAATCAAAAGGAATCTACCAAAATGACCTCCCAAGAATCTTGGGAATGTGTCCTAAGATCCTAACTTCCGACATCAGAACAGAACTCAACCCTGTTTTTATCTTCCTGTCGAGTGATCTCAATGTCCCCGAGTGATCTCAATGTCCCTGAAAATGGGTTCAGAAGAGTGATCAAGAAATGCCCAAGGCTTCTGATTAGCAGTGTAGAAGACCAGCTAAAGCCTGCTCTTTTCTACTTGCAGAGACTTGGTTTCAAAGATCTAGAAGCTCTTGCTTATCAAGATCCTATCTTGTTGGTGTCTAGTGTTGAAAACACTCTCATCCCAAAGCTTAGGTAATGTTAATAAGCACTACTTACATCAATGGTTATATGATTTAGGTACTAAACATTATATTTGGATCAGATTCTTGGAGAGTATAGGGTTTTCAAGATCAGAAGCAAATGAAATGATTCTACGATGTCCTGCTCTATTCACATTCAGCATAGAGAACAACTTCAAACCAAAACTAGATTACTTTGTGAGTGGGATCAAAGGAAAGCTGGAGAATCTAAAGGAGTTTCCACAGTATTTTGCATTCAGTTTAGAGAAAAGGATAAAGCCAAGACATATAGAAACAATGGAGAGAGGTTTAGAGTTACCATTGTCGTTGATGCTTAAGAGCACTGATGAAGAGTTTGAACAATTGATCACAAAGCCTTCTTCTGTGGCAAATGTATAATATCTTATTGTAAATGTTGGGAATGTTACTGAATCATTGTGTTCATAGCTTCTTTGAAACAAAATCCAAGTATATTATAGAATCATTGTGTTCATAGCTTCTTTGAAACAAAATCCAAGTATATTATAGCCTAGACTTTGGCAGAGGGTTAAGATTGGGCTTGTAGTGGGCCGCTTTCTATTAATTTTATCAATATTTTACCAAATAATTTACTTTTTTTTTTTTTGGGTCAACACCAAATAATTAACATTACTCGATGATAGCAATTAAAAACCTTAGGTGGCGAAGAAAAGATTCAGAAAAACCCTAATAACTAATTGGGTAAAAATGTACTAATATTTTATTGACCATTCTCATGGCCGAGGTTCGTCTTCGTCATTTTAGATATTTCGTAATTTTTTTTTGAGTCGGCTACGTTCTCGACTTGAGTTCTTCTTCTATTCTCAGATTCACAATATTTTGCTGCCGAAGAAAGTCTTTGGCATTCGTCCTCTGTTTCGATCTGTAAAATATGTTATTCTCGAAGGCTATTTCTCGAATTTCTTCAAGGTTTCTGAGAACCCGGAGCTTCTATGGCTGCGCTCAATCTCTTACCTCTAATCGCCTCTTACTCATCACCGATCAAGGTCACTCTTGTTCTTACTCTACACACAAGGTAATTTCAAAATCACTCTTTGTCTTCATAAATCGAGAAAAGGGTTTGTGTTGTTGAGTTTCGTGAACAATTGCGGCTTTATCCTGATTGTTTGGGAAGTATTTTTTTTTATTAAATCTTTACTCTGTAACAGATGTTACAATTTCTCTGTAGATTTATGATCTGTTTAACTGTCCTTCGTTTTCTCTAATCATTATCGGTGTGTATCGAACAAAATCTAATCATTATCGGTGTGTATCGAACAAAAAGGTGTCGTTTTTATTTTGCCTATCTATTTATAAGGGTTGGTTAGATTTGAAAGTTTCTCTTTTTGTCTTTTACAGATTAATAGTTAGATCAGCCCAAAAGAAAAGATTAATAGTTGGAAATAGTAAGGCAGAAAAAGATTTCTCCATGTATATTTCATGTGTATGTGTGTGAGAGAGAGAGCTTAAGAAAATGGTTGAAACGGATATGGGTTTTTTTTTTTTTTTTATGTCATATAGAATTGGTTGATCTAACCAATGTGTTATTCTTTGTGATGTTTTAGTAGAGTTACGTTTGCGGAACAGCATATCCATTGAAATCTTCATTTTTTGGTGGATTAAGTCATCAATTCTATCACCAGAGCAGCTCAATAGTTGAGGTTCGTTCTTATCTCCTTTAGCTGATTAGGTCTTTATGACCTCTGATGTTAACTTTCAGTTATACTTAAATTGTGGAGTTACTTCACTTGTATAAGAAAATGTCTTAAGACTGCTTAATTTATTGACATTCTTTGTCACTCATCCTATTGAGTTGGTTATTGCTTTACAACTTCGATTTATTGAAATTTTCAACTTGCTCTTCTTTTCGACTGCTGAAATAGTAAGCTTGTCCTTTCCTAGGAGGAGCTTGACCCGTTTTCCCTTGTTGCCGATGAGCTGTCACTTCTTAGTAATAAATTGAGAGAGATGGTAGTTGCAGAGGCAAGTGACCTATCTTTCATTCATTTATACTCATTGTGTGTGTAAATGTGTATTGAAAGAATGTTTACTGCTGGATTTTATGTTCTGAAGCTAAGTTCTATTTGTTTTTACTTGTGTCTATTTGCTGTTCAGGTTCCAAAGCTTGCCTCTGCAGCTGAGTACTTCTTCAAAAGGGGTGTGCAAGGGAAACAGTTTCGTTCAACTGTAATGCATTATATATATCCATATAGTCTTCATGCTATATATTTTTTGTAATGCATTATATATATCCATATAGTCTTCATGCTATATATTTTTTCTCTTGGTATCATAACTAGTCTGGTTTCATGTTTGTAGATTTTGTTGTTGATGGCGACAGCTCTGAATGTACGTGTTTCAGAAGCATTGGTTGGTGACTCAGCGGATTTAGTCGCATCAGAGTTACGAGTAAGACAACGGGGTATTGCTGAAATCACTGAAATGATACATGTGAGTTATATGTTTATTGCTTACTCTAACATTCATTAAAAATCAAGATCCAGTATCCGGTCTTTTTTTGTTCAATTAGTAATGCTTGGGTCATTGTAGGTTGCAAGTCTACTGCACGATGATGTCTTGGATGACGCTGATACAAGGCGAGGTGTTGGTTCCTTAAATGTTGTAATGGGTAACAAGGTACTCACTTGACTGTAGCTTCTACTGTCTAAGACATAATTAGTTTTCTTTTTTTTTGGCGACAATTTGATATGAAGAACATTGGCTTCATGTTGTAGATGTCGGTATTAGCAGGAGACTTCTTGCTCTCCCGTGCTTGTGGGAGACTTCTTGCTCTCCCGTGCTTGTGGGGCTCTCGCTGCTCTAAAGAACACAGAGGTTGTAGCATTACTTGCAACTGCTGTAGAACATCTTGTTACTGGTGAAACCATGGAAATAACTAGTACAACCGAACAGCGATATAGGTAAAATTCTTCTTCTCTGGTCAAATAAAAACATAATAAAAGACTACTCTAGTCTTCTATGCTACCAATTTATGTTTGAGGATCAAAGCAAGGGTCGGTTTCCCCCAGTAACCCGATTATACCAGCTCATAGGAAATGGATATCACAATATTTTTCATGAAATATGATTTTTTTCATGACTGCAGTATGGATTACTATATGCAGAAGACATATTACAAGACAGCATCACTAATCTCTAACAGCTGCAAAGCAGTTGCCGTTCTCACTGGACAAACAACAGAAGTAGCCATGTTAGCTTTTGAGTATGGCAAGAATCTGGTTCGTTATTATCTGTGGCTCCATTGCAACTACTTTCTTACAAATCTTTGATTAGCTTCTAATATTTCTCAGGGTTTAGCATTCCAATTGATAGACGACATTCTTGATTTCACGGGGACGTCTGCCTCTCTAGGAAAGGGATCTTTATCAGATATTCGACATGGAGTGATAACAGCTCCAATCCTCTTTGCCATGGAAGAGTTTCCTCAACTATACAAAATTGTGAATGAAGTTGAAAAAGATCCAGCCAATGTTGACATAGTAAGTTTGAAAGAAACAAATCTCTGAATTCGCTTTCAAAGTCTCTAATACTATTATCCAAATATCAGGCTTTAGAGTATCTTATGAAGAGTAAGGGAATACAGAGGGCAAGAGAACTAGCCATGGAACATGCAAATCTCGCAGCAGCTGCAATCGGGTCTTTACCTGAAACAGACAATGAAGATGTCAAAAGATCTAGGCGGGCACTTATTGACTTGACTCAAAGAGTCATCACCAGAAACAAGTAAGATTAAGAAAGAAATGTACACCATAACATGATGAGGAGGTTTCAATTTCATTACATTCGATTTGTAGGATTGTTTTGTCCAATTCGTTTTCACGAAATAATGTTGCAGAAGTTGTGACTTTCAATCTATAAACTCAACACAGATGGAAAAAAAAGTGATTTTTATAACACACAAAGTTACAAACTGTGTCTAAGTATCAGTCTCGTCGTCAAAGTCCATGAGAAAATCAGTTAAGTTCTCAGAATCTTCCACAGCCTCGTCTAGAGACATCCGACCTTCTTTCTTTGGTTTAGGCTGTTTCAGAAACCAAACACATAACATCAAACACTCAAACACATAGATACAGCATATAAAGGAGGCAATAGTTGAATGTGCCACTCACCTTGGCGTTGCGAAGCTCAGGGGTACTCTTTAAGACACTCCAGTTCCTCGGCACTTTCTCGTCATCTTTTTCTACATCTGCATCGTCTTCCTCATCCTGGAGATGTTTCAGAGCATTATAAAATCAAGAAACAATGAAGAAGAAGATGATTATCTGATGTAATCGAAGATACTCACGTCGTTTTCACCAATATCAACAGCTTGTGCCATTGCATCATCAATGTCAGGCACCTGCAATTTCATACAAATTATCAAACAAATCAATCAACTCCCTGAAACTTCTCAAATGAGAGTTGTGTCAAAGAGAATGAAAGATTGGTCATTTTACCTCGAGCTGCTCAGTTTTCTCTTTTGCCAGTAATGATTCATGCAACTCTCTTGAGATGACTTTGCCATGCTGATCAAATCAGAGACAAAGAAGACAATCAGATCATGCAACTCTCTTGAGATGACTTTGCCATGCTGATCAAATCAGAGACAAAGAAGACAATCAGACCAAGAAAGAAAACAAAAAGAGTTTTGGGCAAACTAGACTTAACCTCCTTTAGATAAGAGAGCATATTTGGTGTTGGTTCGTGAAAATCTGGTCCTCTGAAATCCATAACAGCATTGGGATCTTGAATGTAGTTAATTGTCGGGTAAACTGGATCACCGCCCCATACTGCAAGAAACCGAGAAAGGTTAATCAAACAAACAGCTGCATATCTATGATGAGAGTTAAATAAAGTTTGTTACTTTGCTTAATTTGATCCTCCCTCATCCGCATTGCCAAAGGATCTCTCTTGATCCTAACATCAGTTCCCATCATTATCCGGTATTCTCGATCTGTTTGATGAGAGAACATCTCTATCAGTTGTGTGTTTTCATCTTCACCCGTCTCTTCAAAATGCTTCTGTACAGCTTCTCGTGAAGTGTCTCTCTTCCATGCTTTTACCCATTCAGAATAAAAAGCCATTGGACCTTCTTTCGCCAATCTGTCTCGCTCAGCTTGCAGCCTGAAAGAACAAAAAACTCAAAAATGATCTTAATAAAACAGATTTTAACTCGAAAGTCATTAGATTAAGATACCTCTCCTCCTTGAAAAGATGCCTTCTTGCTCTATAAAGAGAAGTCTCCGTGAGTGTTGGCTCTTTCCCATAGAGCTTCACTTGTCCTATTTCAGCCATTGCCTTCATCTTTCGCCAATCTGTCTCGCTCAGCTTGCAGCCTGAAAGAACAAAAAACTCAAAAATGATCTTAATAAAACAGATTTTAACTCGAAAGTCATTAGATTAAGATACCTCTCCTCCTTGAAAAGATGCCTTCTTGCTCTATAAAGAGAAGTCTCCGTGAGTGTTGGCTCTTTCCCATAGAGCTTCACTTGTCCTATTTCAGCCATTGCCTTCAGAAAAACCTGCAACAAAAAACAGCATAATGAATCAATCATTAGACTAAAAACGCATATAGTTAAACCCGAACTCATTGTAATGACTGACCGTTTCAACATCAGGACGTCTTCTCTGCCATCTTGACCATTGTTCTTTCTCCGGTTTTCTCCAGTTCCACCAAGATTCATCAGCCGAGAGTGTCTTTTCAATTTGTTTCTTTTTCGTAGGATCAATGAAAGGATGTGGCCGCCCAAGCTTTTTGTCTAATTCAAAACCACTCTCTTCAACTTCCCTCTCGGATTCATTGTTATAGACAACAAACCCATCCGAAGTATCATGTTCCTCTTCCTCAGAGCTATCCTCGGAATCTGATGATACTTCATCATTACCCATCCGAAGTATCATGTTCCTCTTCCTCAGAGCTATCCTCGGAATCTGATGATACTTCATCATTAGTATCAACAGTCACATTTTCCTGAGTTGCTCTCCGATTCTTCTTTCTCCTACTTCCAGGATTTTTTCCATACGAAGGAAAACTTGAAGACTCACCAACTGGTGTAGGAGCCCTAGCAGCTCTAACCCGGCTAGAAGTTCCTTCAGGCCAATAATCCTCACCAGGGATACTAGCTCGAGCACCGGATGCTGGCTCAAGTTTTCCAGAAGTAGAATCCATATAACTATAATAAGGAGGCCTCTCAACAGTCACATACTCAAATCCTTCATCACTCTTTTTAGTGCTTTCACTTGCATCACCATCTCCATCCTCTTTCTTGCATTTGATACAATGCCTCAATGACAGATCCCTAGAAGTGATTCCTACATGTAATTTACTGATCGGAAATTTGCATTTGACCGGCCTCTACATTTTGAAACAGCTAAACGTTCACTATCGCTCCAGAAGAGAGATAAGTTTGAAATCAAAAGCAAAGAAACGTTTGATGTCTAAGAACAAACCTGCAACATACAAGTACTGAGCATTCCCCTCTCTGTGCATACCTTACCTACGAGAGAAAAACAAAAATCTGGAATCAGAATCTAGATATGAAAAGGGGATAAAAAGAAACAGAGCTGATGGAGAAAAACAAAAATCTGGAATCAGAATCTAGATATGAAAAGGGGATAAAAAGAAACAGAGCTGATGAAACCTTGGTAGAGCCAAGCGGTGGTTGATATTGACGCCATTAAACTATCTACTTCCAACTGTAGAATTTACAGAAACTAGTCACCATTAAACCCAGATAAGAAAGAACAAGAAACAAAATTTCCACAACAATATCCGATCTGTAGGCATTTCTCAACGATTCACACTCGAATTTGAGAAGAAAAGTACGAACCTTTTAGTCAGTTTTACAACGAGATTCTGTAGGAAGGGATGTTCAAATTATCTGAGAGAAACATCGAGCTCTCTCGTGAAGCTTTTTGTGCTAGAAAAGTTCTCCACTTTTTCAAGTTTCAGGGTTTATCCATTTATCTTCAACGTAGATGGGCTTTATAGATCGAAGGAAGGCCCATTATCAATTGCACGATGACGAAACAGGTAAGTGGCGTAACGAGAACAAATCCAAAAAGGATCATACATTTGTCTTACTACATAATTAGTTCTCAACTTTCAAAATGACTTAAAGTGACAACCTAACTTCAATATCTTACATAAACAACATTCATTCCAAAAGGGAAATGGAGTGATCTGGTCTTCAAACGAATGACCAATTCACGAACATGAACCTTGGTAGAGCCAAGCGGTGGTTGATATTGACGCCATTAAACTCTGTACTTCCAACTGTAGAATTTACAGAAACTAGTCACCACTAAACCCAGATAAGAAAAAAGCAAAAAACAAAATTTCCCCAACAATATCCGATCTTTAGGCATTTCTCAACGATTCACACTCGAATTTGAGAAGAAAAGTACGAACCTTTTAGTCAGTTTTACAACGAGATACTGTAGGAAGGGATGTTCAAATTATCTGAGAGAAACATCGAGCTCTCTCGTGAAGCTTTTTGTGCTTGACAAGTTCTTCACTTTTTCAAGTTTCAGGGTTTATCCATTTATCTTGAACGCAGATGGGCTTTATAGATCGAAGGAAGGCCCATTATCAATTGCACGAAACAGATAATTAGCATAACGGGACAAATCCAAAAGGATCATACATTTGTCTTACTACATAACTAGTCCTTAACTTTCAAAATGACTTAAGTGACACCCTGACTTCAATATCTTACATAAATAACATTCATTCCAAAAGGGAAATGGAGTGATCTGGTCTTCAAACGAATGACCAATTCACGAACAACATTCATTCCAAAAGGGAAATGGAGTGATCTGGTCTTCAAACGAATGACCAATTCACGAACATGAAAAAACGAAGAGAGTTGCAGGTAAAATGCTACATAAAATGTAAACAGATATTTGGAGATTGTTTAATAAGTACCTGTAACTACGGGAGATCCAACGGACCAGAGTGAGAGCTTCAGGGGAAGTGGGGACAGAGAATGGACTGATGTCAGAACCAGGACTAGGAGCAATGGCTAAGGCAACCCTCTGAATTGAACCTATTATGCTTCGCACGTACTGACGTGCCATTGTAGCAACACTGTCTCTTGAATTATTATGCTTCGCACGTACTGACGTGCCATTGTAGCAACACTGTCTCTTGAATGGTTATCAAATGTAAACTGGAATGCCAAGGTTAAAACAGACCTAAAGTTACAACCATTTGGGTCAGCTTCCTCTGCTTGGCGTGTTGATCCTTCTAAAACCGAAGCTAAGTCCAGTGTACGGTTTCCAGATGCACCGTTCTATATGACAGTGAAAGGATATTTTAAAATGGCATCAAGAATATATGTTTCTCTCATTTTGGTATATTACCGGAGTTGATTTATGTTCAAGAGGTAGGACGCGGAAACCAGAAGGAAGCAAAGGTGCATCATCAGCAAATGATTCGTCGATAGGGGCAAAGACAAGCTGTGCAGAACCTCCAACCGCATTTTCACTAACACCGCTACAAAGCTGGATAAGAATCACCATTAAAACATGTCAAGAGAGATATAAGGAACCGAGAAACTATTCATGTGAAACTATATGAAGTTGCACCTGTAGCAAATACATATCTCGAGTTAAACCCATGTGTTCATGTGAGTAAGCTTGACCTTCAATTCTAACCACCTCAAGAGACTGAAACAAGTAAACCAGGAAAGGTTTCAGGACTACAAAACGTATTTAGAGAGAGGAGATAGTGAAGCTGTTTTATTGTTTGGTGATAGTATTACCTCTTCATGTTCAACTGTCTGAGCAAGAGGGAGAATGACTTGATTACTTGGGAAACCACCAGCTCTAGCGCAAGGAACAGCAAAAGGACTTGCTCTGAGTGATGCAGCAGCATAAGCATCAACACCGTAATCAGCCCATTCAGAGCGGTGTTCTCTAAGGAATCGAACCAGCACGGCTGGTGGAACGTTCTGAATGCAAGAAAGAGAAGCAAGTTAATTAGAAAAAGACAAATTTTTTCCATTATCTAATCCAGAAGAGATATGTACCTGAACCAGCATAGACGCCTTGGCACAAAGCACGCCACTACCAAAGCTTGGAAGGAATGAATTACTAAACTGAGACCCACCAAACTTCCCAGGGGACAAGTTTATGGTAACTGTAACATCCTCTGCACCATCAAGGCCCAGATGGGCCACCAGTTGCAGAAGTAATCGACCTCTCACAAACCTAAGGACAGTGAAAGTAGCCATGAAGTAGTTTTAAAACAGAAACCACAAAACAAAAAGCAGTTCCAAAAACTCACCACATAGCCTCCATCTTCTAGACATGTGCTATATCTCAGTGTCCAAAAGTCACGAGCTGCTGCTAATGTTGTAGGAGCATACATTTGTGTATATGTAAGCTCGATAGTCCCACCGTTTCCAGCAGGTATCACACTCAGAGTATCCACAGATCTGCAATCACGGAGCCAAGATTGTCGATCTTTGAGGATTTCAGCAACCTACATTGATTTCAAATCAAGATTGGCGTAAGTCTATTTATTTCTCCTAATTACAAACACAAGCCATAAAAGAATGCAACAGAACTATGCTTCTACCTTCATGGGTTCTAAACTCACGAGGCCGCAGGCACGTGCTGCAATTCCGCTGCAGTTGCGAGAAACAGCAACAATGCCAATAGAATCCGGACCAGGCTACACCAGAAAAAAAGTAGGTCCACCAATTATCAATGATAACTTCATCTTCAGACACACTAAAACAACATAAATCATATTACAATATTCATTTACCTTCATCCCAATCATCTGAACCCAATCAACAGCAGTTCCTGTAGCCTTGGAAAGGAACTCTGCTAGGGCCTCCTCTGCTATGGAAAGGAGACTAAACAAAAAAAAAATGTTTGAAGAAAAAACTCTGCTAGGGCCTCCTCTGCTATGGAAAGGAGACTAAACAAAAAAAAAATGTTTGAAGAAAACCATAAAAGTTGTCACATAGAAATCAACAAGCTGAAAGAAGTAAAGAGCAGACAAGTAAAGCTTACCCTGCTGGGTTGTTAGCATCTCGTTGCAGATGCTGAGGATTTGGGTTTTGCTGATGATGTTGCTGACCTCTCACGACCACAGACTCACAGCTATTGTCTGTGGTCGTCCCAGAACCCTGCAGTCCAACAAAGAATATAACTTTTTTAGTTTAATCTAACAAAATGAGCCAATATAGAGACTTGTGGGAGGTATTGAGTTTTAAGATAAAGATAAAAACTCTACAGTGTGAAGTTTCTGTTTCATGTGGCCATTCTCATAGACCAAGTTGGAAACTTGCTTCTGCAAACGATCATTCTCTTCCATCAAGAGTTTGTTCATGGCATTGAGCTTTTTGTTCACTTGTTGAAGACGAGCAGCTTCTTTCCTCTGCTTCTCTCTACATCTATAGCTCAACAAAAATCAAAAGAATCTTCAGGAAACAAATTACGCCAACATAAAAGACAAATATGCATTGTATAATGTGAAATAAATGTCAGTGGAAGAACAGAACAGAGACAGGTATCACATGGCTTTATATACACATCCACAATGCATTCAAAGACAATTTGATTAAATGTCACTTTCATGTATTTAGATATTCAACTAGATATGTCAAAGCTAACCAAAATCCTACTTACAGAGACTTAATACTACAACGGATCTACACTAAATAGATATGTCAAAGCTAACCAAAATCCTACTTACAGAGACTTAATACTACAACGGATCTACACTAAACTTTAAAAATCATATTTCATTGTGATTCAAAAAGGATAAACTTTAAGTCAGTCAAAGAGATTTTAAAAAAATGGTCAAAGAAAAGTTGTTGTAAATTTCACCTGCGATTTTGAAACCAAACTTTGATCTGCTTGGGCTCGATGTTAGAGAGAATGGGACATTCTCGTATGAGTTGCTGTCTTCTGAGAGAGCTGGGTTTAGGGCAGTCAGCATAAACTCTCTCAAGAGCTTCCACCTGCTCAGGAGTGTATCTAGCATACTTGCCGGAATCCAACCCTGTATCTGGAGAGTCTCTGTTCATTGTGTGGACCATCATAGCTCAAAACCTAAACTAGAAGTTCAAAAAAGACGATGCTTTCAAATGGGTGAAGCGGAAATTCGAGAAAAAACTAGGTTTTAAAGTAGTTTCAGGGTTATTTTCAAGGGTAGGCTCTCTGATTAGAGAGAGAGCCACCACTCAAGTTCATGAGATAATGGTGGTAAAAGGAAAAAAAAAACGGAGAAAGGGAAAAGATTTTTTTTTTTTTTTGGGGTAAATATATTAGTTTTTGGGGTTCTTTCAGTTATGAGTTCTTTCTTTTGACGAAGACAGAAAATGCCAGTGGCGAGAGGTAGGAGACGAAGATAAAAGGAGGAATAAAAGCAAATGTGTCATTATCTCAGACGCTTATCTCGAGATTCTTTTAAGCCTATGGACCAAAATAAAAAAAAAAAAAAAAAAAAAAAAAAAACTGTAAATAAATTTTTGTCATTTTTTGTGGAGATAAAGAAATTGAAACGCCAGGTGGATTGAATTTGATTTTAAACTTGTAGGCTTATGCCTAATAAAACAAGTTAACGTATATTGAAAATATCATCAACAATCTTTCACATTCGAAAATTCCAAACTGATGTTATTACTTTACAAAACTATATATTTTGCGTACTAAGTTACTAATAACTTAACAAGTTTTTTCTGGTTAGTGGTTAATAAATTGTACTAGTATTGTTATTTCGTAGTAACAATTATAAAAAAGAATTACCAAATTAATAAATAAGGGTGCAGGATAAAAAAGGGTAAAGACAATAAAGGAGAAAAGCCAACACACGCAAAACAGCCTCTGCAAGTGCAGGATAAAAAAGGGTAAAGACAATAAAGGAGAAAAGCCAACACACGCAAAACAGCCTCTGCAAAACCCATCTGTTGTTTTTTTCACACTACTCATAATAGTATCAATACACATATATATATATATAATTACTAACTTTTTTTTTAATTGAAAACTAAATAAAGAGACAGAGAGACAGGCCAATCTGTGTTTTTTTGTTTACATTTATATGAATTTAATAATTATTATTTTATTCACAAAATATATGAAAGAAATGGGTATTTTGCTAACTTAGGGATAAAAAAAAAAAAACATGTTTCATCTCAACTGTCTAATGACCACCATGATGGCGATGCTGATGGTATGTACATGTACATTATCATCATCATGTGTATGTACGTACGTACTACTGGATAGATGTCATTTTACAGGCGTCGTCACTCGTCACACTAATTACTAGTAGTATTATATTAGTAAAAGATAGAAGATAAATGCAGAACAAATTCATGTAAGAGTTTAGGTAAACAATAAATGTGGGTGTATTAATCCATATGGTGTTTTACAATTTCAGGTAAAAATATATCGAATTTGCTAATCTTATGAATCATTTATTTATAGATTACATTTACATATATATATAGGAGCTGATTGGTTGGGGCTGTGGCTTTAAAATTTTGGCCGTAGATTTGTTGGTTTAGATTTTTGGGCTGTAGCTTTATGATTATGACTGTAGAAATTTGGCTGTAGAATTTGGGCTTTAGATTTATTGGTGCTGTAAGTTTATCTGTTGGAAGTGTAGAATTAAATGAAATTTATTTTTGGTAAAAATAATTATGATTTCCATAAAAAAAT
>CM071716.1:48002122-48016226 GCA_036630335.1 Physaria fendleri | reverse complement strand
ACATATATTAGGTACAATGAGACAACGAAGCTGTTTGGTCGTGAAAAAAAAGAGTTGGTTTATGAGAAGTCAAATTACAACTCCTTCGGAAAAATATCTACAGTATTACATTACTACAAAAAAAAAAATATTGCTATATTTGAAGAGACCGAACATATCAACATATCATAAATCATTTTCGTTAGAATTCACCTTTATGTCTCCTAACTTAATTAGTTACCGTTGCCCAAAATTATCCTCTCTACACCAAACATAAAAAATAAGTAAATGGTGTGTTTATTATTTTAAAATGTCATTTGCAAATGGCAACAAAAAATCACATGAGTTATTAAATGTCATGATTAATTTTTGTAAGAACAGAAATATAGTATACGTATTTAACTTACTTGTAGCTCTAAAAGAAATTAAGTCACATGCATTCACATTGAATGCGTATTTACTTGTTTATATAAATGTAATCGTAAACGTACCACATTGAATGCGTATTTACTTGTTTATATAAATGTAATCGTAAACGTACTATTCTATTGATATTTGTGTGTATTATACTTTATGTTCTCACTTCTCATATTATAATATCAATGAGTACATAACACTATAAAAATTGATTTTGCTTCCACACAGAGTAAGAAAGTTTGATATTTTGAAAGTTTACTAGATGCTAAACTTTTCTACTCTCTCATTAACCTGGAGAAAGTGAAATATATAACGTAAAACAAATATATAATGTTCATAGCAATGCGATTGAAATGTGACATATAACCTGGAGAAAGTGAAATATATAACGTAAAACAAATATATAATGTTCATAGCAATGCGATTGAAATGTGACATATATTTATATATACAGAATAATGATTTATGGAAAAAAAGAAACATATAGCATATGGAAGTGTTAAATGCAAGAAGTATATATCCCTTTAATACGCCAATGAACCCGGCTTTTATTTACCATTGAGTAAAATAATATATCATGTTTATATACAACCTAACGGTATCGCGTAACCTTTTTAATATAATCAACCAATAAAATTAAAATCTTGTTATTTTATTTAACACTTTACTTTATTCTTAATGAACGTTTACCCCATGTGATCCTCCTCATGTAATGCTTCTTCACCCACAAATCTTTCTTTACTACATGAGTCCTTCCATTGACTTAAGGGCCAAGCCAGACTTTACTTGGGCCACTAAATGGGCCCATAATATGCGTAGTTACATTGTTACCCCTCATATCGTCAGCCATTACCAAGACTCTGCCTCTTTTCTCAAATCCGTTGATAATTTCCCGGCGGTGGTTTCTCCGACGGAGGTTTGCGAGTACGAGAAAATCGATTTCTCGCAGAAGAAGTCGAACGATGAGCAAATGATCAAGATGAAGAGAGAGTTATACGAAGACGTCTTGGGGTTTCAAAAGAAGAATTACTACATGAGTCCTTCCATTGACTTAAGGGCCAAGCCAGACTTTACTTGGGCCACTAAATGGGCCCATAATATGCGTAGTTACATTGTTACCCCTCATATCGTCAGCCATTACCAAGACTCTGCCTCTTTTCTCAAATCCGTTGATAATTTCCCGGCGGTGGTTTCTCCGACGGAGGTTTGCGAGTACGAGAAAATCGATTTCTCGCAGAAGAAGTCGAACGATGAGCAAATGATCAAGATGAAGAGAGAGTTATACGAAGACGTCTTGGGGTTTCAAAAGAAGAATCTTGGGGCTGAGAGTTTAGATGAGTTGATGAAGATGAAGTCTAAATGGGCTTTAAATGGGCCAAATAAGCCCAAAATAACAGTAATTCTGAACCATTTCAAGAGGAAAACACTTTGTGCTCAGCTTGACTCCCTCCTCCAGCAAACGCTGCCGTTTCATCATGTCTGGGTTTTGGCCTTCGGGAGCCCAAACGAAGCTTCTCTCCGGCGAATTGCCGGAAGTTACAACGATTCTCGAATCACCTTCACCAGCTCTAACTATGACTTCAAATACTATGGAAGATTCCAGATCGCGCTTCAAACAGAAGCTGATCTTGTTTATGTCCTCGATGATGACATGATTCCTGGGAAAAAGATGCTTCAAATGCTCGCACACGTCGCCGGAACTGAGAAATACGAGAACTCTGTTTTGGGAAGTATCGGAAGGATTTTGCCTTTCCGGCAAAAGGATTTTACGTTTCCGAGCTATAGGAAGTTTAGATCTAAGGAAGCTGGACTTTATTTGCCTGATCCAGCTTATGACATCACCTTAGATCGGATTCTTCAGGTTGATTTCTTATCAAGCTCTTGGTTCTTATCGGCGGAGCTCGTGAAAGCATTGTTCATCGAAAAGCCATTCACATTCGCTACTGGTGAAGATCTTCACCTGAGGTTAGCTTCAATTTCCGAGATTTTTTTTTCTAGGGTATTTGACGTGTATGATAAGGCAGTGTTTTAATTCGTTTGCAATGAAAACATTATAATATTCTTAAACCTCGTATTCATATAAAATCATTTTTAGTAACGTCTTCATAAGATGGTGAACTTCGTGAGAGTCTTCATTGAATCACGTGTTCAAGCACTGTTTTGTTATATGATTAGAAATATATTAGAAAAAGTTTTTCTTTTTTGTTCTGAAGTAATAATTTGGGGATTGGTTTGTTGATTTTTGCAGTTATCAGCTTCAAAAATATAGAAATGCAGGTTCTTTTGTTCTACCAGTGGATCCAAATGATAAGGAGACATGGGGAGATAGTGAACACAGGCTAGCTTATGTGTCTGAGACAACAGTGATATTCAAAAACATTGTCGAAGTGAGAGACAATCAATGGTGGAAAGCACTTTCTACTGGTTATATAACTCAATGGGCTGCCATGTATCCTCAGAAGATCGACGCTCTGTTTTACGCACATTCCCTCGATGAAGTCAAAGCACTTGCTCCTTTGCTTGAAAAGTTCAGAGGTACGGTTGGTAAGAAGGCTTATATCGCAGTTTCGGGTGGGAATTTCTGTCCCTGTGAAGATGCTGCTTTTGCTTTGAAGTGGCCTAAGGTGGTTTGCAAGGAGAGGAGATTCAAGATTTTTGATTTGGAAATTGGAGCCATCTTGGGTGTGTCCAACTCAGAGGTGCCTGTATTTCAAGCTGTCTATTCGAGCATGAAAGGGCTTATTAAGATTCATAACCCTAGCGTGGTGATTACAGTAGCTGATGCTGATCCTAATGTCAAGAAAGCTTTGAAAATGGCTACAGAAACAAATACTAATGGCACCGCTCTGGTTTTGCTCCCGAGAGCTTCTATCTCCAAGGTTCTATGGATGGCTGATCTAAGATCAACAGCATTGCCAAGTAAGTTTCATTATCTTTTGCCTTTGACTTGGCTTTTGCAATTTCGCTTACTCAGATTTGACAAATATCATTGCAGACTGGAATAAGATGAGAATCTCAGTGAATATCATCACGCAAAACCGAGCTCAATCTTTATTAAGATTGCTTAGATCTTTGAGCAATGCATACTACCTTGGCGACGAAATATCTCTCAGCTTCAACATGGATAGCAAAGTTGATGAAGAGACGATTAAAGTAGTGAGCACATTTGATTGGCCTCACGGACCAAAAACCTTAAGAAGAAGAATCATCCAAGGAGGCTTAATTCGAGCTGTGAGCGAGAGTTGGTATCCAGCTTCTGATGACGACTTTGGTCTCTTGCTTGAAGACGACATCGAAGTCTCTCCTTATTACTACCTCTGGATCAAATACGCTCTTCTGGCTTACCACTATGACCCGCAAGTCTCTTTCCCTGAGCTCTCCTCGATCTCTCTTTACACACCCAAAATCGTCGAAGTCGTTAAAGAGAGACCGAAATGGAACCCAACAGAGTTCTTCAAACAAATCCATCCTCACACACCTTACCTTCACCAGTTACCTTGCAGTTGGGGAGCTGTTTTCTTCCCAAAGCAATGGAGAGAGTTCTATGTTTACATGAACATGAGATTTACCGAGAACGCTAAAGCTAATCCAGTTCAGATTCCGAAATCTAGAACCAATGGTTGGCAAGCTTCTTGGAAGAAATTTTTAATCGACATGATGTATCTTAGAGGATATGTTAGTCTCTATCCAAACTTCCCAAATCAATCAAGCTTCTCAACAAACCACATGGAACCAGGAGCTCACATTGCAGCCAAAGACAATGTTGTAAAACACAACAAAACTGATTTCGAAGTTCCTTTGCTTAAGGATGATTTCAGAAACTTCTTACCAAACCAGAAACTTCCTCCGCTGTCTAAGCTTCCATCGCTCAATCTTTTTAACATGCCGGTTTCTCTTAAAGGACTTAAAGCTGCAGGAGCTAAACTTGGTCAAGATGTTCTTCGTTGCAACAATGTCTCTGAGATTGTCGCCGTCGATCATCAAACAGGTTTACCAGCTAGATGCATGAAATTCTGAGGATCTTTCCTATCAAACGGCCAATCAAAAAGAAAAAAAGTTGGCTGTGATTTTTCTTTGTTACATCTGTGGATTCTTGTTGATTCTTTGTTCTTTTCTTTGTAATAGTTATACTGCTAAATGATAAAGTGTAATAATATATAGATTTTAAAAATCTATTGA
This sequence comes from Physaria fendleri, assembly GCA_036630335.1. NCBI lineage: Eukaryota > Viridiplantae > Streptophyta > Magnoliopsida > Brassicales > Brassicaceae > Physaria > Physaria fendleri. Next base: position 48,011,651 of record CM071716.1, on the reverse strand, counting down.
GGACATTTTATCATAATTTATAATACTTAAAAATCAAAAGATACATCTAAACAACAAACAAATTTGAGTTGTCTAACAAAAATTATAATTACCAAATCTAATCACACAAAAGACCAGTTTACAAAGGAGAAGGCAAGACAATGCAAATTGTTGTTATCTTCAGTTGCAGCAAACACTTTCCAAGCAACAGCTCGTTCATAACTCACATATCTTCCCATCGTGGACACACATATTCCTGAAGGCAAGTACGCAAATCCCTGTAAAGACAACAAGACCATTCTGAGATAATGGATCATAATAACATTAACTGCTAATGGGATTTATTCCTTTTCTTTTTTACCTGTTGCATTAACTTGGCGAAGTCAGAGCAGAGAGCCTTTCGACCAGATTCATCGAAGATCTTTTCAAGTGTTATGTCTTGTAAGGCTACAAGTGTTGTCTCTAGCATGTCTAGACCAGCTTGGTTCGCAAACATGAACACTGGTTGTGGCTGCAACATAACCAATACAATTTATAAGTCTATAACACTACATGTGTTTAATCCGAGAAACGATTTAGTTTGGTTTAGGACACATACCCGTAAAGAACAACACAAGATGGCGTCTTGGTGATCCCACAGAAGTTTTAATGCTGAATCGTTGCTTCCATGGGAGTCAATTGTGAGCAACTTTGAGCCCAAGTGGTGACTGGAAAAACATACGTATCTGACATAAGAATGTAAGATATCATCAATAAGGAAGAATCATAAGTAAACATTAAAACTCACGTGTAACTTTGACAGATCCACTGCGCAAGAGTAACAGCTTCAGAAGATCCGGGGAACAATTTGGAGTCCAGACTCGGGCTTATCCCAGACGGTGAGATTGCCATTGCAACACGTTGAACTGATGAAATCACGCTCCGTACATACTGACAAGCCATACCAGCAACATTTTCTTGCAAGTTGTTTTCAAAAGGGAACTGAAACGCGATAGTGAGGATACATCTCGATCTAGAGCTAGAAGAAGAGGAGTCTCCAGAAGTATTCTTTGGTGATGGACCGATTTCGAGGTTAGAAGTTAAGTCTAATGTATGGTGGTTAGCGGTTGAAAGATCTTGCGCATCTCCCTGAATGAGTAAGAAAATGGGAAGCTTGAGACAAACCATCTCAAGATGAGCGAAAGGGAAAGGATATGTACCATATTAGCATCAATGGGAATAACTCGAAATCCAGAAGGAACAAGTGGACTATCATCCGGGAACATCTCATTAATGGGAGCAAATATTAGCTCGGAACAAGCTCCAACAGCATTCTCATCAATCCCGGTAAAAATCTACCATACACCATCAAGATCAATTTAAATATGAAATCGGAGAAACATCAGAATCAACTGGTTCCAAATAGTATACCTGAAGGAGATTAACATCCTGGGACATAAATGCATCTTCTTGTGCAAGAGAATGGCCTTCTAGTCTAACAACTTCAAGCATCTGAAGCATAACACCACCAAATAGCACATTAAAAGAGAACATAAAACCAGTGTTTTCTCATCGGGCAAGACTTTGAAGCCTTACTTCTTCTTGTTCAATAGTATGGCCTAGTGGCATTATGATCTGACTCGCAGTGAACTTAGTCGTCATTCCATGATAAGCAAAGCTACCCGCTTTAAGTGTAGCAGCGGAATATGCATCAACATTGAAATCAGCCCACTCCGACCGATGCTCTCTAAGGAACTGCATCAAAACCGCGGGAGGAACATCCTACGGAAGACAATAAAGAACAAAAATTTCAGCCATTGAAAAGAGTCAAAGGGGCACAAAGTACCAAACATATTCAAATTAACTTACTTGGAGAAGCATTGAAGCCTTAACACATAGCACACCTCCAAGGAACGAAAAAGAATTAGAATTATTTTTCAAATGCTTTGTAGTGTTAACGGTAACAATTATATCTCCCGCGCCATCAGAGTGTATTGTAGACCACCCGTCATCACCAAACCCATTAACTGCATCATTAAAACCCCTGCAAGAAAACCAAGAACAAAATAATAAATTGAACAGCAAAAAAACAGTTAGGTTTTCAGCACATGATCGGATTACCTGCTTAATCTTTGACTAAAGGTTCTAAGAACTGCTGGCTGCCTCCCTAATCCAGACGCTATTTCACCATTACACTCTTGTGCTAATTGCCTGATATACCGTAATGCCTAAAACACGAACCAAACAACAACCATTAGATATGCCTATGGATCAATAACATTCCTGTGTTATATTATACATATATACTCACTGAAATGGTCATTTTATGTGCAACAGCTTTGGATGACTCGTAAAGCGGTCGAAGAACATCCGGAACACTCCAAGCCTACAATGCAGGAACAGAAACTTATAATTAATTCTTCTAAATTTAACGAATCAAGATAAAATGTCCTCTGCGCAGATCTAATACCTCGAGATTAAGGTGATCGACAATGTGAATAATTGAACCGCCACCATCACAAGGTCTTATTAAATATCCACTAGAAAGCATTTCTGCTCTCACAAACTGAGAAGCTGAAGCATCATTAGGACCAGCTCCAGAGCCAGAAAGTGACCTCTCACAAACCTTTTATTGACACATAGAAAACATCAATAGTGCACAGTAAAATATACAGACATTATGAGATATGCATACCACAAAACTGCCATTGTCAAGGCTAGTTGTGTATCTTAGGGTCCAAATAATCGCGGGCAGGAGCCAGAGTCGTTGGTGCATATGTCTGACCAAAAGTAATTTCTCAAACTTCAGTATTAGAGCTAAAAAATTAAACCAGAATATAAAATAGATTCACCTGCATAAGACGAGCTCGATTGTACCACCATTACCAGCCGGAAACATAGTGAAAACTTCAAGACTCCTACAGTCTCGGAACCAAGAAGGACGATCTTTGAGTATCTCTACGATCTGCAAGAAAACAATCAACCTGAAATTGTGGGAAAACAAAACATCTTTACCCAAGTTTGTACCATTGAAAATACGGCTCTTTCTTACCTTCGTAGGTTCTAAACTAACAAGACCACAAGCTCTGGCTGCCACACCACTGCACCTTTCTGAAATAGCAAAGATGCCTACTGAATCCGGACCAGGCTAAAATGTACATGAATACACATTTCATATCACACATATAGCCATTGATATCATCAGAGAAAAAAAAGTAAGAATACTCGAATAAGGATTAAAAATGTGTATAACCTTCATCCCAGGCATCTGAACCCAATCAACAGCAGTTCCTGTAGCCTTGGATAGGAACTCTGATAAAGTCTCCTCTGCAATGGACAGCAATCTAACAACAATACCAAGTACTTAGCCCAGGAAGAAAAAAAGACTAACAAAGTTACAACAACACCAAAAATAAAAACCTTACCCAGCAGGGCTATTTGCATCTCTAAGCGAATGCTGAGGAGCTGGGACCACAGAATCGCAGCTTGCTTCGGTAACCTGAAGTTAAAACAAGTCATTAACTTTATAATTCAAGCTGCCTATTTAATTGAGAGGACAAACAATAGATTCTTTAAGAACACATATGAAACAAAGAAATGTCAAAGTTACATACAACAGTTGTTAGCTGCTGCTTCATATATCTATTCTCGCAGACAAGCTGAGAAACCTGCTTCTGCAGTCTATCATTTTCCTCCATCAACAGTTTACTCATGGCAGAAAGCTTCTGGTTTACGCTCTGGAGCCTTGACGACTCTTTCCTCTGCTTATCTCGACACCTAAAACAGCACAACCAAACCAATAAGCAGAACTGCTAAGATGAGACATTCAAAGGAACACTTCAGTAGAAACAGGAAATTGTGTCGGAGAATTGAATCAAACACCAAATCTTGAGATAGCAACAAAAGCGGTCCTTCATTTCAATTGAATAAAACGCAGATTCTAAATCTAATACAATCAAATCCCAAATCCCTTATTCGAAATTACAGACTATTAAAAATCGATGTACATTAACCAAAATCTAATCTAATCAGTAGCCACTAGAGAAAACCTATTAAGGTGAAACAATACCTCCGATTCTGAAACCAGACTTTGATCTGCTTAGGTTCGATATTGGCCAAAATGGGACATTCACGGATCAGTTGTTGTCGACGGAGAGAGCTCGGCTTAGGACACTCAGTGTAAACACGCTCAAGCGCCTCAACTTGCTCAGCTGTATACCTAACGTATTTACCGGAACTATCTAAATGCCTATTCATAATGTCACCGCTTCTCTCACGATGGTTAGCCACCGCAATCTCCATTTTTTTTTTTTTCTTAATATAATAAAATATTAATAATACGGCGATCATTTACGAAGCTGTCCCTACTGTTCTTATGAAATGACAATATAGAAATGCCCTTTACTATTTTGTCCTTTATTTTATGGATCCTATACTAGTCGATCACAATTTTATCAAAATGCCCTTTACTATTTTGTCCTTTATTTTATGGATCCTATACTAGTCGATCACAATTTTATCAACATAAAATCTGAGCATTCGGTTTATTCAGGTTATTTTCATCGGATTATTTAGATTTACGGATTATTCGGTGGAAAAAATAATAGTGGTATTGGACTGAATAAAAATTAGTTTTGGTTCAGTTCGGAATCTGAGCATTCGGTTTATTTCAAAGAAATCCGAAAGTTTTCAAAAGAAAAAAACACTGAATATATCGATTTATTCGGAAATAAATTGGTATATTCAGAAAAATGGTTTATTCGATAGAAATCGGTTTATTCATAAAAAAATTGATTTTAGCTAAAATACTGAAAATATCGATTTAAGGTGATTCACCTCAAATGTATAAAAAAAATATATAATATTTTGGTTTAATCGATTTTCAGATTAGACCCGAATAACACGAAAACCGAATTGTATTTTAAAACTGTTCTGATTGGATTATACATGTGAATTCGCCGAATAACACGAAAACCGAATTGTATTTTAAAACTGTTCTGATTGGATTATACATGTGAATTCGGATTAAACCGAATTCGATTTAATCGGAATATTCAGATTCAGTTTATTCGGATTAAACCGAATGCCCAGTGCTAATAGAATCAAAAGTTAAAAAACTCTCTCGACGAAAGCAAAAACTTAGCCGCCGAACGTCAAGCTTTGCGCTACCTCTCCGGCCACCACTATTTCGGTATTAGGGAGGACTCTTTCTTCTTCTTTTCAGTTGTGGAGTAGCCTCCTCGCTGTTTTCAAACATCATTCTCTTGTCGTGAATTTGTGTTAGCTTCGTGATATCTAGTTCTGTCAAGGCTGCACTGTCAGGATTCGGTTTATTTCAAAGAAATCCGAAATTTTTTTAAAAAGGATAAAAACACTGAATATATCGATTTATTCGGAAATAAATTGGTATATTCAGAAAAATAGTTTATTCGATAGAAATCAGTTTATTCATAAAAAATTGATTTTAGCTAAAATACTGAAAATATCAATTTAAGGTGATTCACCTCAAATGTATAAAAAAATTATATAATATTTCGGTTTAATCGATTTTCAGATTAGATCCGAATAACACGAAAACCGAATTGTATTTTAAAACTGTTCTGATTGGATTATACATGTGAATTCGGATTAAACCGAATTCGATTTAATCGGAATATTCAGATTCAGTTTATTCGGATTAAACCGAATGCCCAGTGCTAATAGAATCAAAAGTTAAAAAACTCTCTCGACGAAAGCAAAAACTTAGCCGCCGAACGTCAAGCTTTGCGTCTACCTCTCCGGCCACCACTATTTCGGTATCAGGGAGGACTCTTTCTTCTTCTTTTCAGTTGTGGAGTAGCCTCCTCGCTGTTTTCCAACATCATTCTCTTGTCGTGAATTTGTGTTAGCTTCGTGATATCTAGTTCTGTCAAGGCTGCACTGTAACATCATTCTCTTGTCGTGAATTTGTGTTAGCTTCGTGATATCTAGTTCTGTCAAGGCTGCACTGTGAGGGGTTTTTGTTACCGAAGCGTTTATTGCAAAACTCCTAGTCTCCTCTTTTCCTTTTAAATTTTTGAGTCCCGATTTGAAGAGATTGTGTGGTGGTCTGGCTGCCTCTTGTCGCTTTGATTCCTTCTGATGTCTCGGAGGACATGGTGGTGAGTCATCTTTAGACTTATGCATGGTCATCACACTTGATGAAGGTAATCTCTTCAACGGGTATTGCTTCCTCTCGAAGCTGTTTAAGGTTTGCTTCTGTTACGAGGAGGTCTGTTAGGTTTTTAGGCTTGGATTTAGCTTTTTCAATTTATTATAGAATCTGAAGCTCTTCATCATTGGTAGAGCTTTAGTAATGTTTAAGGAGATAGTCTTTATAGTGATAATATCAATCGGTTTTGATTTGGTTGGGGTAGATTATCTTATTATTCTACGGAAATCAGCTCAAGTGTCTCATACTCTCAATTCCTCCTCGAATAATATGCTTTTCTTTTGATATAACCATGATGAAAGAGGCTGACTTCTAATTAGGTTTGTTGCCATATATTTGCTTTTGTGGATGCTTTCAACTTATTTTCATACTCCATGGCAGCATTAATTAGGTTTGTTGCCATATATTTGCTTTTGTGGATGCTTTCAACTTATTTTCATACTCCATGGCAGCATTACTGGTATTTGGTAAGGCTTGGTCTTCAATACTAATATGTTTTGTTTCTAAACTGAAGGTATAAGATAATCTGATGATTGTTGCGTCTTTACTCGTAAGTGGAAAAAAGATTATGCCTTTTGTGTCTGAGTAGTTATATGATGCTTTTAGTCCATTGGGAGTTTTATGAGAGTAATTGTTTGTCATCTTCCTGGCTTTTGAATCCGTTGAGCAAACGTGACTTTACTATTCCGGTGATATTTCATCCTTCCGTTCCTGAAGCTCAATAGTAGCATCTATTGTGGTAGTTTTCGCGATCGAGATCCTCGAAATGCATAGGATTGCGCCGATATACTCGAAATTAGTAATTTGATGAGCTGGAGCCGTCTTGCATAAGATAATGATCTAGTTGTCCAGGCACTAAGGCGAGATCTGATCCGGTTGATGAACGGCTCATAATCTGGTCGAGTCATATTCTTGGTTGTAAGTGGGAGACCGAGATACCGAATAGGTAAGGCACCCGTCGGTATGCCCTGAGACGCCATCCACTGAAGTAAGCTAGCATAAGGGTTTCCTCCAAAATATGTGGCTGATTTCGACGGTTTTTTATGAAGACCGGAAATGCCTACAAAAGAGGATAAAACATCAGTAATACCCTGGAACGAGGACAAGTGGCGTCACAAAAAATTAGTAAATCATTGGTGAAACTAAGGTGAGTGAGAGAAACATCAGAGCAATGGTTGGGGGGGGGGTATCCTATACGATCAGTGCAAGCAACATCATTAAGCATAAGGGACAACACATTAATCGCTAAATCAAAGAGATAGGGAGAAAGAGCACATCCCTGACGAAGTCCCCTGGAGCTAGAGAATAATCCAGCAGTCTCTCCATTCATGGAGATATAGAAAGTAGCTGTAGAAATGCAACCTTGAATCCACGCAATTAAAGATATCCGGAAGCCACATGGCTTGTAAAGTGGCTATAATGAAGTCCCAACGGAGAAAGTCGAGATGCGGTCTTTGACAGAGTTGTGGAAAAAACTTGTGTTTTGGTCCCCCTTCGCGAGTAGGCCTGGGCAAAAAAACCGAATCCGAACCGAAAAAATGGTACCGAACCCAAACCGAAAAATGGTACCGACCCCGAACCGAATTTACATAAATACCCGAATGGTACCTCAAACCCCAAACCGAAGAACCGAACCCTAATCCGAACCCGAACCGAACCGAACCGAAAATCCATGGGCACCCGAAAAATATTTATACATCTCATTTTTATATTTATATTTAAACTTATATAATTAAATGTTTATGTTTCATATTTAATTTTTAATTTTTCAAATTATAATTATATAACCAATTTTAAAATAATACTAAAATTTATTTTATTTTATTTTGGTATTTAGTTAATTAAATGGATCAACCAAAGATTCATAATACTAATAGAAATTAATTAAATTATAACATGAACCCAAATTTCTTAGGCTTACTAAGCTTTTATTCAGGTTCATGTTATAATCTTAAATGCTTTGTTCTGTAAACCCATCTTTGTTTCTTTTTTTTTCGCTTTTGTTCATTCTCTAAAATCTCGTTCCGAAGAATTATAATTGTCTCTGCTCATTCAAGTTGTTTTCTCTCATATTATTCGTTTGGGGTTATTGATTTGCATTATAGCATTGAAGTTTCTTCTAAAATGGCTTTAGGCTTTAGTTTGGTGTTGTTGTTGTTATAACCAAACCAAGTATTTGCACGAGTATATGGTTGAGCTTTTTTTGCTGGTCCCCATGCCACAATAAATCTGCAAATTTGATGAATTCTTGTTTCTTGAGTTTTGAAGTGTTCATTAGCTTTGCGGCAACATAAACCAAGATACATTGGTAATATCTAAGTACAATAAAACTATAGCTTCCTTCGGGAGGCACTATGTCCAATGATTTTGTTTTTTTGCTTGAAACGTGCATGGTGGTGGTGTGCCTTTTTCAAACACAGGAAGAGCTGTACGTTTGTTGACATCTCCCTGTTTTGATATTTTTTCCGAGCTGTTAGGGCTTGTATGCTTCTCACCATCCTCTGCAACTGAAATCTCACCCTCTTCTTTCGTTAGGATCTCTCCTTCCTCTTCTACTACAGCCATGATTTCTCTTTCTTTATCCACCATAGCCAACACTTGATATCCCGTAAGAGCATGCGCAGTTTCATCCGTAGCAGCATCAGATGTTCTGTTTTTTGAAAGAGAGTGACATGATCTAAAATCTTTCCATTCACCATCCTCTGACTGTGATGTTCCTGCATTAAGAGAGATATGTTCATTAGTAACATAAGTGGGAAAAGTGAATTATTGATGAACTGCATCGTTGACTGAGTTATGTGAAAGTGGAGAGTGGGATTGTGGTTGATCTGCGAGTGTTGTAGCTGGCGAGTTGTTAAGTGGTGGAAGAGCTTGAATTGCAGCCCCAGACTTCATTGGCTCTTGCATTTCTTCATCTTGTGCTTTGAGTGAATCAGTAGGAACACAATGAGCAGCAGCATGACCCCATTTTGAACATTTGCTACACTTCGTTGGTATCCAAAGATAAATCACTTCAATGTTGTGATCATTGTCCTTAGTTGAATCAAGAATGAGCACATCGAGTAGAGGTTCCCCTAAGTTTACAGCAACCAGAATCCTTGCTACAGCGACACGGTGGCACTTCTAAGTTTACAGCAACCAGAATCCTTGCTACAGCGACACGGTGGCACTTCTTGTCAAATTTTCTCAAAAAATCACCTAAGAACTTGAGACCCTTGCGAGAAAATAAATGGTTTGCCATTCCCTTTAAGTCGATCCAAATTGGAATATGGGTCAAGTTCAGAGCAGCATTGGAAGAGCGAGGGTTCCATGAAGGGGCGGATCCAGAAATTTTTTTTAATGGGGTCATAAACAAAATTTATGTAAAATACTGGGATCATC